>CM055403.1:175774529-175785305 GCA_029228625.1 Pseudolycoriella hygida | reverse complement strand
GTGGGATAATCATATAAGGAACGGCGGCATTAGGGAAAATTTAGGGATTTCGTCAGTGGAAGAGGCGGCAAGGGCCAGTCGTCTGCGCTGGTTCGGGCACGTTCAAAGGATGGGTAATAACAGGCTACCGAAATACATAGTTAGTCGGCAAAATTGGCTGGTGCTCAGCTGATTTTGTTCTAACTAACAATAACTCTTAACTGTGGGAAAATTCGTATATGGCTTGTCGATTGAAAATGTTTTCCAAGTTTTAGCCGTTTTTCGGCTTTCCAATCTGTTATGAAAGTCCTCCTGAAGTACAGGAGTCTTGTAGATTTTTTGTATCAGGAATTTATTTACCCTCTCGAAGGATTATATCCCTTGCCTTCGGCTCGGGATACAAGCTTCCTCGTCGAAGATAAATAAATTTTGCTGCAGATGCGTAATTATTTATTTTAATTCTTTTTGAGTTCGTATTATGAACTTTTCCAAAATGAGTCAGACTGAATTCGAATGGGACCGATAGAATTTTTACTTTTACAAAATGTCATGAAGGCTTTTGGGCACTACCCCAAATATTCGCGTATATAAATTACGCAGTTGCTACGCAGTTGAAATTCGCTAGACTATTTATATTCACCACCTTCTGTGGTCATTGTATAATGAATTAATTGCTTGTTAATAAAGTTTAGTTCGCTTTGTACTACCGCAAAGATATCCGTATTTTAATAACGCTCTGCCAAGAGGTTATGGGCCGATCAGCAAATTATTTTATTTTTGAGTAGAAATTAAAAATTATTTGAAGTTAAATAATCGAACTAATCGTTAGTCAAGTAAAACGTTGTTCTGAAGATTATTCAACTAGTGATTGGAAAATATTAGATTGACCAAGGATGGTGCCAAAAAGTGACTTCGACGTAAAGAAGCTGAAAGGATCCGAAAATTATCATTGCTGGAAATTTCAAATGGAAAATTATCTCGCATTGAAGAAATTGGATAAGTGCATCAAGTCTAAACCAAATCTACCCAATGTGTCGACGGAAAATGAAGTGGAAAAATTGGTTCAAGCAAAATCCATTTTGTGTTTGAGTGTCGAAGATTCGATAATTGTTCATATTCGTAACGCTAATAGCGCGTTACATATCTGGAACATTCTGCAGAACTTATATGAGGATAAAGGATTGTTACGAAAAACCGGACTATTGCGAGCATTAATGTCCGTACGATTGGAATCTTCTGCGTCAATGGCAGCATATGTGGAGGAGATTATGAACATTTCAAATAGACTACTCAGTATTGGTTTCGAAATAGGTGACGAATGGTTGGCATCTATATTACTTGCAGGTTTAACTGACGATTACAAGCCTTTCATCATGAGCATTGAAGGTAGTGGCGTACAGATATCATCCGATATGGTGAAGCAGAAGTTGATTGATTCAGAAATTACGGATACAACTAATTCACAAGCTGATGCGTTATTCACGAACAAAAAATCTAATCAGAAGCCAAAGAAGAAAGAGTTAATTTGCTATAATTGTGGAAAAAAGAATCATAAAGCCTCTGAGTGCAGAAGCAAAGCGTCTGGAGGACAACCATTGAATCATCAAACTACCGCCAAAACAGTTCGTACAAGTGCAGTTACTAATACCAATAAAGCCCCGAAACGTAACGCTGCGTTTGTTGCATTCTCAATGAAGTCAATGGAAACCAAGAGAAACGACGATTGGTATGTTGACAGTGGTAGTGCACGAAATATGTCACCAAATGGCGATAGTATGTAAAACAAAGCTAAATGCGAAATTAAGGAAGTGATGACAGCTGACGATTCAAGTTTAGAGGTCAAGTGCATGGGCAATTTAAATGTAAACATTTCAAACAACGAGACTGTTTATATGTGCCGGACTTGTCAGTTAATTTGTTATCAGTGTCGAGCATAGTCAAAAATGGAAATCGTGTCATTTTCGATAAGTTGGGGTGCCGAATTGTCAACAACAATAACGAATTATTAGCTCAATGCAACGAATCAGATGGAGTGTACAAACTTAGAGCGACAAGTGTAAAAAATTCCGGTGCGAAAGGAATGTTTTCGAATTTAAGCAACAATAACTTGGTTAGATGGCATCGACTTTTGGGCCATTTAAATTATCAGAGTATGGTGAAGATGCGCGATGGTGTGGTCGAAGGAATCAACTTCAAGAACGATGCAAATATTCTTAAATCATGTGAAACCTGTGCTATGGGGAAGCAATCACGACAACCTTTTAAGAGTAGCAAAAGCAAATCAAAAAATGTTCTGGATTTGATCCATGCTGATTTATGTGGTGCTATGGAAGAGCTTTCCATTGGTGGATCGAGATATTTTTTGACGTTCATCGATGATTTTTCACGCAAAACTTTTGTCTACTTCTTAAAGTCAAAGAAAGAAGTCGTAAACAAGTTCAACGAATTTAAAGCGTAGGTGGAAAATAAATTTGAACATAAAATTAAAATCTTACGAACGGACAATGGCACCTAATTCTGTCAAAAGTTATTAAAGAATATTTGTGTGCAAAATGGCATCCATCATCAACGTACTGTCGTGTATACACCGCAACAAAATGGGTTGGCGGAACGAATGAATAGAACGATAGTTGAGCGAGCGAAATGTTTGATGTTTGATGCAAAGTTGGAAAAAACATATTGGGCTGAGTACCTCATAAATCGATCCGTTTGTACAGCATTGGTAGACAAAACGCCAGAGGAAGTTTGGACCGGAAATAAAATAGACTTGAGTCACCTGCAGATTTTCGGATCGGAAGTAATGGTTCATGTACCCAAACAACGTAGAAAGAAATGGGATCGAAAGTCTACGAAGCAAATTTTTGTTGGTTTCGACAGCGATTGCAAAGGGTACCGGTGTATTGATCCAAATTCAAATAAATTAACAATCAGCAGAGATGTGCTTTTCTTGAAAAAGGTAATTGATCAAACTGACCAAGAAATTAGTGAATTTGTTACAGTCGGAGAGTTTGATAATGAAGATGAAGAAGTTGAACAATTACATGAAAGAGAAAGTGGAGCATCTGATCAAGACGAAGAAGATTCAGTTATCGTTTTGGATGATACGTTGAGCTCGCCTGGGACAGTAACGTATGAAACAGGAGAGTCAAGGGATGGCTCATATATCGAGGTGGACGAAACTTTTGACGATTCAGTGAGGGATCCAAATTACGAACCAAATGAGAGTGAGTTACATGAAACAACAATGTGTATGAGGCATCGTCAACTAAACGATTACGTAACATATTCAATGTCAAATCAATCATTGGAAGGTGAACCACAAACTGTACAAGAAGCACTGTCGTGTCACGATGCATGTGATTGGAAATTGGCAATGGAGGAGGAGATACATTCTCTGGACGAAAACAATACTTGGAGTTTGGTCGACCTGCCACCCAATCGAAAGCCAGTAAAATCTAAATGGGTTTTTAAGCTAAAAAAGGATGAATTAGGAAATGTTGTTCGCCACAAGGCAAGGTTAGTCGCCAAAGGGTGTTCGCAAAGATATGGCATCGACTACAACGAAACATATTCACCTGTGGTTCGACATACATCTCTTCGTTTTTTAGTTGCATTGGCGGTGAAGAATAATTTGAAAATTGATCAAATGGATGCAATAACGGCATTTATGCAGGGCGACTTGAAGGAGGAGATTTATATTGATCAGCCAGAAGGATTCAGTGACGGCTCTAATCGTGTATGTAAATTGAACCGTGCAATAAACGGATTGAAACAATCAGGTAGGGTGTGGAACATGAAATTGGTCACGGCACTTAAATCATTCAAATTGTTGCAATCGAAAATGGACCCTTGTGTATTTTACACAAAATCGTTGGATCTAATGCTGGCAAATTGGGTAGATGACATTTTTATATTTTGGAAAAATGAGTCTACATTGCAAAGCCTCAAGCACTCCTTATGCTCAACGTTCAAAATGAAAGACTTAGGAAGAGCCACAAATTGTCTTGGGATTCGTCTAACATACACCAAAAACGGTATTGCATTGGATCAGTCAACTTACATCGAGGAAATTATAAAACGTTTTCGCATGGAGGATTGTAAACCAGTGTCAACACCAAGCGATGTCAATCATAAATTGTCGATAAATAAAACGTGCGACAAGGAGGAGGATGCAGATATTACTGGGAGCGTACCCTATCAAGAGCTTGTCGGCAGTTTATTATATTTGGTCCAGGCAACCCGACCAGACATTGCCTTCGCCGTAAATGATGTGAGCCGATTTAATAATTGTCATCGTATGGTACATTGGAAGGCTGTTAAGCGAATTCTACGTTATCTAAAAGGGACCGTTTCATTCAAATTGCATTACACAAAAAATGGCAACGCGAATTTGGTTAGATTTAGCGATTCGGATTGGGCATCAGATACAGATAAACGTAGATCGTGCACGGGATATGTGTTCAAATTATCGAATGGTGCAATTTCCTGGCAAAGCAAACGACAACCTACAGTAGCTTTGTCGAGTACGGAAGCCGAATATATGGCATTGGCATCGAGTGTGCAAGAATCGATTTGGTTAAGGCAATTTGGCTGTGAACTCGATAATGCGTTCAAAGAATCGGTTAAAATATTTTGTGATAACCAGAGTGCAATTGACTTAGCAAATTGCGATGGCTACCGACAACGAACCAAACACATTGATATTCGTCATCACTATTTACGTGAGAAGGTTGAAGATGGTACAGTGGTCGTCAAATATGTCTGCACAAGCGATATGGTTGCAGATAATCTCACCAAGGCTGTATCGAAGGACAAACAGGTATTTTGTTCCGAGGAAATGGGTTTGAGATTTTAAGATTTTCTGAATTTTTTTTCAGTCAATTTTTTTTATTTTTTATTTCTCTAATTTAATTTGAAAATCTTAAAAAGTGAGGGTGTTGAAATTCGCTAGACTATTTATATTCACCACCTTCTGTGGTCATTGTATAATGAATTAATTGCTTGTTAATAAAGTTTAGTTCGCTTTGTACTACCGCAAAGATATCCGTATTTTAATAACGCACATTCTGCGAATATTTTTACTTGGGCACTATCCGCAAAATGATGTGCGAATAGTTTTCTTTGCCACTATTCGCACATTCTGCGAATAGTTTTACTTCGGCACTATTCGCACTTTCTGCGGGTAACGAATGTTATCTCTTTCACTCTGTCAATGCGATTTATATTAACATGAGAAAAAACACATTCGTTCCCCAGGTGACATAGTAGCGACAATGTATGAGTTACCGATGGAATTAGCCATATATGCTTCCCGACGGTGAATGAAAATAGCCTCGTATATTCTATCTTCTATGCTTGGCGAATCGGCTTTATAAGTTCGAGCTCACTAATGTGCACTTCGTGGTTCGAACTGAATATTATATACTGCCGTCTTATTCTTCCAATTTGCTGATTTGACGTGCTCATTGAAACGAATAAACAGCTTCCGGATGGTCATACCATAATAAAAACGGCCGCAATGCGAGCACTGGATGCGATAAATACCCGACTTATGCAGATCCAGAGGGGTGTCTTTGGTCGATCCTAAGAGGACTTTGAGAGAACCTTCATTGCGATGTACCAATTCCATGTTCATCTCCCTGTAGACCGGCTTCAACTGTCTCGAAATCGTCGGGTAGTATCTGACTCCAACTTTTTTTGGTTTCACTTCCGGTGGTTCCTTGAAAAACGTTGATATTTCGTTCAAAAGCTTTTTTTGGCGATGTTTATTGATGATGTCTTTGATGGTTTTGTTTTGGAAACCGTTGACTTCGCCAATTCGCAGTATTTTGGCCGCTTCGTTCTCTATTTTTTCGTCCGAAAGGGGCAAACTAAACATGTAGTATATACTTGATATTTTTGTCTTGTATATATGTAAAACAATGTAAAAGTACCTACTCTTTAAATTTTAGAAATCACGTTTCTAGTGAATTGTGCCCAAGAAAAACTATTCGCAGATAAAAATAGTAGCAGAACAATATCTTACCATTATTTTGCGCCGCACAATACCAAATAATGGTAAGATATTGTTCTGCTACTATTTTTATCTGCGAATACTGCCCAAGTAAAACTATTCGCAGAATGTGCGAATAGTGCCCAAGAAAAAAGTCCCAGAACACAAACCTAAATGTTCATCCTTTGAGAGTTCGTATAATTTTTATAATAATATAATAATTTTTAAAAATGAGGCTGGCTGAATTCGAATGGGAGGGACTGATAAAACAATTCAACAATTCAAATCATTATATTTTATCGGTAAAGTTGAATTGTTTCATCAGTCCCATTTGAATTCAGCCAGCCTCATTTTTAAAAATTTTGTAATACGAACTCGCAAAGGATGAACATTTAGGTTTGTGTTTTGGAATTTCGCAATGAAAAAGTGCGTACCAGTGTAACACTAGGAACTTTCAGCTCTAGAAAATCGAACGTCTGAAAAAATTGAAATTTAGTTTTCGGGAATAGAATACTGGCATACAGTTTGTCAATTGAAATTTTTGGACCCGTACGAAGTACAAAAGTCCTATACGTTTACTTCAAATTCAGGGCTCCCACACATTCAATATTTTAAAAATTGTCCGTCTCCACCGATCTCCCATGGTTCAAGTTCAAAGATGAGCAATGAGGGTTTTCCCCAGAAACGTCCCAATCCCGAGATTTAGCCTCTTCTAGGATTGCTAGGGATGATTCATATATCAAGAACTATGATAGATAGAAAGTTGCTTTCAAAGGCAAAAATGTGGAGAATCAAATTTTAGCGAACACGTGTTTCAGGGTTTCCCCGAGAAACATCCCAATACCGAGATTTACTCACTTCTGGAATTGGTAGGGATGATTCATATATGAAGAACTATGATAGATAGAAAGTTGCTTCCGAAGGCAAAGTTGTGGAGAATCAATCCCGAGGTTTAGCCTCTCCTAGAAGTGGGAAGGATGAGTCATATCTCAAGGACTATGACAGAAAGTTGCTTCCGATAGCAAAATTGTAGAGAATTAAATTTTATGGAACACTTGTTTCAAGTTTTCCCGAAAAATGTCCCAATCGTGGGATTCAGCCACTTCTAGAATTTAGAGGAACTCATTTCTCTCGAACTATGGTGTCAGAGTTCAGAAAATGTACTTCGGGAGGGCTTTCGACATTACCTTGGGTAATTTCTGAGAGTCGTTTGCATTCTGATGCACATTATATTTATGATAATAGTAAGAGTTTGATACATCGAGGCTTTTCGCACGTGAAGACTTTACGTACGGGTCTTTGCATATGTTAATTTTAAATGATAATTTCGAACTAACACTTCGACGACGCGCCGCTGATCTTTTCTGAAGCCGCTGCCGACTAAAAGTTTATCACGGGACCCCGCCGATCAACTATACACAGGCAGACACCTCTAGTCAAGGAAATACTTTTGGCTTAAGCGATTTGATTAAATAGCGGCTTCTTGTGGAATATTGAAAAATTCGTTTCGTATGAACCGTGATGGTATATAGTATGATGGACGCAAAATACATTGTGGACACCAGAAATTTTCGTTACTTTGTAACTACACTTTAGAAGTGTTGCTTTAATGAATTGTTCACTTCTTTTATCACTTATGTGTGACACGCTGAGATATGCAAGAAAAGATTTTTTTATCGTTATTGCAGCAAATTTTTGGCGCGTGTAGTTTTGAGCACTATTGTTTGCCATCATTTCAATCAGCACCTGTCTTTCGTAGGAATGACACGATTTTTTATTCATAAAAAGAGATGTTCATAAAAAAGGGTGGGTGCTCTCTTTGCAGTATGAATGAATTTCCTATGTCCGTGATTCAAAGAACAAACAATTGGAAGGAACTAGCAAAAACTACGGAGATTTTAAAATTCAGTTACTTCTTACAATTTGCATGTATCCAACAGAGACAGTTATTCAATGACATATGGCTGAGCCAAGAGCCTTTTATTTTTGTGTGTCCGAATTTCATGCATTGTTATCTGACGACCATACGAAGAGCTCTCAAGTTGCTGGAAAACGTATTGTTTTGCAAATCATAAGACCGGATATTATCCGGCGAAAAAGCTATAACAAAATAGTCGAAAAAAATTGTATTCTTTGGCCTTTTAAATGTTTAAAACGCAAAATACCAAGAAAACTAAAGAACCCAACAAAATGTGTTTCTATACTCACAATAAAATTTCATTTTTATTACAAGGTTCTCATTGATAAAAAATTTTTTAACAACATTCATAATGGACTGTTACTTTGTCCTCAATATACATCGTCAGTTGAAGTTGTGATGCTCAATAATTGTTCTGTTCTATTCTTTGGTTGAAAAATTGATTTTCTTTTCTTTTTTTTTGGATCAAAGCGATCGAATATTTCTTCTTTCTTTAGTCCTTCGCCTATCTAATTTATTGACCAGAAACGAGTTCTATTTTTTAGTCATACACGCCGAGTTCTCACGCACTGCACAAGAGCAATCAATTAATCCAAAAAGAAAAAAAATCTCAAAGAATATGAGTTAATGAACTTAACCCTTCCCAATATTGTATCACAGCGTGTATTTCTAAAAGTATTAAATCTGAACCTTAAATTACAATTTCCATCAAACAGGTTTCAAAGATAAACCTACGCTCGTCGTGCATTATGTAGGTCTTTTTTATATGTAAGGATACAATTTTTTCTCAACAATCTAAAGCGAGGTGAGTCATTCGAAAGTGACAATTTTTATCAATTATTTTCTTAGGGTCGAATGAGGGTTTCAATTTTCGAATGATAATTGAACTTTTATGGTACCGACCATACCGCAAAGAATAGAAATAACAACTCGATAACACTTTCTAGGAATTTAACGATTTAAACGTATTCGACAACTTATCTCACAACGGCTACAAGTGAACATTGTAAAGAGCGCGCGAAAAGTTCAAAAGTTTCCTATAATTAAGGAACCAAAAGAAAAAGGTGCTTTAAAAATTGGTGAGGTTCTTCGTACACGTCGATCACGATGTGTTACCGAGCTCGACTTTGGGTCCTTTCGGCAATTTCACATTGAATAAACTAATTTCGTTGCTAATAACGAAAATATGTGCTTTCACAACTCGCTGCTTTACAGTTTTATCGATACAAAATACGTTGAAAAAGAGATAAAATAGAGATAATCTTGAAAACAGCACAACACGTAAATTCACACGTCCGTAGTATGAAACTTGTTACTTAAATCATGTTTGTTACTCACAACATACATAGGACATCCTCACTTACGTTAAAAGACTTTTTTAGCGAGTTTCCAGCATATCTCTTCCAATGAATTCCTTTCCCTTAACAATCCCATTATAAGAAAACAAGTTTAGTGAATTCCTTGACTTTTTTGGGATCGTTTAAACATACTCGCATAGCTAGAAGACATAACAATTAGCTTAAACGTAACCGCAGAGTAATGTAAAACATCAATCTCAATATTATGTAATCGATCGTAACAGGTATTGATTGCTTGTTGTTTATTAAAATGAAAAGAAACCAAAACATGTCTTCCCTTTAATGCTTTTTCCAGTCAAAATTTAAATTATGCTGTTGAAAGATAATTCATCGAAAAATTCTTATGTCAACAACCTTTCGATAACCAATAAATTTTTCCTCATATATTCCCATCGTAATTTGATGTTTTGAGTGAAGATACTTTTCTGTAACAATAAAATACAAAGAATACCGACATTGTATGCATTTAACTAACCATCTTTTATTACCCGCGAAACTTGTAATTCAAACACCAAGCTATACGCTACATTTTGAATTTCTTGTAACCGTTTTTATATTTTGGGTATGTAAATCAGTAAGACGTAATTCGATCCATTGAATGAATTTATGGGTAGCCTAACCATTATAAGTTAAGCGGTGGTAATGGTAAAATACGACTAAACGAAAATTCAGTAAAATTATCTGTAACAGTCGATATTTGATTTAAAAACCGATTGGTGGGGTAAGATCCTTTCTTCAAGATTAAAAAATAATAACTAAAAAACGACAGTAAATTTAAATTATTTCATGCACAGAAAGAAATCGTATGATCGTCATAATTATTTTTCGCGGGTAATCATAGAAATTCATAGAAACATCATCAATCATAGAAACATTCCACAGTCTTAGAAAAGTGAAAACATACATTTGGTAACAATCCAATTCATCCCACACGTGTTTAGGTTATGGTATGAATTGGATTTCTCACAAACGCGTTTTTTTATTAGGGTAACCATAACCATGCCTGCCCTGCTGAGATTTATGTCTGAAAGATATTAGTAATACAAACTTTTTGGACCCGTACGAAGTACGAGTCCCATCCGTTTGCCACTACGTTCATAACCAGTCAATTCGAGGATGGGAAGAAAAGGGGAGCATTGATCATAGTCCTTAGATGCCAAATCAGCAAAAAAAATTTTCCGTCCGTCCGTAAGCATCTTGCTCGAGCAAAACTTAACCGATTTTCAAAATATTTTTTCCTCTGAAAAGTAGTACCAAAAGTGGTTTGGTATTGCAGATGGGGCATTTTTAGACGAAGGGCCGCCTAAGCAGTTTACGGTCTTTCGTACATAACTCGCGTAAGCCTTTGACAGCTCACGAGCTTAGATCAAACGTGTGTGTGTGTGTATGTGGCAACGGAACACTGCTGTTGTCAGCTTAATGAATTGCAACATTCAATAAAGCAGACAAGCCGACTTCTGTTTGAGCTGATGGGTGCAGATCAAAATTTAAGGGGGACGTTCATAAATTACGTAACGCAAAGCGGGAGG
>CM055403.1:175751908-175774029 GCA_029228625.1 Pseudolycoriella hygida | reverse complement strand
TTCGGAAAGAAAATTTTTTTCGGAGAAATTTTTTTTTCTTAGAAAATTTTCTTTTCTGAAAATAGAAATAAGAAAATAGAATAGAGAATAGAAATAGAAAATTTTTCACATGAAGTTTGGTTATAACAACTGAAAACTTCCAAAACTACTGATATCGCATACAAAAACCTCTTAAAAGGTAGAGTGTGACGCAGTCCGTAAGTCCGCTTTCAAAATTAATGATATCGCTTGAGGTGACGCTATCGCTGATAATACGCAGAGTTTGTTTGAAAGGAACCTTGTGTTCAAAGTTTTAATTTCCTGAAAAAATTACAGCTCTTTTTTTTTAAAACAAAATTACGTTGTGTTAAAAAATTGCGTCATAAATGCCGGACGCAACGACGACATAATTTTACTGTACTTTCAGTTTTTGCGCTGTAAAAATTTGACTTTTGTTTCCTATTGCGTAGATTGTTTAAGGTAAATTTAAATTTTTGCGTGTGAAAACTGAAAGTGTTGAAAAGTTATTCCGCTGGTGGGTCCGGCATTTATGACGCAATTTTTTAACACAAAGTAATTTTGTTTAAAAAAAAAAGAGCTGTAATTTTTTCAGGAAATTAAAACTTTGAACACAAGGTTCCCTTCAAACAAACTCTGCATCAGCGATAGCGTCACCTCAAGCGATATCATTAATTTTGAAAGCGGACTTACGGACTGCGTCACACTCTACCTTTTAAGAGGTTTTTGTATGCTGATCCCTTTTACGAAATACTACGAATGCGAATTATGTTGCGCTTAAAAAATGTTAGGTAACCAACTGATGATCCCTTTTACGAAATGATAGGTAAGCGACTGAAGATCCCTTTTACGAAATACTACGAATGCGAAATATGTTGCGCTTTAAAAAATGTCAGGTAAGCAGCTGATGATCCTTTTACGAAATGATACGTAAGCGACTGATGATCACTTTTACGAAATGATACGTAAGCGACTGATGATCCCTTTTACGAAATACTACGAATGCGAATTATGTTGCGCTTTAAAAAATGTTGGGTAACCGACTGATGATCCCTTTTACGAAATGATACGTAAGCGACTGATGACCCCTTTTACGAAATGCTTCGAATGCGAATTATGTTGCGCTTTAAAAAATGTTAGGTAACCGACTGATGATCCCTTTTACGAAATGATACGTAAGCGACTGATGATCCCTTTTACGAACGTTGTTGAGTAATTATTTTTATTGAAACTACATACAATCCTATAATACAGTTAATTAAATGGTAACTGCAATATACTGTCAGAATACTAAACTTACTGTCAAAACATTAATTTTATTGTCGAAATATTAAATTTATTGCCAAAATATTAAATTTATTGCCAAAATATTAATTACAAAAACCTACTGTCCATAATTATTTCTGGTGCCGAAAATTATTTTTACTGCCACTCTATTAAATTTATTACTTTTGGAATAAAATTTTACTGCCAAATTATTAAAATTACTTAACAGTAAAAACAATAACTCTTACATTCAAATGACAAGAACCAAAATTAACTTTAATTGAATTTCAGTTTGTCTGCAATGAGAAAATACATTGCATTATTTCTCATTCACTTAAACTAAAAAATCAAAAATTCCTTTCAATTGTATCGTTTGCCGCAGCTCCCAGTGGAAAACTGAAATTTTTGTGGAAAATTCAAAGCTTAACAGAAATTGTCATTATGAGTTACATAGTGATTTTTCGTGTTGAACTGGCCCATTTTGTACCGTGATACCAGCGTTACGCGAATCGTATGTATCCATCAAGGTCATCAGGTCCTACTACTTTCTGGGAAGCTTCAGTGACGAGCTAAAAAGAGAAGTGGTCCTTATAATGAAATTTTATGTTGTTTCTTAAAAAAAATTCAAATTCATAAAAAACTTTCATTATAAGCACAACTTCTATTTTTAGCTCGTAAAACTCAACAACTCAACCGATTTTCAAAAACTTTCTTTCCCTGAAAGGTAATCGAAATATCTTTTATGGGACTCAAGTGCCGCCGAGCTAGGACCGTTTAAGTGGTTTTTGATCTTTTGTAGATAACTCGAGTATATCTCTTCCGATTTTCATAAATTTTTCTTTGTTTGAAAGATCAGGGCATGGCTGACAATCTATGGAAGAAAGTTTCTTGGAGTTGAGTCCTTGGACTTGGCTAGGGCGCTAAGAACGAGTCTATGCTAGGGCCATACGTGCTGTTTGTACATAACTCGAGTAAATCTTTTCCGATTGTCATAATTGTTTTTTTTTTGTTCAAAGGTCTATGAAAGCCCAACAATTTGTAGAAGAAGTGTTTTTGAGATTGGACCCTAGGATATAGCTGGGGCACTAAAAACGAGCTTCTGCTAGCGCTCTACATGTTTTTTGTACATAACTCGAGTAAATGTCTTCCTTTTCTTGATCGAAAGGTCTAGGACTGTGTCCCGTTTCATGGAAGAATATTTTTTGATTAGAAACTCTTGGACTCAGTCAGGACCCTAAAACAAGGGCTCAACGTGTTCGTTTACATAAGTTGGACGAATCCTAACTGATTTTGTTGATTCTTTTTCTATTTGAGAGGTAATCGAGTACCGAATTATATTCAAATACAAATTTGGACCCGATGCCTGTGCTTAGGGCTGAAGTGGGCCACAGGTCTGCCCTAAAAAATTTTTTTGCTATGTTGCAGAGCAAATTGAAGGAAACATTTTTGTCTACGGAAGTATGTGTCCGAGGCATTTCCTTATGGCCCTAGGTCGGTTATATGGTCTGCCCTACACAAAAAAATAGTTTTTGACTATGTTGTAGAGAAAAAGGAGGTAAATGTTTTTGTCTATGTAAGTATTTGTCCGAGGCCTCTACTGAGGACCTTAGGTCGGCCCTAGACAAAAAAAGACTATTGCTATGTTGTAGAAAAAGTTGAGATGTACATTTTTGTCTCTTTGGGGGTCAATTTTGTACTTTCGGAGGGCCTTTCTTACACCGTTTCTTCGGACGGGTTTTTCAATATTGCCCTCTCGGCAATTTCCAATACAATTTAATGTGGACGTAATTTCATACAATTAAGAGTTAAGGCAATATTTACTTAAATACGTTCAAGTCTTTTCGTAACATCAACTCTGTTTGCCGCATCTATTCTGATACGTACGGGTACCTTCATGTATTTTTCGTCGCTGATTCGTCATCTAAGGACCATGATCAATGCTCCCACCCTACTCCCTGGTCGAAATTGGGGTGGTTACGAATCTCGTGGTAAACACATAAGACCCATAAGAAATGGATGTCGGCTACACTTTTCGATTTGTAGTCACGCTTAAACATAAAAAAATATTTTAAAATATGCCAAATTGTTCTCCAACATCCCTGAAACTTTTCCGTCCATAATCCGTAATTTGATGATTATGGGTCGGTCACGAGAAATCCTAATGTGAAGCAAAGTCACTAAACGCTCAAAAAACGGTTTTTCGCGTTCCGGCAACCTTAAATGGCATTTAAAAAAAAAACAAAGCTTCAAAAAGCATAGTAGAAATATGCTGGAGAAAGTCTGGGGTCAGGGCTTCAAAAAGAAAAAACTTCACCAAAAACGCTACATTAACAAAAAATTTTTAAAGAAGGAGATGTGTCGCAAGATAGTCATTTTGTTTCGACTGTTTAGATCACCCTCCCCTATTGTTACATTATACTTTGTCTGTTTTTTACTAACCCAACCCCCCGAAACAAGCGTCATATTTTGATTACAATCATTTTCAATTAATTTTGTAGGTTTTTCAAAATTACAACGCTATTTTGAATTGCAAATTCAAAAACCCACAAAATTAATTGAAGATGATTGTACCAGAAATTGTGTGAAAAACAAAATCATGAAAAATATCAAAAACTTCAATTTGTGAGGTAGATGACATGACGGAGAAATTGTAGACGCAAATGGGTGAAAGTTGTCGTCATAAAAAAGGTTGTAATTGGACCCGTACGAAGTACAAAGGTCCTATACCTTTACTAGAAACAACTTTATTTAACTTGAGGTAGATCGAGGCAGGAGGTGGGGGCTACATTTATTATTGTCTAGTTATGACGAATCAGCAATAACAAAATATCCGTCCGTCCGTCTCCACTTTTTTCCAAACGGCTCGACCGATCACCCCAATTTTTTTTCCCTGAAAGGTATATGCTTCAATCTGGTCAATGGCACAGGTACCAATGGAATTGACGAAATTGAGTATCTTGGCCATATACGAAAGCAGATGGTTCTTCGTCTATATTTGATTAACTATGGAATCTAGAGATTTACTGTCACGGGCAAAGTTGTAGAGAATAAAATTTTGGCGAACGCGCGTCTCAGGGCTTTGGGGAAATATAACGCAATCCTCGGGATATGGCCACCTCTAAAATTGGGAGAGATGACCCATATTTATAGAACTGTTGAGAGTTAGAAAGATGCTTCAACAGGCAAAGTTGTAGACAATAAATTTTCAGCGAATACGTGTCTCAGGGTTTTGGGGAAATATGGTGCAATCCTCGGGATATGGCCACTACTATAACTGGGGGGATGACCCATATTTCTAGAACTATAAGAGCTAGAAAGTTGCTTCCAAAGGTAAAACTTTAGTGAATAAAATTTTAGAGAATACGTGTTTGAGGGGTTGAGGGAAAAAGATCCAAGTCCCGTGGTTTTGTCATTTTTTGGAATTGAGACGGATGATTCATACTTTTTTTTTTTATATATAAAGCCTTTATTTCATACAATTTTGGATCTTTGATCGCGATACATAATTCTCGAGCTTAATCTTACGATTTTTCAACGAATGTCTAATGGTCATTTATCTCAAAAGAATGTTGGAGTTTTTTTTTTTTTTTGATCATCCGAGTGACGAACAACATAAATAAAATATAACATTTGAGACAAAAAGGCAATTAAAAAGTCTCTGAATCAATTTTTTTTAAAGAAATTCTAAAGAAAAATTCGAGAGTGAAAATTTAAAAAGAAGACACAACGGGAAAAGAAAGAAGAAGAAGAAGAAGAAGAAAAAGAAAAAAAAAGGAGAACAAAGGTGAATCTCACTCTTGAGTGAGTTCGGTCGTCTATAGCTAAGCTAGTTGCCTAATAATTTCATAGTTCGATAGTATGCATCTTGTCTGAAAATTATTTTTGTATTTCTGTAATATGTCTTGAACTAGATCGATATTTGCAATTTCATGCAGTCGTCGAGTAGAAAACGATCGTGGAAGTCCAATAATCGACTTAAGTATTTTGTTTTGAGTGAGTTGTAGCTTACTCAAGGATGTTTTAGATATGCTGTCCCACGCTGGCGACGCATAAGTAATTTTCGGTCGTATGACTGTCTTGAACAATGTCAACTTGAGAGCCGTTGATAATTTTGAGCGACTATGCAAGAGTGAATACAATGACTTGAAGCTGTTTAGTGCCTTCGTTCTACATGTTTCACCATGCGAATTGAAATTTAGATTCGCGTCGATTGTGGCACCGAGGTATGTAACTTCATTGTCCAAGTTGATTGACGATCCATTGAATAAAAGAGGAATCGTCGGATTCCTTCGTTGGGCTCGGTTAAATTTGAATAGAATTGCTTGGGTTTTCTCGCAATTAATTTTTATTTTCCACTTCGTAAAATATTCATGGATACGGTTCAACCCATTACTCAAGGTACGAATAATTGTGTTCGACTGTTTCGCTGAGGCAATGATAGCCGTATCGTCTGCAAAGTACCCCGTGTCGCAATTTGGAGGAATTTTCAGATCTGCTGTAAACACTGTCCACAGTACTGGCGACAGAACCGATCCTTGTGCCAATCCTGCTGGGATTCCTTTCGGAGAAGATTGCTTCCCATTGATTTCGACTATGAAATATCTATTTCGTAAAAATGAGGCAATCATTTTTATTAGGTAGATGGGGGTACCAAATATTTTCAGCTTGTATAGAAGACCATTATGCCAGACTGAATCGAATGCTTCCTCAATGTCGAGAAGGACCATTCCAGTTGATTTACGACGTTTTTTGTTGCACCTAATGATGTCGACGATACGCTTGATTTGGTGAACTGTGGAGTGTTCTTCTCTAAATCCAAACTGTTCTTTGCTGACAATAGAATTTTCAGAAAGAAATTTGTTAAGCTTATCACACATGACTTTTTCCAAGATCTTGCCGATGGAGCTTAGCAAACTAATCGGTCGATAGCTGTTAGCATTTTTTGGATCTTTTGAGCGCTTCAGTATCGCAGTAATTTTTGCTGTCTTGAAGTGGTTCGGGAAATAGCATAGATCGATGCAGTCATTTATGATATTTTTCAGAAATTGAATGGCAATTTCTGGTAACCGCTTCAGTAATATGTTCGGGATTTTGTCGATGCCAGGAGCCTTTTTTATTTTCAGCTTGGAAATTATTTTGCGAACATCGTTGACAGTAATATGATGTTGAGAGTTGTTTAGTTGCGACGGCTTTATTTTATCGATGATTTCAACAATTTTTTCGACTTTAGAATCGATTCGGTGCACTGAGTTGATCGTAAGCGTATGATTTTTCTCGAATTGAGTCGCCAATGCTTCACTAATCTCATCGTCGCCTGTAATGTATCGGTCATTTACTTTGAGCAGGTCAATTCTATTGGAGGATTTGTTCATCATTTTCTTTGACAAACACCACACTTTCGTGTCGCCAGGTTTGAGTGAACGTAAGGCATTTTCCCATTTCTCGTTGAAGTCATGGTCTACCTGTTGCCGAATGGCTTTATTTTGTTTGTTGATGAGGCTACTGTAGATATTTCGAAGTTCCCAATCGTTGCAACGCTTTTTCTTCCTTTTGGCGGCATTTCGTAGTTTGATGAGCTCAATCGAATGCTTCGAAATCTGGGTTTCATGTGTCTTTCGCGACTCCATGGGTACTGATTCGGCTTCTGCAAAACGGATTATCTTGATAAAGTTACTCACTTTGTTTTCGATGGTATCCGTTGTGGCTTTCGAGTACGGTTGATCTAGTTCCTCTTCAATAAGCCGGGAGTATTGCATCCAATCTGCTCTTTTGTAGTTAGGTTTTGTGACGGATTTTCTTGTAATGTCCAAGCCTTCGATTAAACAGATGACTGGGTCGTGATCGCTGGGTAGTACACTCTCCAATGTGTAAGTGGTAGAAAAAACTACCGCACAATTCGTCAGAGCAAAGTCGATAGTAGACGAAGTCCCTCCTGAATGAGGGAAGTGGGTGTGATTGGCAGGGTGGTGCATCAAGAAATTTGATGTGTGTAGCATTTTAAAGAGTACATTTCCGGCTCTATTGTTTGAGTGACAATTCCACGCAACATGACGGGCATTAAAGTCACCCAGTACAATCACATTTTTTTTGTTTGGAGTCAGCATGATGATGTCTTTTTTAAAATTTGAAGTGTATTTGGGAACATACGCTGTAGTGAGAACCAACGGTTGATGTTTCATTCGAATTTCAATTGAAATGTTTTCAGCGACTGTTGTTTTGTATTTGGGCAGTAGTTTGTGATCGATATTGTTCCTTACTGCGATGAGTACACCTCCACCATGCGTACTACGGTCGCAACGATATACAATAAAATTCGTTAATTGAAATTCATGCTCTGTCTTCAGGAACGTCTCAACGATGAACACTACGTCGGCATTTTCTTCGTTTATTCGGTGATCAATCTGGGCTTGAACGGATCTTGTGGTAGCGCCCTGAGTGTTCCACTGAAACAATTTTAGTTTGTCAATTTTTCTACACGACATGACTGAGTAAGTTAGAAATGACCTGGATTTGATCCAGTTTTGATCTACATTTTCTAATTTGTTCGATAGCATCAGTAAATATTCGAAATAACTCAGCGGTAGAAAACATGTCTTCGGTGGTTTTAATGTTTTCGAGAATTGGCTTTTTGTTTTCGTTTTGAGTGACGACATCTCTGAATGGTCGTTGGAGTGGTGGGGGGATAGGTGCTGGAATAAATTTGGTCACGTTTTGATTGGATGTGTGTCCTAGTGGGCGTTTTGGATGGTTTCCTTGTTTTGACGCGATGTTTTTACGGGCATTAGTATAAGCATTCCGTGCAGGACAGTTTGAATCGTTTGCACGATGGTTAGTTGGCTGCAATTTGTTGTTTACACAGTAGGAACATTTGTAAACTGGTGACGACTCTTTCGAGAGTTTTCGTAAGGGGCAATCGTATTGATTATGTTCACAGCTGGCGCAAAGTAAGCATGAAGGTTTTCTGTAGCAATTTCTACTTCCGTGTCCATACATACCACAGTTCCTACATTGGGTTGGTCCCTTGAACCTAGGTTTGAACATTGACCATTTAATTATCATGTGGCAAATGGATTTAACTTTCTGTAAGTCCTGGAACGTTGTTTCGTTTCCATTCAGGTGAACTAAATATAATGCTCGGTGCGGGTTTTGAAATTTTGTAGTCATTTTTACGATATTCGTGGGGAGGATGTTAAGTAGCGCTAAGTCAGATTTCAATGTTTCGATTGGTAGCTCTGGGAGGCCAGATAAGACAGCCTTTATCACCTTCTTATCCTTAGCGTCATAGGTGAAATATTCAATGCTGTTTTCTTTCAAATGTAAGCTGATTTTTTTGTAATCGTTGTCGCTGTTCAAAAACACTTTGGTGCCTACAGACATAATCTTACAGCTGAAATCTGTGATGCCAATCTCTGAGAGAATTTTGTCAATTTTACAGTCTTTGTCCGTTACTATCATCGGTTGTGGTTTATTTGGTTTCATTTCTTGTTGTTTATTATTTTGCGTACTTGCTTTCGGCTTTTCAACATTCAGATAATTGTAAATGTTTTCGTCATTGAGGTTATGTGTCTTGAAGAACGACTGGATTGAGCTTGTATTCAAGCGTTTGGGTTTCTTCCTTTGGTTTTTATATACTGGCTTGCTCGAGGCGGTCGGCTTCATGAAACTGTAGCTCAAACCAATTCGACTTTCTTGTCGATGCCTCATATTTCAAAAGTTTTAATTGCACGAAGTGTATGCGGATCCCTTGCAGTGCATTGGCGGTGTTGCCGTCACAGTGATATACTCAAAGTTTCGACAGGTTGCCTTCTTTTTTAGAGCTCCGGCTCAACTCGAAGATACAGAGTACGCAGCCCGATGTCTAGTTGAAAAATACACAAGCTTGTTACTATACCCCCTCCACCCGATTTGTAACATATGGGGAACAATTTCTGAAATACGCCTAAAAATGCTAAATTAGAAAATTTTATCATAGGCACGCAGTGGCAATGAGCCCGTGACGCAAATCTTACACGCCGAAAAATTCACGAGACTGAGGAACCATATTTACAGCAACTTTTTGACTTCCTCCCTGGCGACGTACCCCCCGGAAAAAATTTTTTCCTGGATTCTACGGAAAATTTTAGACCGAAGCGCCTGTTTACTCATTAAAATTGGTTCAGTCGATCCGGAGATACGAATTTTTATCATACAACTGAGTGAAAATCGGATATTTTTAACTGACCGATTCGCGTGTGGAAATTATGTTTTTTTTCCTGGTTTAAATACCGATTTTCCGATGATCTCCCGATTTTTCCCGGTATCCGCTAAAATCAGGCTGAATTTCCCGATTTCAAAGATAGGACGTACCTTCCTCGTTTAGTTGCGGATCAAGGTATTCAGTGCGAAGGACTACCGATAGAGATAGATAACTTAACCGCTTAGAGTATGACTATTTGATGATATTTAATTTTATTGTCTCACTATTTTCTAGCCGACATGGAAAAAGAGTGACTATGACTGCAGTCATAGTCCTCGTTAAAAAACCATGTAAACGTTACAATAATACGCCTTAAGTAATATTCACATTAACATAGTCATAAATTAATTGAAACATAAATAAAAAATTAAAGCAAAAAAAAACACGTTATGCAAATAAAGCAGAAACAAAAAACAAAAAAAAAGTCAATGCAATAAAAAATAAATAAATAAAAAAAAATAAAAAGTCAAAAAGTGGTATCGAGTCCACATCGAGTCAAATCGTGAAAAGGAAAAAGAGAAAAAAAACGGATTATAAGTGAATCCTGGTCAATAAAAAATAAATTATAGTATTTTGCCAGCTGTGGCATCGTCAGTTAAGTATGTGCAGCAGTGCAAGCGTGTCAATATAATAAAAGTAGTTTCTCCGTGATGAAGTTGGCCGAGCACAACGGGTTTTCACTGGGATAAGGAAATATTTTTAAGTTTTTTCCATAAACAATATTCAAAATTCAATAATCACCCGGGTAGTGCTTTCATAATTCTTTTAGGTAGTGAAAAGAAAGCACTAAACAAAAACACTAGTTTACTGTACCAAACGTTCCGAATACTGAATCATCCAAGTCTTGCACTCTTCGTCTGAATTCTCGTGAAGGTATAGTAGGATTCACGTGGTTAACAGCGAGGTTAAATAAACGACAAGCGAAATTAAACGATGAGAATTGTATGTATTCAGGGCCACCCTTGAGACGGATCATCGATGTGTTCCGCAACACCCTTGATCCATCGTTCAGGTCAATTCTTTCACGTAAGAATTTCGAGCTCACCTTACCAGTTAGGACATCATGGATGAAAAAGATGGCGGCATTGGTGCGACGTCTTAGCAATGATTTAAGGTTTAGCTCAGTACATCTATCTATGGGCGTAAACGATATGTGTCTTGGCTTTGATCGACATATCTGTTACGATTTGCATAGAGAACGAACTGTCTTTGTACACTTTCCAGCGACTGGATGTGTACGTTTTGGTAGGGTGCCCAGATTGTGCTAGCAAATTCTAGGTGCGACCTAACTACTGCGGAATATAGCATTTTTGCGGTGTCAGTGTTGAAGCGTCCGTAGCATTGGCGTTTGACTAAAGATAACATCGACATAGCTTTGTTTGACGCAAGCTCGACTTGATCATTGAATGAAAACTCGCTATTGTATGTTACACCGACGTCTTTGGTACTGTATACACGTTTGATAGGCTTATCACCTATAAAATATTCTGATAAAATTGGTGATTTTTTTCTGGCCAACGTGATCACTTCACATTTATCCGGGTTTGGTTCGAAGTCATTAGCCGTACACCATTCAAGAAACCCATTTATCGATGCTTGCAGGGATGTTGTGTCATTGGCTGATGAAATGTGGTTGTGGACGATCTTTTTGTCATCGGCAAAATGAATGTCCCTGTTCCATCAGAGTCATTGAAGAACACCAAGAAAAGCAATGCTGCTAATATTGATCCTTGACCAATTCCTGATAGAACGTCAATTATGTCGGATTTGCTTGAATTGATTTTCACAATCTGTTTACGGCTTTTAAAAAAGGAACGAAACCACAAGAGCAGCGAATTACAAAGTTGATATTTACCGTCAGATAGTTTCATCATTTTGGTTGAGCGTACTACATCGAAAGCTTTTTTAATGTCAGCAAGGAAGACGTCAGTTTGATTTCCATTTTTGAATGATTCGTGAACTAAGATTGATAATTCCATTAGGTTTGTTTCTACTCGTCGACCAGGGAAGAAACCATGCTGTTTCAGTGATATATGTGGAAAGATGTTAAATGACATTTGTTCAAATATGATGATCTCAAACACTTTTGCAAAGTTCGGGGAAACGCAGACGCCGCGGTAGTTGTTGATATCAGCTTTCCTTCCTTGTTTGTAAATCGGAGTCAAATGACCAGTCTTCCTTAGTGTGGAATAATAGGCATCTGATAGTGATTTTAAATATAACAGTGACAGTGGATCAGCTAGGGCATCAGCGCACTCGCGAAGAAATAGTGGGGCCATTTTGTCGGGACTGATTCCTTTGCTAAGATCCATGCGTTGCAGAACTTGTTGTACAATGGTTGGAGTAATTGTGATTGTTGAATAGCCGTGGTCTTCCCTTGAATTGATAAAAGATAGTAGGGCTTCATCATCGGTGTCATCATCTTGATGTTTCTTGTAAACAGAGGCAAAGAACTTTGCAAATAAATTGGCTTTACTATTGTCATCCGTAGCGTATTCACTGTTCAAAAACATTTTGCCCGGTAAAGTACTACTTTTATATTTCGAATTGATGAAATTCCAAAACTTTTTGGGTTTTTTCTTGTAGTTGGCCGCTAGATCACTCAAAAATGCGTTATAAAGCTGGTCTTGGTATAATTCAAATTCATTCTTTGCGGACATAAACATAGAATCGTCAGCATTTCCATTAGTTTTTTTGATCTATTTCGAAATTTCTTGTATGCCCGATTACGTTTGTTTTTCAGGTTGATAAGTTTCTTGTCATACCAGACTGGGTGATTCGTCGAACGAAGAGACGCTTTTGGAATATATTTGTCAAATAATTGTGGGGGTTCGGGCGTTAATCGGACAAATGAAAGAAAACGAACAACTTTCAAATTTAACAAATTCAATAAAATTTAATTTCAAGATTTCATAACATGTCTTTAGTGGTTTGTAACAAATTGTGAACTGAACTCTTACTTCAAATTGAGAGGGGCTTGGAAAGGGTCGTACTCTCGCATAACTGAACCCAACTAGTACATTCCCACACTCGGCCATCCTAACATTCATCCGACTCGGATGAGGTATCCCGTAGTCCATAATTAGTCCAAGGTTTCATAAATTCAGCGCACGTAGATGTTTTGAATGAATGAATGAATGATTTCTTTATTTAGAATAACTTTCCATTTAACAACTAATACATCACAGTTAATTAATACTAAGAACTCAG
Organism: Pseudolycoriella hygida; assembly: GCA_029228625.1. Taxonomy (NCBI): domain Eukaryota; kingdom Metazoa; phylum Arthropoda; class Insecta; order Diptera; family Sciaridae; genus Pseudolycoriella; species Pseudolycoriella hygida. The sequence continues at coordinate 175,761,320 of CM055403.1, read as the reverse complement.
CACCTGGTTCACCACATAAATCTTCAACAACTTTTCAAATTTACTTAACGAAACTTCTCCAGTGATGACCTTTGGCAATGAGTTATACAATTTTACTCCCTTATAGAACAATGAGTTCTGACTAGTGGACTTCATAGCCGTTGTTAATTTAATATCGCAAGCATTTCTTAAACTTCTAGTCTGATATTCATAATTATATTTAATTTTACTAGTCAAATAATTAGGTGCTTTGCCTATCACAATCTTATGAATGAACAATACCGTATTGTAAATGATCAACTCATCTACACTCATCAGTCCCAGTTTCTTTAACATTTCACTCGATTCTGTCTTGCGCTTCGCCCTTAAAATATTTCTCATACATTTATTTTGCATTTTTTGCATTCTATTAATGTCACCTCGATTACACAGAAACAAAACACTGCTACAATACGTGAAATGCGGCAGGATGAGAGACTTATAAAGGTTCAACTTCTGGTGAGAATTCAACTCGTTTCTAAGCCTCGCAAGCACTGAAACTTTCATTCCTATCTTTTTGCAAACGTAATTCACATGTTCATCGAAAACTAGACGCTCATCAATTATCACACCCAAATATTTCAATTTTTCGACCACTGACAGTTCAACACCATTCACTAAAATGTGTATTTCGTCCTTTTGAATCGTTTTGTTCGTTATCACCATCACCTTTGTTTTGTCGACATTCAACTTAAGTTTATTTTGGCAGATTTTGTTGAACAGAATGTGAAGGTCACTGTTCGCTTGCATTACTGCATCTTCAATGTTGTCAGTCACAACGTACATCAAAGTATCGTCGGCAAACAATTTGATGTCACTGTGACTCAATTCATTTCCTAGGTCATTGATGTACAGAATGAAAAGGATTGGACCGAGAACCGATCCTTGTGGTACTCCGAACTGATTGTTGATTTCTTCCGATATGACTTCACATATTTTTACAACTTGCGTTCTTCCTGTCAAGTAGCTTTCAAACCATTTCAATGCTGTTCCTCGAATGCCCAACTTGTGTAATTTCCGCAAAAGCAACGCCGGCGTAATCGTTTCGAACGCTCTTTGTAGATCCAAAAATATCGCCAGTATAACTTTCGATTGATTGAGCGCTTCTTTCCATTCATGAAGAATTTCATTGAGTGCTGTTTCGCATGAGTGTTGACTGCGAAATCCTGATTGGAAATCCTTTAATAAATTGTTGGTCGCGATGAATTCAACAAGTTGTTTTGGGGCTAATTTTTCAATCAATTTCTCCAGACAAGGTAGCGTGTGAATTGGGCGATGTTCGTTGATTTTCGTTGTTCCAGGCTTTTTCTGTATCGGAATCACTGTTGAACGTTTCAATGAATTTAGAAAAACACCTGATTGGAATGATTCATTGATGATGGTCACTAGTTGTGCTCCAAGGACAAAGCTGGCATCAAGTAGAAGAGTTGGCTTCAGAAAAATTCGTCGGTGTTGTCTTTCATCTCTTTCAGTGCAGCTTTCATTTCTGATATTGTGATGCCACGGAATGTAAAAACTCTCAGGTTTTCGGCTAGGCCGTCTTCATATTCTACTTCTGGTATGGAAGCGTTCAACTCAACAATGCTATTGACGTAGAACTTGTTGAATTCTCTAGCAATGTCGACGTCATCTTCGAATGTCTGATTTCCATCCGTGATGTAAGCGATCTCGTTATCTTCCTTGTTAAGTATCGAGCGTAGAATTTTCCATGTTTGTTTTTGGTCTCCACTTGCCTTGTCGAGTTTTCGTTGGTTGTATTGAAACTTTTTTGTTTGAATTGTCATTTTGTATTTTCGGCGGAACGATCGGTAGTCTTGCCATGCTGTCTGTGATGTGGACGCGCCTGCCAGATATTGTGCATTTTTGTACAAGCGATTTTTTTCTCTCCGCATCTCCTCTAGATCGTGATCAAAGAAGTCTTGATTCATCTTTATTTTCTTCACTCTCCTGAATTTAGCTGAACTGCAGCGCAGGTTACTTAACAGCCAGTCTGCTTTCTCGTTTACCGTCTGGCCTTCAATCAGGTTCCATGAGTCACTCCATGATTCGACGTCTTGTTGAAATGCAATGGGATCGTAGTTGTGCCAAACTACGGCTGCACGAGTTTTGATGCCGCATTTGTTCTTATTGCCATATAACACGACTTCAAGCATTCGATGATCGCTGATTTGGTCATCTTCCAACACCACACACTTCAGTTTGTTCGGAATAATATTTGTAACACACAAGTCTATCATTGATACTGAACCATTTTCAAGTCTGGTAGGCTTATCCGTCAACTGTCTCAATCCATTGTCGTCGATTATGTCGCGAAATCGCCTAATGTGCTGATCACTCTTCAACATGTCAATGTTAAAATCACCACACACCATCATTTGCTTGACACCACCAAAAGTTTCACACCACTGTTCCACTGAATTCAAAACCTGATCCTTATTTTTTTTATCCGACGACAAGTATGTTCCAGCAATCACTGTAGGAACTTCTTTCAACATAATTTCAAATGAGATGTACCAAGCAACTTTTTGTTTCACTGTCTGCAATTTGGAAAACTTAATTTGTTTGCTTACGTATACACTAACACCGCCAGTGTGCTTAGAATGTGAATAGCAACTGAACAGTGCATAGCCTCGCAAGTTCAAACCGCTAATATCGCAATCTTCAGTCAAGTGCGTCTCGTTGACAAAACATACGTCGGGTTTCCTTTTTCGCATCACATATTTGAATTCAGTTATGTTGTTCTGTAAGCCTCTGATGTTGGTATATAAAACTTTAATGTTGCTCGTTAGTTGCTATGCGGAGTCATTGTACTCGATTTTCTTCTGCAGTTGGGTGAGACGACGTTGAAGAACTGTACATTCCTTACTCCATGCATGGTGATCAGTTGCAAGTTTCATCTTCCATTTTTCATTAGCAAATTTACAATTGATGCAGCATTGGTTCTCACTTTTGCATTCTGAAAATTTGTGGTTGCAGGCGCACTTGCTGCATTTCTGTTCTATTTTACAGTCTTTGGCAATATGAGAAAAGCCGCAACATTTGAAGCAGCGTTTTATATACAAATGTTCATGAATGCCACATTTTCTCCATTGTAGACTCAACACACCAATTTTTCGTAGGAGTTTATAGTCACTGCTCTTTATTTCAATGACGATGTCTTTGGACTCCGAGTTTCTGCGTTTTCTATCAATTACAGTGATGAGCTTCATTTCTACTTCAGCTATGTGTTGGTTGTGGTTCTTGAGTTCACTAATAATCGAATCATTCGGAATATCGGAATTGATGTTTGAAATTCGAATTCTGGGATTCTTAATGTCCGGCAGAACTATTTCATATTCATCTCCCAATTTTTCGTTGATCAATTGTTTTGCTTTCAATGTCTCAGAAGTACTTGCGCAACACAAAACGATACCACCGTCCCTTGCATTTCTGGTGTTGGTAACCTTTAAGTCACTTTTACTGATGTTGTTCTTCAGAATTTCCATCGTCTTGGTGCATTGTTGTTTGTTTTTCGGTTTTACCACGACAACTGGATCAACACTTCCAGTCTTCACAACGTTCGAGTACAGATTTGGGCGTTTCGGCAACTCAGTAGGATTGATGGAGTCCATTCTTTTTTCGAACGCATCAAACTTTTTCACCAACGTTTGTAATATTGTCGTATCATTAGACTTGGATAATTTGCTGTCTTGATTGAACAAGTCGATTTTATGTACAAACTTCAAGAGTTCATCGACTTTCGCAACCACTCCGTTCGTTACCATGAAGAAACAGCTCGTACAATGTAGTCGCAAACATTTGCTGTTTTTCCTAGCTTTTAGTTCGGTTTTGGAAACGGCACAGCATGTCAAGTGGAATCGGGAGGTGCAGCTATCACAGTCAAAACACTCGTCCTTTGCCTGCAATTCTTCGTCACACCTGCCACAGTATTTTCCAACGTTGGTTACGCTAGCCATTTACATTCGGTGAAACACAATTTTCGATTTTTGATGATACCAAATTAAGCGGTTGTACAACTGATTACGTGTAATTCCAAATCCGAAGCTGCGGGAATCTCATCCGCACACTTTCTCCTTAATTACACACAATAATCAGTTCTCGTATCGTTTATATTTCCCGCAAAATGCGAAATACACTGCTATGTGGTTATAGACGGCTCAGCTTAATTTTTGCGACAGCAACGAACAAAGACAATAATTGTAAACCTTGACTGGTTCAATTCTATGGGCAACTTCTTAATCACTTTTCAGTCTCAATTGCACTATATTCTTCCGCACTCCAATCTTTTATCAGCACAGGACATTCACTGAACAGATAAAAGCGATCCAAACAGTAAAACTTCCACTTAAACCTTCAAATATCGAGTCTATTTCTAACACACAAATTTGCTCTTCTTCACGACGAAACAACTCCGCTTCAACGGAGGCCTTCATGGTCACCAATTTTGACAACATCGTAACGTTCCATTCCCTTGACTTTAATCACACGATATGGACCAAGAAACTTACCTCGTAATTTCAAGCCAACACCAAATTGTGTACGTTTGATTGCGATAATATCGTCGACGTGGTACTGGTGAGGAGCTTTTCGTCGTTGATTGAAATGCTTCTTATTTTCGGATTGAACTTTTAAAATTTGTCGCTTGGCAGCAGCACGTAGAACTTCGCGTTGATGACAAAATTCATCGATGACGTCATCTTGTAGCCATTCAGTGAGTAAAATATCTTCCACTTGTCGCATTTTCGTGCCAAACATTAATTGAAATGGAGTAGTACCTATACTACGCTGATATGTGCTGTGTGCTGTTAATGCACCGTTGAACACGATCAACGTGCTTGTACCATGTCATAGGATTGTCCACTGATAATTTTGTCAACACAGCAATGGTAATAGTATTCAGTCGTTCAACTTGACCATTCGCACGGGGAACACCGGTAGTAATGGGACAAAATTTAATCTTCTGCTCTGCTAAATATCCAGTAAACTCTTTACTCGTAAATGAAGTGCCACGATCGTCGACAATTCGTCTCGGGTTTCCAAACGTCGATTGGAGAATTTTCAACTTGCTGATCGATTCAGCAGACGTAGTCGATCGTACAGGAAACATCCAAACGAATTTCGTAAATGCATCGATCACAGCGAAAATATGCTTATATTGTTTCGAAGTCGACGGTAATGGGCCTAAGTGATCAATATGCCAAGTATCCATCGGAATATCAGCTTTATCGATTGCATGTAGAAAACCATCCTGTTTGCCGCGCTTTCGTTCAGCCAAAATACAAAGAACGCAATTCTTGATGTGGGAAGAAATTTTATCTTTCATGTTATCAATTCTTCTGTTATCAATGAATCAATTCTTCGACTTTCTTGACACCAAAATGACCATTGTCATGAGTGGATCGTATAATTTCTGATTGCATTTTTTTTGCGATGATCAATAGCTCTCGACCATTGTGCATCTTAAATAATACGTCGTTTCGCATGATAAAATCCAGGTACGGACCTTTTTCCAACACTGCACGCACCGTCTTCAGATGTTCGTCAGTTAATTGCGCGTTTTTGATCGCCATCGCAATTGTTGTACCACTTCGTGTGATCACGTTGATGGGATATCGACTCAACGCGTCGACGTGCTTCATCCGACTGCTTGAACGATGTTCCAACGTGTAGTCGAATTCCTCCAATAAAAGCGCCCATCTCGCAACTCGTGTAGTTAACTCTCGTTTCTTCATAGTTTGTTCGAATGCGGAGCAATCCGTAAAAATTTTGAATGAAATTCCCAACAAAAAATGACGAAATTTCTTTAATGAAGAAATGATCGCCAATACTTCCAATTCGTAGCTGTGATATTTTTTTTCAGCATCAGTTGTTTTGCGGCTGTAATAGTAAACGGGATGCAACTTCATGTCTGCAGGGTCGCGTTGCAATAATACTGCACCATAGCCATACTTGGATGCATCCGTATGTAACTCCGTGTGTCTTTCGGGGTGATAAATCTTCAGAACAGGTTTGCTCGCCAATGCTCGTTTTAAGGAATCGATCGCATATTGTTCGGTTGAACCAATGACAAATGGTGTCTAACGTTTTTCCAATTCTTTCAACGGGTGGGCAATAGTAGCATAAGATTCGATGAATTTTCGAAAATATCCCGTTAATCCAAGAAAACTTTTCAATTGCTTCAATGTTGTGATTGCAGGAAAATTCATCAGAGCAGAAGTCTTCTTCGTTTGTGGAGCAATATGTCCAAAAGAAATTATGTGACCAACGTATTCAACTTCCATCAGTAGAATGTCACAATTATGCCACGCGATTTGTAAACCATAATCGGCAGCAACTCGGAGGAACATCTTAAATCGGTCGATACCTTCAGCAATCGTTTCGGAAATGATGATTACGTCGTCTAAATAGATCAATAAAATTCCTTGTTGCATCAGGTCACGTAAAACGACGTTGATATATCGCATGAACAACGCTGATCCATTCTGTAATCCAAATGGCATCTTTAAAAACTCAAAATGGTTGTTGTGCGTAACGAAAGCTGTGTACTTAATGCTGTCTTCATGTACATCGATATGAAAAAATCCATTTGTTAAATCAATTTTTGTAAAATATTTCGCGTTTCGTAAAGCGTCCAACTGGTCTTCGATCAATGGTAGGGGATAACGATCGGGAATAATTAATCGATTCAAACGCCGATAATCTACGCATAGTCGCGAAGAACCATCCTTTTTTTTTGATAACACAATTCCTTGCGCGTACCTCGAAGTACTCGGACGAATAATTTTGTCTTTTAACCAACTTGATGTAATTCTTTCAACTTCCGCTTTCTCATATTCACTTAAACGCCGGGGACGTTGAAAAATCTCCTTTTCTTCAGTCAACAACATTTTCAATACGATCTCTGTTGTTTTGATTTTATTTGGCCGGTAATTGTTGATCATTTCACGAACAACTTGTTGGTCTTGGACGTTGAGATGACTTAAATTTACCACATCGTCACAGATCTCGTCAACTTTGATAGAACCAAATTCGCTTATTTTTTTTAATTGTAAACCGGAGTCGTCGAAAATCAAACCAGTTTGTTTCAGCAACGGTTTTCCAATTATCATTTCGTAGCTTATGTCGTCGTCGGAAACTACATGAATGACATCTCTGCAGAACTTACCATCAATTTCGACTTGCTCCTCGAATGAACCCATTGTTTCAAAAATTCCTTTGCCAACGCCTTTACATAAATGTTTCATTGGATTGAGTTTCGGTGCACCAACTTTGTAAAAATTTTTCAAAGGAAGCAAAGTGTACGAGCTGCCAGTGTCAATGAGCGCCGACAATGCAAATCCGGATAACTTTACGGTTTTCATCATTGCGTCATCGTCATCGATCATTGCGTTGCACGGTTTTGATGGAATTTTCGAATTTTCAGCTTCGGCAAATAAACAATCTCTTGAAATGTGGCCGGTCTTATTGCATTTGAAACACTTCAACTCGTTCTTACAAGTTTTCACATCGCGACCAGCACCACCGCATCGGAAACATCGTCGATTCTTATAATCGGATTTGTTGTCATCTTTCGCACCGTTTTTCTCTTTCTTGATGTCGACTTTTTGACAGGTACCCCATCGTTGACGATCAGGCAATGCAAAATGGTTGATGGTTTGTTTATTGGAAGTCTAAACGTTAATGGGGGTTTTCGGGATCGCAGGGAGGAATTGGTGGATCTGGCTAAGAACTACGGTATAGACATATTGGCGCTGAGTGACGTTAGGAGGAAAGGACAGACTGAAGAATACGTGGGCGCCTATAAGGTGTTTTTGTCCGGGGTTCAGTCTGGTAGGGCAAATTGGGGGGTTGGAATCGCAATCAGGAAGGAATTGATCAAATTTGTCCTAAATGTTCGTTTCGTGAATGAAAGGCTGATGTGGGTCTCTGTAAAGTTAGCGGGGGGAATTTATCGCTTGGTTAGCGTATATAGCCCTTGCAATGGCAGTGATGCTACTGACTTGGACACCTTTTACGAACAATTGGGGGACGTGGTTAGCAAGAAGGGAAATGAATCCTTGATGTTGCTGGGGGATTTTAATGCAAGAATAGGAAACTTTAAAAACAACTCAGGTTATGGGAGTGTAGTGGGTAGATTTGGGGAAGGAACTCTGAATTCAAATGGTAAACGGTTGTTAGATTTTTGTGATTTCAATGGGTTAGCAATAACCAACTCTTTCTATAGGCACAAGTGGATCCATCGGTATACGTACGTCAATGAGGGTTTAGGCCACAAATCCATTATTGATTACATGGTTATAGAGCAGGACAGGAGACAGGTAGTCAGGGACACACGTGTTTTCAGGGGTTTCACTTTCGGTTCTGACCACTACTTTTTGGGTACCCATCTGTCGGTTGGTAAACTCTGTCAGACTAAAAGAAAGAAGGTGGTAAGTCGCAAATTTCGTGTGGGCAAATTTAGGGAAGAGGCAGTTAGGTCTCGTTTTATGGCAAGATTCGCCGAAGGATTTGAGGGGCTTCCAGCTGACTGCGGGGACATTGAGGCTGAGTGGGCGAATTTTAAGAAATTTGTCTTGGATCTGGCTGAGGAATGTCGCTAGCGGGGGTCGGAACAAAAAGGCGGGTTGGTGGAACGCCGATATCAGGGGGGCTGTATTGGAGAAAAGGAAACTATACTTGATTTGGTTACAGGACAGGACGGTGGCGAAGTGGGAGGCTTATAAGGCTTGTAGGCAACTGGTTAAGGATCTAGTCAGGGAAGCGAAGGACCGGGAGGGGAAAAAGTTTGGGGAGGATTTGGCAAGGGCAGGTCAAGGCAGGGGTAAGAAATTTTGGTCGATGGTTAAGGACATTAGGCGCGGTGGCGTGAAAGAGGGATGTAGTAGTATTTTAGATAAAGGCGGCGAGTTAATTGCAGATAGGGGTGAAGTCTTGGAGACTTGGCGGCATTACTTTAAGGATTTATTTACATCTGTCAATCAGGTAGAAGAAAATGGGAGGGAGGCAGGTCCTAGCTCGGAGGTGGAGGAGGAAATTACACTGGATGAGGTGTCCCGAAAGGTCGGCAGATTAAGGGAAGGAAAATCCGCAGGGGTGGATGAAATTAGGACGGAATTTATTAAGTATAGCGGATCAGGTGGATCCAATGGCTTTGTAGGATTTTCAATTTGGCCATGAGGTCTTCAACAGTACCTGCTGACTGGAGCTTCAGTGTTATTGCTCCAATTTATAAGAAGGGCAACCGTAAGGTTTGCAGTAACTACAGGGGGATATCGCTCTTGAGCGTGGTAGGTAAGGTGTACACGGGTGTACTTGTTGACCGGGTTAGGAACATAGTGGAAGGTGTACTGGATGAGATTCAAGGTGGTTTCAGGCCTCGGAGGGGATGTCAGGA
>CM055403.1:175724190-175741387 GCA_029228625.1 Pseudolycoriella hygida | reverse complement strand
GAAAATTTTGTTCGCCGAAAATTTTTATCTCCGAAATTTTTTTTCGCCGCAAATTTTTTTTTCGCCGCAAATTTTTTTCGCCTAAATTTTTTCTCCAAAATTTGTTTTCTATTTTCTGCCAAAACTACTGTAAGCGTCACCCAAATTGATATCAGTTGTTTTGGAAGAAGGGTCGAGGACTTGCTTCACGTTTCCTTTTTGTTATCTAAATTACATCGACTAACCTAACAATGTAGCATGTTTTTATATTTAGGCGTATGTATCATATATTACAATTACAATTCAGTCTTATTCTACTTATAACTATGCTTAACCTTGTGTCGATTTCTGAGTAATATCTAGCGATACCGGGAGGATAGCTTAGCTAACAGGTTCGGCATTTCCTTTTGTGATGATGTTGCTTCTTTTTTCGTGAGAGCATACAAATATTCTGCCAGGCCATCATCGTTCACACACATTGTTCTTTGTTCCTCATATATCAAATGTACCGCGTTCGTACAACTGATGGCACCACTGTGCCATTTTTTGTGAGAGTACACAAATATCACCTCTCTCCATATGCGAGTGACGTCACATATTATGTGGTTCGTATCGCATCGAATACCGAAACTACCCAATTTATGAAGCTTGGGTGAACTTAGGGACGTTATACATTCTATAATTTCATAGGGAAAAATTCCCCGTTCCGGGGATCGAACCTTGGTGGAAGTCCAGTGTGTTCACCACTGAACCACCCGTCCCAATGTTGTATTGCAATGTATCATTTCTCAATGTCATTGTTGTAACAATTTGGGAATGATATTAGATTATGTTACATCTGATATCGCTACATTTTTCCACTTTCAAATGGAATTTGGCATTATATTCTTAATGCTAGTTTACAATCTTATGTCTAAGTGTATTTCATTGTTACTGGTCACTGCTGACATGTAAGATGCATTATTGTTGGGAGGTCCACCAACCGTCACAGTCGTCAAAATTGATAAGTGGTGTTAATTTGGTGTCAATTTGCATGCTGTGGAGAATTTTTTCTCTATTTTTAAATTTGATGTTTAACAATTGTAGGTTACAGTAGATAGCAATGACGACTGGGGTAGTGATGATGTTGTGCATTTTGTGCGATCCATTTTGTCGAATTGCCATCATTTTTCACACAGTGTTCTTCAGAGCCTATTTTCGAGAAAATATTTCCTCGATTTTCTTGAAATTTTCTAGATTTTCTTGAAATTTTCCAGATTTTCTTGAAATTTTCTTGATCTTTTCTAATTCTTTTTTTGAGATTTTCTCGATTTTCTTGATTTTATCGATTTTCTCGAAATTTTCTCAATTTTCTTGAACAATTTTCTCGAAAATAGGCTCCGGTGTTCTTTTTCCTACCATATTTTTCGAATGAGTTGTATGTTCTATACAGCACCATCTATGGTGGGTTGGTGGGGATGTGCCAACGTTTTTTCCCATCAATTTGCGTCCTTGACTATAAGTGTCAAGTGGCCCTTGACAATGCATTGTCTGCCTTTTTTTTATTTATTCAAGAAACAAAACATTTTAGGCTCTAGGCCTGAACATGTCGCGTACATAATAATCAATTTAGGTTGCCAATGAATCGTACAAATGTTTTTCAACTAATAGAATAAATCAATCTAAATCAAGACAAAATTAAATGAAATTAAAAAAAAAAAAAAACAATAAATCAAAATAATATAATAAACAATAGTAGCAGTGACGTCACCATAAGTAGCGATAGTCAGATGAGTTATGAAAATGATTTAGCAAATGGCTTTTCAACTCTTTCTTAAATATCGGTAAGCTGTTGATATTATGGAAAGAATGAGGTAAAGCGTTGAAGCATCGGAAACCTCGATTAGTTATCGCACATTGACCAAAGTGAGAACGGGAGTATGAGGAGTGAAGTAGATTGCAGTTCCTAGTGTGATGATCGTGAATATCCGAATTCGTTTGAATGGTCATATGCGGGTTGACGGGTTACGGGTTTTTCGAATCGGGTCGGGTCGGGTTTTTGTAATTATTTGGCAAAAAACCGGTAACTTTTTCTTTCATGAAATAAAAGTTAAATTATAGTAAAACATATGCAGGGGATCCGTACGCATCAGAACAGATGTGGCAGAAAGAGTAGATGTAGCAAAAAGATTCGAAATTTTGAATCAACTCTTAAGTGCTTTAGTGCTCATCTGGTACCGCCAATCCTTACACGAGCGCGATAAATCTTTCCATGAACACAGGTTTATACCCAGATTGTTTGAAACTTGCCAGAGTGAAACCGGTTTTTAAATCAGGAGCTAAAGAACACCCGTCAAATTAAACGCCAATTTCCATCCTATCTTTATTGAATAAGGTCTTTGAGGTAGCAATTAGAGATAGGCTATCGAAATTCCTAGTCAAGGCTAATTTTTTGTATGCGCGTCAGTACGGATTTAGGGAAAAGTCTGGAGTTCGAACGGCTGTATATGAGATTTTTGACAAAATTATTAAAGACACAGATCAAGGGAAGTGGGTGAGTGCGCTCTTTCTTGACATTACAAAAGCGTTTGATTGTGTCAACCATAGCAAACTTCTGCGAATGTTAGAAATATATGGCGTACGTGGCATCCCTCTGAAGCTTTTTGAGAGTTATCTGAGTAACCGGATACAAGATGTGCGAGTGGGGGAATCGATTACCCACGAAAGGGGTGGTTTATCTCTTTGCGGATGACACAGGAGCTTTCTGCACGAATTTAACTCACAATGTAAACGTGAATGATCTGAACACGGACTTTAAACTCATAAATGATTACCTAGGAATAAATGGGTTGAGTCTGAATCCTAAAAAAACGAAAGTTATGCACTTTCTATCGGACAGTGTGAATGAAGGGGCCCCGAACCACTCAACAGATTTTTACTAATTTAATTTTCGTGATTTTTTGAAGTCCACATCTTTCACTCAAAACATTAACGAGCGATTTCCGTTCTAATTTCGCAGAGATGTAAGTGAAAAAGCTCTACGAACCTTCAAAAAACTACGTTTTTGACCACTTTTGCGACCGTAACTTCAAAAGTTTTCGACCGATTTTGCCCAAATTCAACACAGTAATCAATTTGATAATTATTTTTCAGGAAAAAAAAAGTTGTTGAAAATCGGATAAGATTTACCCGATTTATGTTGAAAAAACACGTTGGGCCCTAGTAGAGATTCAGTTTTAGGGCCATGGCTGAGACCAAAAGCTCAAAATTCAAGAAAGTTTCTTCCACGAAATGTCCAGCATGCATAGGCTTTTCAAACAAATAAAAGCTTATGAAAATCGGATAAGATTTACCCGTTTTATACAGGAGAAAAATCATAAGATTGTGCAACGTTTCGTTTTAACTCGTTTCACCGAAAAACCGAGTTTTACATGCACTAAATGCAAGCGAATACATGAAAAAAGAGATAAAAGAGAAATAAGAAAGGTGCACAAGCTTATGATTCTCTTCCTGTATTGAAAAAACACGCTGGGCCCTAGTAGAGATTCAGTTTTAGCGCCATGGCTGAGACCAAAAGCTCGAAATTCAAAAATGTTTCTTCCATGAAATGTCCGGCATGCCCAGGCCTTTCAAGCAAAAAAAAGATTGTGAAAATCGGCTAAGATTTACCTGATTTATGTTGAAAAGACACGTTGGGCCCTAGTAGAGATTCAGTTTTAGGGGCATGGCTGAGACCAAAAGCTCAAAATTCAAAAATGTTTCTTCCATAAAATGTCCGGCATGCCCAGGCCTTTCAATCAAAAAAAAGTTTATGAAAATCGGATAAGATTTACATGTTGGGCCCTAGTAGAGATTAAGTTTTAGGGCCATGGCTGAGAACAAAAGCTCAAAATTCAAGAAAGTTTCTTGACAAAACAAAGTTTATGAAAATCAGATAAGATTTACCCGATTTATGTTGAAAAAACACGTTGGGCCCTAGTAGAGATTCAGTTTTAGGGCCATGAGAACAAAAGCTCAAAATTCAAGAAAGTTTCTTGACAAAAAAAAGTTTATGAAAATCAGATAAGATTTACCCGATTTATGTTGAAAAAACACGTTGGGCCCTAGTAGAGATTCAGTTTTAGGGCCATGGCTGAGACCAAAAGCTCGAAATTGAAAAAAGTTTCTTCCATTAAATGTTCGGCATACCCAGGCCTTGCAAACAAAAAAAAGTTCATGAAATTCGGATGAGACTAACGTAAGTTATGTACAAAAGACCAAAAACCACTTAAACGGCCCTAGCTCAACGGACCTTGGTCCGTCAGGGCCCAGATTCAATCCAATAAAAGCTTTTTCGATTACCTTTCGCTTTTCAAAATCGGTCAAGTTTTTCTCAAGTTAGAGCGGTGACAGACGGACGGACAACATTTTTATTGCATTTATCTCTTATTTATAACACAAAACGAAAAAGTAACCAACTCCCGGGTCGAGATTGGGTTGGTTAGAAACGTCGTGGTAAGCGCATAAGACCCCTTTTCGAAGAACTTCGTTCTTCGTACGGTTCCAAACATAACCAAAGACCCGTAAGTATCAGAATAGATGTGGCAAACAGAATAAATCTTGCAAAAAGACTCGAACGTATCTTAATATAGTAATAAGCAAACAATCCAACGTTTTATGTTCTTCATACCTATAAGAATTTCAAAGAACCATAGAAATTACCCAAGGTAATGTCAAAGGACCTACCGAAGTACATAACAGACCATTCAAATCTAGAAATGGTTATATCCAAGGATTGAGCCATTTTCCCCTAAAAACCTGAAACACGTGCTCACTAAAATTTTGTTCTATACAACTTTGCCTTTGGAAGCAACTTTCTACCTCTAATAGTTCTAGAGATATGTATCATCCCTCCCAATTCTAGAAGTGGTCATATCCCAGAATTGGGGCATTTTCGCCCAAAACCCTGAGACACGTTTTCGCTAAAATTTTATTTTCTACAACTTTGCTTCTGGAAGCAACTTTCTACCTCTTATAGTTCCAGAGATATGGGCCATCCCTCCCTATTCTAGAAGTGGTCATATTCAAGAATTGTGGTATTTTTACCCAAAACCCTGAGACACGTGTGCCCTAAAATTTCATTCTCTACAACTGTGTTTGAAAGTGAATCTCCATATTTCATAGTTAAGGAAATAAACACGAAAAACTGTTTTCGTATATGGCCAAGAAACTCAATTTCGTCAATTCGTCGACCATATCTCCGAAACCACTTGATCGATTTTGCTCATCTTCGAACTTGAATTATTGCTGATTTGTCATTTAGACGATAATAAATGTATCCAACTGTCACCTCGATTTACTCCATGTCACATTAAAATTTTTTGTAGCAAACGTATAGGACCTTCGTACTTCGTACGGGTCCAATAATGAGAAAGTTACGCGTACTAGTGTTGGTATATTGAATAAATTAAAATAACATTTGTGCCATGCCGTATCACAATTCGAAAGATTTCGATCGCAGTAACAGATTTGAGACTGACAATTTTCCGAACAGTTTGACATTGAAATTTACACTGTAAAATTGATATACTTTTCCGCACTTGTATCGAAATGTAATGCTCATTTCGATACAAGTAAGAGAAAGTATTCTCATGACTTAGATGGTTTTGATGAATGTATGTGTCAGTGTAATGAGATAGTGTATGATGTGATAGGGCAATTGTAATATTTTTCAATGTAACTTGATGTGTGGAAGATTTGTTTAAAATTGAATTGTTCGATGTACAGTGATTTCATTTAAATGCTTATCTCATTGTGATATGGGCATTTGGCACAAAGTTTAGTGTACAATCGCTACGCTGATAAGGAAAACTTAGACTGGTGCTACAAAAATCGACTTTGTGCAACACGGTGTCAGACTATATCATTCTCATTATCAATCAAATAGTTTTTGCGAGTATGAATGATGTATTCTAAGATCTTAACAAAATTGATAGTGATCATAACATGGTAACTAAGATTAAGTTACACACACACATGTAAAAAACCGCATTTTGGTGCAATTGCTCTATGAGTTCGATAATTTAAATTGGGCCATTCTCAACAAAATTTCATGTTTTCTCTGTATGGCGTAGCATGAAAACCACCTTCGAGACTTCCCTCTGGAGAAAATGATACACAAAATATTTTTAGCGATTTTTCTCGTTATCGGGTTTTTTAAAATTGAATCGGATCGGGTCGGGTTTCAGTTTGTTCGGGTTACCGGATTATCGCGTTTTTGAAAATAGAATTTGGTCGGGTTCGGGTCGGGTCGGGTTTCTAAAAAAGGCCGACCCGCTCACCTCTACCCCGAATAGAGAAAAATGTTTATAAATAGCAAAAAACCATTTTTTGGGCTAGGGCCCACCTTAGTACAGACCTAGGGCCCAAGGTAGAGGCCTCGGATACATAATTCCATAGACAAAAACGTTTCCCTCAATTTGCTCTGCAAAGTAGAAAAAAAAATTTTGCTTAGGGCCGACCGACCTTAAGACCGACCTAAGGCCCACTTGAGCCTTAGCACAGGCAATTAGTTTTTGAATATAATTCGGTACTCGGTTACTTCTTAAATAGAAAAAGATTCACCAAATTCGGTTTGGATTAGCCCGATTTATGTAAACAAACACGTTGGGCCCTAGAAGAAACTCAGTTTCAAAGTCCTGGCTGAGTCCAAGGCCTTCTAGTCAAAAAATTTTCTTCCATTTTCTTCTTTTCGAAATTTGAAAATCGGGAAATATCTACTCGAGTTATGTACAAAAACATGTAGGGCCCTAGCAGAGACTCGTTTTTAGTGCCCTAGCTAAGTCCAAGGGGTCAAAATCAAAAAAGTTTCTTTTATAAGTTGTCGGCCTTGCCCACACCTTTCAAAAAAAAACCCTGTTATGAAAATCGGAAATGATTTACTCGAGTTAGGTACAAAAAACACGTAGTTTTTAGTGCCCTAACTAAGTCCAAGGGATCAAAATCAAAAAAGTTTCTTCCATAAATTGTCCGCCATGCCCAGACATTTCAAACAAAAAAAAAATTATGAAATGATGTACTCGATATATGTACAAAAGTCGAAAAACTACTTAAACGGCCCTAGCTCGACGGCCCTTGGGCCGACAGTGCCCAGATTCAATCCCATAAAAGATTTTCAGGGAAAAAAAGTTTTCCAAAATAGGATGAGTTTTATTCCAGTTATCGTGTTGACGGACGGACGGACATTTTTTTATTGCTGGTTCGTCATCTAAGGATCATGATCGTAGCCCCCCCCCCCTACTCCCGGGTCGAAATTGGGGTGGTTACAACCGCCGTGGTAAATCCAATAGACAACCCAACATCGTTCTTCGTACGGGTCTAAAAACCCGTACGAAGCAACGGTGCGGTGTATAAAAACCCTCCCGAAAGTACAAAATTTATCCCCAAATAGGCAAAAGTGTTCGCCTTAATTTTTTCTACAACATAGCAAAAAGACATTTTTTGGGCTAGAGCCGAACTTGTCCGACCTAGTGCTCTGAGGAGAGGCCTCCTCAGACAAATACTTCCACAGACAAAAATGTTTATATCACATGAAGATTTTATTAGTTCCCTTTCGGACAGCAGTCCCCGATTGTTCCAACGTGGCTCTAAGACCGATTATCGCAAGAAAAAATATCCCCTGACAAATTATCCCCAGTCAAAATACCCCACATAAACCGGAAAAAATCTCCCCAGACATAACGTATACTCAGAAGTGTAGGATATAGGTAAGTATTATTAATTAGATATTACATTGCGTATTGGGGGACTCTGCAGGCGGCCTTACGTGCTCCAAACCACGTTAGGGGCTCTGCTCCTTAGACCCCGCAAGGCGGAATATTTCTGCTTATTGCGAGTGCTGCCGCCCCTCGACCCCGCTTTTTTATTTTCCAGTTAACTTCACGGCCTGCGGCGCTGCTACTTCGTTATAAATACTTCCTGAAGTGAATTTTTGTCTGAGGGATATTTTGTCTGGGGATATTTTGTCCGAGGGGATATTTTGTTTGGGCACCTTATTTTTTTGGGACATTCCGTCCTAACCGCCCCCCCCCCTCCAACGTACTACATACCATTTATTCGACATGAAGTACTGTTTGCTGTATCGATGGCACACATGGGGGTAGCTGTTCGAATTGTTAGCCATTGACTGAGGAGTATCTATTCGAATAGTCCTCATGTGATGAAAGAGCGTCTGGACTTAGAGTGAAAAACTCAAATGTATTTCCTAAACGGAATTCACATTAGGCTCGAAAATGAGTACTCTCCATTTTGTTTACTTTCTTATTGTTTTATTTTGATAACTAATCTTCGTACTTCGACGTCCCTGACGATAACCCCCCCAGCCCCCATGTATACTTGCTACACTTTAAATATTTAAATATTTTCAAGGGAACTTTGAGAACTGTTCAAACTAGCGGATCGAAACGTTGTCTTTAGGTACTTTAGGGTAAACATGAGATGCATTTCGTGCTGACATGTAGTTGGTTTCTTTGATTCACGGGTATTCAATCGAATCTTGATGAGAGTAAGTGAAGAGAGAAAGACTCTCTCTTAAAAATCTATTATTTTAATGTATTTTTGAGTTGCACAAATTAGATCGCACCACCCCTGGAACTATATTAAGCTTCCAGAGGAGTGGGTAACATAAAAATGTGATAAGGAAGATATATCACTTAACGTGAGAGTAATGGGTAAGGGAGGAGATAAACTCTCTGTTAATAAAATCATCTTCATCAATTTTTACGTATGTAATCCGTACCCTTGAGCTTTTCGGCTCAGATTAAACGAATATGGATCAAATTAATGGAGAAACAGTAGTAGAAAAGTTTCACAGTTCTTGAAAAAATTCCGATCTGAACATTTTCGGCGAAGCTTGTTTCAAGTAAAGCTGAGCAAATATTTACAAAGGCAATAACATTTCCACCGAATTCCACTCGGTATTTGCCATATGTCAGGCCTCCTTTGTATTGGGCGTTAATTCCAGCCAAGTTATACACATACGTATTATGACATTTGAACAAAAGGCCCAAGCTACTTTCTGATTATGAGTGTTGTCTAAATGTTTGTTTACGTAGAAAACTATTTAAAACGACAGACCTTACACTTAAATAAGCATTAAATAAGTACTTAACGTGTACACTGTACACACACCAGCTGTTGTCTTTGTTTATGTTTTGTTGACAGGCCTTAGGAAACTCATCTTTGTCAGGCACAAATTTTTTGTTATGTTAGGTCGTTGTGTCATAAAATATTTGTTATGTTTTGTTTTCCATATTTCAACGAAACCACTAGGGAACTTTCCTTTTACAAAATGTCAATTAGGGAATTTTCTCTTTTCTGAAATGTCTCGAAATAGGTAAAAGTGAATCATAAAATTACCTAGCTGCCATTAGTCACTTTATTTTTAAACTTGTTGTGACAGTTGATTAAACAGTAAGTATAGTGCAGAAGAGACTACTTGCTTATCGTGCAAATAGCCAACAATGTGTAGATACTATTTGCACACTTCATGTTTTAAGGTCTAATCCAAATTTCATATAAAAACGTTTCTAAAGATTTTTTTACATTCAGAGCGAGGCTATGTCTTATGTGATAAAATATGTTTGGAAATGCATGTGGCTCTGCATAAAACACAAATTTCGTTAGGTGCTATATCTTTCCCAGACAACAATTGACTCCACGAAATGTACATAAAGTGCCATCGGAAAATGTGCGGATCCCATTTAATGTGCTCCAATTCCAGGACATTTAATGCATATAAAAAAGCTCCCTTAACGTTACATCATTTCTTTGGAACGAGAAGTGCATTTAATGTACATTAAATGTGAATTACGTGTACATCTAATGTACATTTAAAACACTTTGAATACACAACTATTGTACCTTTAATGTACTTTTTAGTGTGAATTACTAGCACATTTCATGTACATATTATGTTATGTAAGAAAAGAAAGGAAAATTTAATTTAGTTTTCCGAGTTTTCTATTTCGGTTTTACTTATTCTGATGATCGATACGTTCTCCATCTACATTTTTTTATGCCAAGCTCTCATTTTTTTATTAGAAACATTTCTGCCATTTGTGGGGCTGGAACCCAAGACGCTCGGAATTATGAGTCGACTGCTTTATCAATTGTGCCACCGGATACTTGGTGTGCTAAATTTGTATAAAGTGTTAAATTATAGAAAGTACATCACAAGCACATTTTTGGTACATTAAATGTGATAGGAATAATGTACACCTTATCACGCACATAAGATGTGCGAAAAATTTACTTGTGCTTTTTATGTACATCGAAATATGTACCACTTTACAGGCACATTTTTTGTACATATTCTCAACAACATTGAATTTCGCACATTTAATGTACATTCAGTGGGCAACCACATGAAAAAGTGTGATCTGTGTTATCTGGGTTGTCAGATTCTCAGACTCAAGTTTTTTGACATTTTCTAAATTTCTCAGTTGTTAGTGACATTTCGTTAAATCACAAATTTCCTGGGTTACCGCCTATGTTTTGTGGCTCTCTCATACTTTGTGATATTGTGAACAGAGTTTTCTATAGAGAGCGTGGAAAAACGCTTGACATAATATAAATGTTCCTAACAACTTCCATGTTGTTGAGGAAATTGTGAGTGGTGAAATTTCAAACTACAGAAATAATTTACTAAAACTTACGTTTCATTACCCACAATTTTTTTTGAACCCGTACGATCTATGTCTCTATGTCTCTGTCTCTATCTATCTACTTTTTTTTTCTCGAGAACCGCCCGAGCGGTTTCCTTAAAATTTTCAGGGAACGTCAGTCTCGGCCCCAAATGAAAAATTTCACATGCCGCTTTTCCGGGAAAATTCTGGAAAAGCCGTGGCATGTGGAAAAGTGGTCAATTTTCAGAGTTTTATAGGTAATGCTCGAAGTTTTCGAATTTTAGCTTCGGAGTGACAATAGCTACAGAGTTGGTTTCTTCGGGAAAGTTATAGAGTTTCATCAGGAGAATTTTTTGGGATTTTCAGAAATCTACCAATGTGACGCCATCTTGGATTTCTGTTAGGCAGGGTTGTATTCGCTAACCAATTTTTTTAGCGACGCTAACGCTAACGCTAACTGAGAAAAATAAAAGCGTCGCTAACGTATTTCGCTAATCAGGAAAAAATTAGCGCGCTAATAGCGGTCGCTATTAGCGAACGCTAATCGTCGCTAACTTTGAAGGTTGAAATGTAAGTTAAGATATTTAACTGGACGGTAGTATTGATGCTCTTTTGAGGGGGTGAAAGGTTTTCTCGACTTATATTTCTTGTTTTGGCAGTAACGGAAATCCATAAAAATGAAGCTTACGTTTGTTAAAATGGTTGGAACTTTGAGCCAAGATTTTAAAGATCAGGCAGTAGATAGATTCTTGTTTAGTTCTTGTGTCTTCAAAACTAACTGAAAGTTTTTTTACTATTAGGCCGAACTTAAGACCAACTAAAGCCCTTAGGAGATTACAAGATTTCATTGGAAAAAGTATCATCAACCAGTTTGTCCATCTAATATCAAAAGTTCTGGAGAAGTTTTTGATAAAACCGACAGAACCTTTCAATGCAAATTAACATTAATCATGCGTTATCATTCAACAAATATTATTATTTATCATATTTGTCATCTGACTCCCAAAATTATTCAAAATTCTCAAAAACATTTGTAGTGATTTCTTTTTCATCCACTTTTCTAACTGGTGGGAACTTATAAATCTTCACTGATTTGGCAAAATGTAGGTCAGCAAAAAGCAATAAGTTTGAAAATCTTCCATTGAATTAGTCTTTTAGAATCAGAAAATTACAGGGACCGAATCCTTAGATTGTGCAACTTATCATTTTACCAGCTGGTCTATAAATACATTGAAAATGAGCAGCGTCATAAGCATAAAACATATTCCAAACAAAAAAACGCCGTTAACGTCATCTACCGTCAATTCTTGTCGTAAAATCAATTTTGAATAAATGAATAACACTTGTTATGAAAAATAACACGAATCAATTATTTTGTACGTAGAATTTGCAGCGCAGAAAACCTTGCAAAAGGAATAATTTTGCTGTTGAAGAAAAGATGTAAAGTCTTACACTGATCCGAACTAAATGTATTCATTCGTTTTGAAAAGCTCCGCTAAAACTGAAAGTTGATTTCATGACAAGAATCGAACGTAGATGACGTTAACGGCGTTTTCTTGTTGAAAAAATATTTTTTATACTTGTGACGTTGCTCATTTTCAATGTATTTGCCAACCAGCTGGTCTAGGTAAAATGAAAAATTGCACAAGCTAAGGATTCGGTCACTGTAGCGATTAGCGACTAGCGAAAATAAGACCTCACTAATTCAGGGTTTAGCGAAACGCTAGTCGCTATTAGCGAGTGTATTTGAAATTAGCTTCGCTATTAGCGACGCTAATAGCGACGCTAACGATTAGCGACGCTAATACAACCCTGCTGTTAGGTATTATGCTTCTTTGGGTTTACGAAATGATAACACTTAGAGCGTTGGTTTCTTCTAGAGAGTTATAGAGTTTCATTAGGAGAAGTTTTTGGTATCATTAGAAAATGGCTGTCAGCTGTCATAGTGGCACCTTCTTGGATTTTCGTTTATGCTTTTTCGATTTTGGAATTTTAGCTCCGGAATGACGGTTTCTTCTACAAAGTTAAAAAGTTTCATCAGGAGAATTTTTTGGTATCATTAGAAAATGGCTGCCAGCTGTCATAGCGGCGCCATCTTGGATTTTCATTTATGATTTTTCGGTTTCCGAAGACAGCCGAGCGTGACACGAAGTGTTCCGAAGGTAGCCGAAGTTGACACGAAGTGTTCCGAAGGCAGGCGAAGGTGACCAGAGTTTCATTAGGAGAAGTTTTTGGTATCATTAGAAAATGGCTGTCAGCTGTCATAGTGGCACCTTCTTGGATTTTCGTTTATGCTTTTTCGATTTTGGAATTTTAGCTCCGGAATGACGGTTTCTTCTACAAAGTTAAAAAGTTTCATCAGGAGAATTTTTTGGTATCATTAGAAAATGGCTGCCAGCTGTCATAGCGGCGCCATCTTGGATTTTCATTTATGATTTTTCGGTTTCCGAAGATAGCCGAGCGTGACACGAAGTGTTCCGAAGGTAGCCGAAGTTGACACGAAGTGTTCCGAAGGCAGGCGAAGGTGACACAAAGTATTCCGAAGGTAGCCGAAGGTGATACGAAGTGTTCCGATGGTAGCCTAAAGTGTTAGAGAGCAATTTTTTTTCGGAAAGAAAATGTTTTCTAGAAAATTTTTTTTTGCAGAAAAATTTTTCCGGAGAAAATTTTTTTTTGAAGAAAAAATTTTTTTGGAGAACATATTTTTTTTTTCAAGAAAAATTTTTTTGGAGAAAACGTTTTGGAGAAATTTTTTTTGAGAAGATTTTTTTGGAGAAAAATTTTTTGGAGAAATTGTTTTTGAAGACAGATTTTTTTCGGAGAAATTTTTTTTCTAAGAAAATTTTTTTTCGGAGAAAAGTTTTTTTCAAAAAATAGAAATTTTTTCAACAACTGAAATCTTCCAAAACGACTGATATCGCAAAAAAACTTCTTTAAAGGTAAAGTGTGACGCAGTCCGTAAGTCTGCTTGCAAAATTTCTATCAGCGATAGCGACACCTCAAGTGATATCATTAAATACGCAAAAGTTTGTTTGAATGGAACATTGTGTTCAAGGTTTTGATTTCCTGAAAAAATTACAGCGCTTTCTTTAAAAAAAAAATTACGTTTTGTTAGAAAAATTGTCGAAAAATTTTTTTTGCTTGAAAGATCTAGGCATGGCCGATAATTTATTGAAGAAACTTTTGCCTGTGTTTAAGGCTCAAGTGGGACTCATGTTGGTACTGGTACACTAACCAAAAAAATTTTTTTTGCTATGTTGCAGACCAAATTGAGGGAAAAATTTTTGTCTTTGAACGTGTGTGTCTGAGGCCTCTGCTTAGGGCCCTAGATCGGTCCTCACGTCGGCCCTAGACAAAAAAATGGTTTTTCCTATGTTGTAGAGGAAATTGAGGTGAACAATTTCAGAATGGGCTTTTACATCGTTGCTTCGGACGGGTATTTCAATATTGCCCTATCG
This sequence comes from Pseudolycoriella hygida, assembly GCA_029228625.1. Taxonomy (NCBI): domain Eukaryota; kingdom Metazoa; phylum Arthropoda; class Insecta; order Diptera; family Sciaridae; genus Pseudolycoriella; species Pseudolycoriella hygida. The sequence goes on along the minus strand of CM055403.1, from coordinate 175,727,307 downwards.
TCGATTTCCAATACAATTTAATGTGGACGTAAAGAAATATTTACTTGAATACGTTTGAGTCTTTTCGTAACATCAACTCTGTTTGTCGCATCTATTCTGATACGTACGGGTCCCTTCATAAGTTTTGCATTATATTCTCGACATTAAAACGTTAGTTTCTGCTTACGCATTCGCATGTACGAGCTTGCGTATTTGTTTGCACTTATGATCTCCTTGAAATCACAAAGATTCAAACGAAAATAATTTTGCAGGAAAATGGTGGGGTCCACGCAACAAGCAACCAGTATTAGCGTTACACGGTTGGCAAGACAATGCAGGTAAAAGGCGAAATAACTTCCCATCAATATTTTGATAACGAATCCGAAATTATTGCAGGGACATTCGATAACCTTCTTCCATTGCTATCTCCAAATTTATCGATCCTTTGCATAGATTTGCCTGGTCATGGCAAGTCATCGCACTATCCGAAAGGCATGCAGTATTACCTATTTTGGGATGGCGTAACGCTGATTCGTCGCATAGTGAAGCATTTCGGTTGGCAGAAACTCACATTAATGGGCCATTCATTGGGAGGTGCACTGAGTTTCATGTACGCAGCTTCGTTTCCCGATGATGTGGAAAAGTTTATAAGTATCGACATTGCCGGCCCTACCGTTCGAGATCACAGAAAAACTGCCGCCAGTACCGGTGACAGTATCGATAGATTTCTGAAATACGAGACTTTGCCAATGAGCAAAATGCCGTGCTACGAATACGAAGAGATGATCGATATTGTTGTTGACGCGTACGCCGGGTCAGTTGATCGCAATGGTGCGAAAATATTGATGCGTCGTGGTATGGATTCAGCTCCGAGATCGATAAATTCCAAAGGGTTTCACTTCGTTAGAGATTTGCGGCTGAAAGTGTCACTGTTGGGAATGTTTTCGATCGAACAAGTGACTTCCTACGCCGAACAAATCAAGTGTGACGTGTTAAATATAAGAGCTGTACCTGGTATGATATTCGAAAATGTAGAAGTTTATCCAAAAATATTGGAACATACGCGAAAAAATGCTAGACGTGTTAAGTATGAGGAAGTGGAGGGTACACATCACATACACCTGAATACACCAGAGCGTATTTATAAATTAATTAATGAATTCTTATTGGAGACACCACAACGGGTTACTACAATCTAATTGTTAGTAGAATAAATTATGAAATAATGATCGCACCAACAATTTTAAAGGACTTTTATGGCGCACGCAGTAAATCGTATGTAAAATTGTATTTCGTTGAATAAAAATTTAATTTATTTTTCATTTCTTGGTTTTACCTGAAATTTGGGTAAAGGCTTGCAGCAGAGATGATACCTCACTGTTTGAATAGTCACACAGACCTTAGAAGAGGCTCTCCAATGGCTCCAATGGCTCTCCACATAATAAGAGTCATACCATCAGATCGCTCTTCGTCATCTCTAGAAATACTTAGTGATGCGCTCGTGACACAAGTCCGCTGCATCTGGAGACCATACAGACTGACCTGAAGCAATCTCTTGAAATCTTTGACATCAGTTCAGCCTCGAATGGAAATAGGGACAGAATGGAACGAGAAACACGTTTTTTTTTCTTCTTATTAATCATTCCTTAGGTTGTAACCATCGATAGCACAGAAAAATTTTTAAATTAATTTTAAATCAGTTTCAAAATATGATTTTTTTGAGCTCCCGAAACTCACATGCGGGGATGTGCAAAATCCCCCAGTGTATTTTTGTCCATGAGACGATAATATTGTATCACTAGACGATATTATTGTATCATGGACAATAATATAATACAAAATGTAACGAGGAGGCGTTTTGTTCGTTCCTAGGGAATTCATCCTTCTACGAAATGTGATGTGTTCCACGAAATGGAAGGTGTTCTTGACGAGGTTCAGAGTGGTTTCAGACCTCTGAGAGGTTGTCAGGATCAGATCTTTTGTCTCAGGCAGGCTATAGAAAAGCTCTCTGAGAGAAATATTGATTTATACTTGTGCATCATCGACCTAGTAAAGGCATTCGATCGGGTACCGAGGCAAAAGCTGTTCGAGGTACTTGGCGAATACGGGGTTAATGGAAGTTTATTGGGCGCTATCAAAAGCATCTACTCAGGGAGCAAGGCTGCGGTAAGGATAGATGGTGAAATTAGTGAGGCTTTCGAAGTTAATGAGGGAGTTCGTCAGGGTTGTTGTCTCTCCCCTCTTCTGTTCATAATTTTTATGGACAAGATTATCAGGCAAGCGAATTTGCAAGGGAATGTGAAGGTGGGGGAAGTAATCATGAAAATCCTGGCCTATGCGGATGACTTAACTCTATTAGCAGATAATGCCAAGGATTTGCAGGAGAATTTAGACTGCCTGAATGCTGCATGTGAGGAATACGGCATGAAAATAAGTGTCAGTAAAACTAAAGTTATGCATATTGGCAAATCCCGGAAGGATGTAGTTTGCAGTTTAAATGGGGAGCAGTTGGAACAGGTCGCTGAGTTTAAATATTTAGGAGCCATTTTTTCGGAGAATGGCAAGTTAGTTAGGGAATTTGAAGAAAGGAGAAGAATGGGGAATGCAGTGGCCAGTCAGTTGAGGTCGTATGTGTTCAACAAAAAGGAGTTAAGTAGTGGCACAAAGCTAGCTATTCACAGGTCAATCTACAGACCAACGAGTTTATACGGTAGTGAAAGTTGGGTGGACTGCGGATACCTTGTGCATGACCTGGAGGTTTCTGATATGAGGGTTCTTAGGAGCATAGCAAAAGTAAATCGGAGGGAACAGTGGGACAATCATATTAGGAACGACGACATCAGGGAAAAACTTAGGGGTTACATCAGTGGAAGAGGCGGCAAGGATTAGTCGTCTGCGGTGGTACGGGCACGTTCAGAGGATGGGTAATAGCAGGCTACCAAAGAGGATATTGGATGCTCAAGTCCCGGGTGTGCGTCCCAGGGGTAGGCCAAGGATAAGGTTTATAGACTCAATTAAATCCGATTTAGAAGTTAGGGGACTTTCTCTAGGCGAACAAACCATCTCCTTGGCACAGGATAGGGGGGTATGGAGAAGGGTGGTCCATGATCAGTAGTAAAGACCTCACACCGAAAGGTA
>CM055403.1:175704930-175723690 GCA_029228625.1 Pseudolycoriella hygida | reverse complement strand
AAATTGAACAATGGGCTTCCCCAAGGTAGTGTCTGTGCTCCACCTTACTTCAACCTCTACACGAGTGACATGCCAGCTACTACCTCCAGGAAATTTGGTTATGCAGATGACACTGCTCTTGCTACACAAGTAAGAAGGTTTGAAGCTGGTCAACATCTTCTAGAACGTGACATCCGTAAAATGCAAAAGTACTACACGAGATGGTGCTTGTGTCTTAACACCCACAAAACTGAAGTTGCAATGTTTCATCTCCATAGTCAACAAGCTAATCGTGAGCTGAATGTGTATGTCGACGGGGTCAGAATCGAACATAACTTTGTGCCGACATATTTGGGAGTGCCTCTGGACCGTACACTGACCTACAGACAACTTTGCGAACAACGTAGCCAAAAGCTGAAGACACGTAACAACCTAGTTCAAAAACTATCAGGAACAAACTGGGGTGCAGATGCCAATGTGCTACGAACAGCAACTCTCGCATTAGTCTACTCGGCGGCCGAATACTGCGCACCAGTCTGGTATAATAGCGCACATGTTCAAAAAATCGACGTAGAGCTAAACTCTTCGATGCGACTGATTACTGGCACAGTGTCATCGACGCCGGTTCCTTGGCTCCATGTATTGTCCAACATTGCACCACCACATTTAAGACGGAAACAAGCTGCTCACAAAATGTGGAAGAACTGCCTCGACGACACTAGGAACTATAGGTTGCCCATACTAGCAGACTTGGAAGACCCACCACCCAGACGACTCACGTCACGCTCGCCAATTTGGCTAGATCTTGAAATCCAAAGCGAAAATTTCGATATAAACAATGCCTGGACATCGTACTGGTTGAACAGCCCGAATTTCACCAATAAAATTCTCGTTGACGACCCAACAAAGAAACTGAGTGGATTTTCTTTGGAACGAAAGGAATGGAAAATGCTGAACCGGTTCCGGTCTGGACATGGCTGTTCAGCCAACCAAATGCACAGGTAGAACTTCACGAACTCACCATACTGTGACTGTGGTGACGGATCCTCTGTCCAAACAATGAGTCACATAGTGAATGAATGCCCTCTTCGAAAAATGATTGGGGGATTACAAGCATTGAACTCGGTGTCACCGGACGCAATTTTATGGCTGAAGAAACTGGATATCAATGTGTGATGTGTGTATAAGTATATGCAAATAGTAAATGTAAATAGTTGTAAATAGTCAAACCTTTTTTCAAAAATTACAGGCAGTAAAAATAAAGGGCATGGAAGTTTCTGAAAGAAATCTCGAAGAAAAGATCTCCACTGCGACTGTAGGATTCATTAAGTTTTTCAAATCTTTTAAGGGTATGACGTTGTGTCTCGAACAAAGTTCAACGTGTGACTTTTAACAATGGACATAAAAGATAGAAAGAATTTGCTGAGGAGTCTGTTTTCATAAAAATCCAACAAAATTTAGTTGTTTCTCGACAATTACCTGTCAGCATATTGTTTGGTACATGTCTTATAGGAACAACGATACGGTTTTTCACTAGAATGGTAAACAAAATTAAATTTTCACAATTTGAAGGATAGAGGTGCTAAACAAACCCCGAATGCATCGGCACGTGGTTGTTGTAGGCCCAAAGTTTGTCGAAGGATTTCTGGCAAACATCACACACAAACTTTTTATTTTTCTCATTGTTCAGTGCTAATGAGCTTGGTCCATTCTTCTTTTCCTTAGAAAGACCATCTGCACGCACATTACATTCATAATTTTTTTCAATTTCCACGTCCATATCATCGAAGTTTATTTTACGAGGTGTGGACTCAAAGAACTTATTTTCGCCATCGGAATCGTCATCTGACGACCACGTCACAATTTCCTCCGAATTGGAATCGTTGTCTCCATAATGCTCCATTAGAGTTATATTATGGCGCTGTTCCAATTCGTATCTTACAGTAAATGGTATAAGATCGCTTGTTAACCTAAAATTGGCGTTGTATAACTTGCGTTTTGTATGAAATCGAATGATGTATACCAATCTTTGGACTGGATCAATGAACGTTCAGAGGCTTGTAATCGACTAACAAAATGTGCAGAATTTTTCAACGAGCTTCTTGTGCCAATTTCACGTTTCAGTGGGTCCCAAATCCGGGAGGATCTCTGTGCTTTAGACACTGTAAGAAATCAGTGAGAGTGAAAATTCGAAATTCTGTCGTCAATGTTTCACAAAACACAAACCTAACATTTTCTCTTTTGTATTTTCACGTGCAAAACGCTTATAACGTGAGGATAGTAGACTTCTAGGCATCGCAAACGATTCACTGACACTCTGGTTGAGATATTGTATATACAAGAGTCCACGCAATGCTTACTGCGTTTTGATAAACTTGCAAAGCTACTAAGAAATATAATGATCACTGCACTTCTTCGTTTAGTGACCGTTATATTATGCTTTCAGAGTGAAAGTGAAAAAGGTGAAAAAGCTAAACTGAAACGTCAGTACCTTTCGTGCGGCAACACCGGCTTTTGTTTAATTTGACGTTTCTCTTGTGTGTGTGTGGCACGGTGTAGAACACTCCCCCTTGTTCTGTGTTCTGATGTTGTTATGATGAAGAGAACTTTTTCACTTGTCTTGCGTAAAGTTCAATTATATTTTCACATTTGTTAAATGAAGTGCGAAAATTGATGTTTTTATGAGTAGTATATTTTCGCCCCTCATTTGGAGGTGCAAAAATAAATTCACATGAAGCTGGTTATGCTTCATATTCAGCAATCAAAGTATCATGGCCAACCTGCTCCTCCGTCAACAAGCTCAAGTAAAACTCAACCGATTTTCAACTTTTTTTTCCCTGAAAGTTAATCAAGAAATCTTTTATGGGATTGAATCTGGGCGCTGTCAGCCCTAGGGCCGCCGAGCTAGGGCCGTTTAAGTGATTTTTGGTCTTATGTACATAACTACATGGACGACATTTCAGGACGACGTCCCAGTATTTTAAGCTGTTGGGACATGTCTCTGAAAACTTTGTGGTTAAGTCTGGGGTTCCCCAAGGCAGCCATTTGGGCCCGCTTTTATTTGTTTTATTTATGGACGATGTAGTCAAGACTTTTAAAGTGATTAAAATACTGTATGCTGACGATCTTAAGTTGTTGACGAAAGTCAGTTCTCTGTCCGATGCCATGCGGTTGCAATCTGATCTGAACTCGCTTTCAGAATGGTGCAAACGTAATCAGCTAGAGCTGAACATAGATAAATGTAAAATTATGTCGTTTTATAGAATTAGGTCTCCGATTAGATTTGTTTATGAAATTGAGGGTGTCTGCTTGACTCGTATAACGGAAGTACTAGATCTCGGTGTTTGGCTCGACGAGCAATTGACTTTCAGCCGGCACATTGACTTCATCACTTCGAAGGCGTATTCGATGCTTGGTTTCGTGAAGAGAATCTGCAAGCCCTTCACGGATATTCGTGCACTCAAAAGCATCTACTTTGCGCATGTGAGATCTCGCTTAGAATACGCTTCCGTTGTGTGGAACCCACACTCATTGTGTTATATCAATAGGATAGAATCAATTCAGAAAAAGTTCCTTATTTATGCTTTGAGAAGATCCATACGGAGAGATCATAATTATCGTTTACCCCCTACTTGGAACGTTGTCGATCGATAGGTATTGAGCCTCTTTGGCGCAGGAGAATTAATCTTAATGTTTCGTTCGTTTTTGATTTGTTACGTTGTCGTCTCGACGCTCCAGCCCTAATGTCTCGAATTCATCTGAGGTCACCAGTTCGCACTCTCAGGTCTATTGAATTTTTTATAATTGACTTTCACAGGACTGAATATGGCCAACACGAACCTATTAACAGCATGCTCAGGATGTTTAATTCTTTCTCGCATCTTTATGACACCACTATTTCCAGGAATGTCTTCAGAGCCAGGGTAAGAACGATGGCCCTCACCGCTTCATTTATTAATCAGTTCAGACTGTCTTCTCTCACCGAATCAATTGGAGAGGAATAAGCGATGTTTCAGATGTTTCAAGTGCTTCGGATCTTCGATCGCTTGATTTTAAATTTGTTTTGTTTAAACCTTGCGACTATTACAATTAACCAGTTCATGACACGCTTTTTCGTTCTTCGTTTTTTCTTTTTCTCTTGTTCTAGATTTGTCTATTTTGTATCGATTTATATTTTCTTATATTCTATTTGTTTTTAATTTTGCGCAAATTTTTTTTTTTTTCTCTCTGTAGTCAGGTAGCTTAATTATTAAGCGGTTGACGTAATAATAAATAAATAAAAAAAAAAATAAATAAAAAGTTTTTGTACATAAATCTTCCGATTTTCAAAATCTTTTTTAATCAAAAGGTCTAGGAATTGTCTCATATTTTATGGAAGAAAATTTTTTGATTAGAAGCCCTTGCACTTCGCCGGTGACCCAACAGATCTCCCAACTTTTTTTCGTATACTGCCTGAAATATCGTTGAGTCGTGATTTGTACAACTTTCAGTTCAATTTCGCACACATTTTCGTACACTTCCTATATCGTACACTTCCTTTATCGTACACTTCAATTTACTGCACAACAATTTCGTACACTTCCTATTTCAAACACTTGCTATTTTGTACACTTTGATTTCGTACACTCCAATTGCGCACACTTCAATTTCGTACACTTTCCTATCTTGTACACTTAAAATTTGTACACTCAAATAGGAAAGTGTACGAAATTGAAGTGTACGAAATTTGAGTGTACAAAACAGGAAACAAATTATATTCAAAAACAAAATTGGGCCCGGTGCCTGTGCTTAGGGCTTAAATGGGCCTCAGGTCGGTTATAACGTCGGTCCTAACCAAAGAAATGTTTTTTACTATGTCGCAGAGGCGCCGACTTATAATTTTCTCATGTGTGGTAAAGTGAATTTGATACCAAAAATGTGGAAGGGTATACAAAAATTCTAAATGAAAATGTACACGATGAATCAGAGTCTGTTGAAATAAAAACAGCAAAAATAGTAGATTACGCAATTGCGGGTAAATTTTTTTATCTTCGAGGGGTAGGTTTGCATCCCGAGCCGAAGATGAGAAGGGTAGCACCGACGTTAATGATAGGGGTCAGTCCCTTTTAGTGGTTGGAGTTTGATCTAATGTCTGACGAAGTGAACCCAAATTAGAGATCCAAGCAAGACTGACTGGGATAAATTCCTAGAAAGGCTTGAAGGAGCCGAACGACGTGGGTACGTCCAAGTCAGAACGCAGGAAGAAACAGAGAGGACTCTAAAAGAGATTGAAGGCAATCTTTTGAGCGCTTTCGAATTTGCTTGCCCGTTGAGGAAGATATACTTTAAGAACAGCCAGATTTAAATTCTATCACCTGCAGACATGTGCGCGGAAAAATTTAGGCAGAGGCGAAAGCAAACTTCGCTTTCGCGACATAATTTGCGAATTGACGTAGTACTGCGAAAGTGTTCTTTTTTTTGCAAAACTCTGTCCAGTGGAGTCGAGAAAATTTAGGATTTAAATTCTATCTTCTACAGACATGTGCGCGGAAAAATCTAGGCAGAGGCGAAAGCAAACTTCGCTTTCGCGACATAATTTGCGAATTGACGTAGTACTGCGAAGGTGTACTTTTTTTGCAAAACTCTGTCCAGTGGAGTCGAGAAAATTTAGGATTTAAATTCTATCACCTACAGACATGTGCGCGGAAAAATTTAGGCAGAGGCGAAAGCAAACTTCTCTTTCGCGACATAATTTGCGAATTGACGTAGTACTGCGAAGGTGTTCTTTTTTTGCAAAACTCTGTCCAGTGGAGTCGAGAAAATTTAGGATTTAAATTCTATCACCTACAGACATGTGCGCGGAAAAATTTAGGCAGAGGCGAAAGCAAACTTCGCTTTCGCGACATAATTTGCGAATTGACGTAGTACTGCGAAAGTGTTCTTTTTTTTGCAAAACTCTGTCCAGTGGAGTCGAGAAAATTTAGGATTTAAATTCTATCACCTACAGACATGTGCGCGGAAAAATTTAGGCAGAGGCGAAAGCAAACTTCTCTTTCGCGACATAATTTGCGAATTGACGTAGTACTGCGAAAGTGTACTTTTTTTTTGCAAAACTCTGTCCAGTGGAGTCGAGAAAATTTAGGATTTAAATTCTATCTTCTACAGACATGTGCGCGGAAAAATTTAGGCAGAGGCGAAGAGACTGGAAAAGCTGAGAAAGAAAGAACGTCGAATATTTAACAAAGCGAAACGGAAAAAGTGCGATTTAGATTGGCAAAACTATAATCTAGCTTGCAATGAATTTAAGAGTACGCTGAGAGCCGCGAAGAGGAGGTCATGGCTCAAGTTTATTGACGAAGTCAAAAACCTGAAAGCTACAGCCAAACTGGGCAAGGTCTTAGCGAAGGATCCGATTTACCCAGAAATTTTGAAGAAAGAGGACGGGACATACACTAAATCTAACGATGAAGTGATAGAAGTTCTCTTACAAGCTCATTTTCCTGGAATAAAGCCAGCCGAAACAATCGAACGGCAACCAATTCGAACGCCGAACGTAACCGACTGGAAATTGGCGGAAACGATTGTCACGAGCAAGAGGCTTGAATGGGCCATAAACTCGTTCAATCCGTATAAGTCGCCCGCAAAGGACGGTATATACCCAATAGTCATGCAAAAAGCTTTAAGTTGGGCTAAATACCAGAATCTTGGAAAAAGGTTTTAGTCAAGTTTATACCGAAGCCAGGTTGTGCTACGTATGACGAAGCGAGTTAGAGACGATAGACTTGTTCGGTGCCAGCAGGAGGGGTTTAGTTGACAGAGTATGCCCGCTAGGCGGCGTCTTACCGCGGATTCTCTGGAATATGACAGTAGACAGCTTGCTAACGAAGCTGAACGAATCAGGATGTTTAACGGTTGGCTTTGCCGACGATATCGCAATTTTGATATCGGGAGCTTACGAGGAAGTTTTATGTTCGCTGATGGACGAAGGTGTATAGCATCAGGGCTGTCTGTAAATCCAGACAAAACCGGGCTTACCCTTTTTACGAAGAAGCGGAAATCAGTTCCGCTGCGAATGCCAGTACTTTTCGGGACTGTCCTTAAGCTGACAGACAAATTGAAATACCTTGGAGTCGTTTTGGATAGGAAGTTAGACTGGAAAGTGCATGTGGAAGAGAGGACCAGAAAAGCTCTGAGGAGAACTACGTTTGGCAAAAAGTGGGGCCTCAGGCCATCCGTTCTGTATTGGTTGTATAGAGCCATAGTGAGGCCTATACTGACTTACATATGTATGGTATGGGCAACACGGGCAGAACTAGGCGGTACGCGAAAGAAAGTCGATAGTATCCAGCGACTAGCGTGTCTGAGCATAACTGGAGTGATGACATCGACGCCGACAGCGGCGATGGAAATACTACTCTCACTGCCACCGCTAGACCTGTTTTTAAAACAGGAAGCTGAAATGATAGTGTGCAGGCTGTACAAAGGAGGAAATTGGATTGCGGAGGATCGAAATTTCGGTCACGCGAGTGTTCTCACACGACTCAGAGAAGAGTTTAGCGAGGTAGATATGCCAGAAGACTCTATGCGAGCACGTTTCTGCTTCGAAAGGAGTTTTGAAACGTGCCGGCCAGAGAGATCTGAATGGGAACTCGGGACGTCTCCAATAGAAGCACATGTCGTGATCTACACGGACGGATCGAAGATAGATGAAGGAACTGGTGCAGGCGTGCACTCAGCAGACTTGGATTACAATGTATCCATAGCTCTGGGTTCATACACCACCGTCTTTCAGTCAGAGATATGATGAAAGTTCGTATATGATGCAACGAGATGGCGTCAGAAATAAGAGAATTGTGATTTGTTCTGGCAGTGAATCGTCTATCGAGGCACTGTCATCAGTCAAGATTTCGTCGAAGTTGGTTCATCAGTGCTTCGAAGCGCTGGAAACTCTGTCAAGAGACAACGAAGTCATATTGACATAGAGCATTACACACAGGTGTACAAGGAAACGATAGAGCTGACCAGTTAGCCAGAGAGGGCAGTAATTCTGCGTTCACCGGACCAGAACCTGCTGTCAGTAGATACGCAGCTCTAATCAAGTCACAAGTGAAGACAAGGACAGGTCGGTGCCACCAGGATAGAAGGGATACACTCTCAATTTGCAGGCAATCGAGAGAGTTTCTAACCGGATGTAATGCCGGGAATACGAAGTTTCTGTTGAGCCTCAGCAGGAGAGAATTGAGGAAACTAGTTAGAATCTTAACAGGTCACAACAGTTTGAACTACCATCTCGGCAAGATGGGAATGACTGCAGACCCGACTTACAGAAGCTGTGGCTTAGAGCCAGAAACGGCAGGGCATTTCATATGCACTTGTCCGGCTTTGAAGGATCTCAGAACGAAGCTCTTAGGAGACTTCTATCTGACTCCCGAGGAACAGCTCAAGCTGAAGATAGCTGACGTGATTTCTTTTATCACGAAAAGCAAGCGACTAGCAGAGCCCGAAGGAGGTATTTAGAACTTTGAAAGAATGAAAATGCAGCGCAATAGCATAGGCCCAACAAGGATGGCCTCCGTGCTTTAATTGCGAACGTGATTGACGTATAGACATAGGGTATGGAATAAAAATATAACAAAAATGAGGAGTAAAGTCAATTAATGTATAATTTGAATCCCTAGGGAAGCACTGCGGTGAATAAACAATTTTTCTGTCTAGGGCTGACTTCAGGACCTATCTATGTTCCTAAAGAAATGCCTCGGACACATACTTCCATAGACAAAAAAGTTTCCCTCAATTTTCTCTACAACACAGCAATTTTATTGTCAAGGGCTGACCTTAGAACTGCACTAATTAGAGCTCTCTGACACATACCTCATTTCCTTGTCAGACAAATTCAGATCAACCTGACCTCCCAATAAAAATTACCGTGAAGATCTGATTTAGATCTGAACGGATCTGAAAGATTTGACTCAAATTAGATTTTCTTTGACTGGGTTGTCAGGAATTGTTCTGACCTAAAACAGACCCAAGTGAAATAACTGATGAAATGATAAAGAATCGAGCTGCCATTTCAAATGATTTAAATTGAGTGAAATCAACTTAGCCTTGCCTATTTATCGGCAATGAATCGTTTTCTTTGTAGAAAAGTGTTCAACAACTAGCGCTTGCGAGCTGGGATGCATAACCCACTGGTTGTTGAAGACTTAGTAGAACGTAGAAGTTGGAAAATATGTTCAATTGTTAGCGCTTGCGGTAGATATAGAACGTAGAAGTTGTAACAAGTGGCGCAGCAGGTAAAAGTTAAATTGTCAATTTGAGCGCCACATAATTTGCTGTCACGTTTTATCGCGCAAATGTCAAATGGGAAGTGAACTTCCAACAGGTGTTTCAGTGTTGATTCAGGTGAGTCAGTGTACTCCCCAGATGGTAGCTGTAGCGCACCGAGAGGGTTCGTTGATCCTTTTGATAGAGGCTCAAAAAGACGGGAGGTTCCTGAGGTAGAGGAGACCGTATTACAGAATTGTTGAAACTAAAAGGGTTGAGTTTTGAGTAGGGCCCTGTTATAAAGGCGCTGTGCTGCTTTCTTAATTCAATATCTTCCGGATTCTTACTCTTGGCTTTGTTAAAAGCTTGCATTACAGTTCGTCTTATGCACTTCAACTCGGTTGTGAAGAAAGGCGCAGATCGGCCGTCTTTATAGCATTTCGTGGGACACGCTACGTGGTAGCTTTCTGTAATTTGAAAGCATCAAAAGCTCAGCCCTCTAGTCGAGTTCTTCGAGAGAATTACGTTTGATTGGGTAGGAGTACGTTCACTTAAGAGGCTGTGAAAGGTGTTCCAATCTGTGTTAGCTGGATTCCTGAACTTTAGCCTGCTTACTTTATCAGTGTCAACATTGAATTTTATACACCTGTGATCTGACGTGAGGATGTCGTCAGTGACTCGCCAGTCTTTTATGACGTGCGAGATGTGGGAGGAGGCAATGGTAATGTCTAGAACCTCTTCTAGGATTTTGTTCCTAAAAGTTGGCTCGTTACCTCTGTTGACTGTGTAGTGGGAGTTAGCATCAATTCCTGAAATCAGCGGTAGGTTTTTTAACTTACAGTAATTGACCAGTTCGATTACTTCCTTACTAGGGGGGTGAAAATCAGTTTCAGAGGGAGCTCAATTGGCCTCTGCAAAACTTACCGCAAGGAACTTTGGAGCTCTGTTGACTGACTTGGTCATACTCGGTCTTTCAAAAGTAACTCCACAAGCTCCACAGCCTGCTAAGGTAGTCTCGTTCATCGAGGGTACGTGTAAAAGAGACAGTCATAGTAGGCTGTGGAGTTACTTTTATATATGACAATTCCATTTGCTGGGTGAATTGTGTTTTCAAATTGATAAACCAGTTATTTGAATGCTGAGAAAACTTTTTATTAATAAATAACGAAATAATAGGAAGGGCCCTTGCCTCCAAAATTACTTTTTTGCCCGAAAACTCGTGGCCATTCTCAGGGTTCACGTGACCAATTGGCCACCCAGCTGTTCCTTACTTTAGTTCCTGCACGTGGGCGAGTGTTTTTGGCCATAAAATTCCTAAAATTATTTACATAATATCCGACTTGAAAATCAAAACGTAATTTCTAATCACGAATCTGTACTAAAATCTGGTTTATAATCGAACTCCTAACAAACTGTTGAGCTGTAACCTGAATGTCGAGGTATTACGCCTTATACCGCTTGTCTTGTAATATAACTTTCATTTTTGCAAAATAATTCAAAACATTGTCCATTACTATACATTGGAAACACACACATGTGAAAGAACATTCTCTCCTAATTTTTATTTTGAATTTTGTTGCGAGCATGGGAGACTATTCCTTCGTGAAAGAGACAGAGAGGGAGAGAGGTACATTAACGAAAAGAGAAGAGTTTTATCATCATTTCAATTTAAAATAGCGAAATAGTAACTGGGAGCAACAGAGCAATTCAGTCTGTTTTTCGACTTCTCGTGAATTGTTCTCGCACGAATAGGCTTAGGGGACAGTAAAAGTTTTTTTTTTCATGATAGAAAAAGCAATTGTTTTCAATAATAATACCATTGTTGATAATCACTCAGTGAATACGGGATTTATTGTGTAAAACACGTGTACATTTTGGCACCGTTTGTGAATTTCGTTATTTGTGTGAAGGGAAAGAAGAGTGTTTTTTTCTCAAGAAAGTTTGGAGGAAAAATGGAAACCGAAAAATATCGAGGCCAATGAGTGAGAAACTTTGTGATAAAGTGGATATTTTTCCATAGGAAAATGCATTTTGTTAGATGGTGTGTTCTGTGAGAATTGTGTGCATTTTTGTGAAAAAATAGTGGAAAGGCTACAACAATGGGTAATTATTGCAGCTCAACATCCAAGGATAAGGACAACAATTCTGAAAAATCAGACGAGTAAGTTTTTTTCCCTTCAGTGAAAACTTCCCTTCATCTTTTTTTTTCCTTTGACTATCATTGGACGGAACAGACATGCGCAGGAAAAACTGCCTCCCATATCTATTCGAAATATTCTCAAAGGACTTTTTAAGGATATTAAATTTATACATTTCACTATTTAACTAATAATGTTAAGCCGAGAGAAATAGAATGGGAGTCAATTATAAGGACGTTGATCTTTATGTCACGCTTGTCCACTTAACATTAAAATCGTCGAATTTCTAACAACATTTCCTTACCCGAACAAAATCCGGTTCTAAAATTTTTTTCCATGGCCTTTGACATTGTAACATTATTCATTCTGTTGATTTTAGATCATTTGTATCACTTTTATAGGTCACATAAAGTTATCTTTTCGGTGAAAGCCAGGATCTCTAATCAGAAACTTACTCTGTGTATAGAAAGTATATGACTTTGATTGACTGAAAGTTTTTCTTCGTGAATACACGAGAATTCGATTTCACAGGTGATATTCCGCCTTCTGAAAAGTATCTGACTAGTCACACTTACCTTCAAATACTGAGAGCATTCTTTTAGTTTGAAAAAAGTCCAAAGCGAAACCATAGCCTTACCCAAGACAGAGTTACCCTGGCGCATGACTTTACATTTTATTTCGATAAATTGGGTCTTTTTATGGGGAACGGTGTTCCACAAAGTAGAGAAAAAATGTTTTTTTTAGATAAATTGCAGGTTCTACATTCAAAAAATTTGCGTGAATATTCACTTACAGCAGCAATTGTATTTCAACCAAACTAGCAAGGTGTTGACGTGGGTGAGGATACTGTTTTGTTACAGCAAAATCTTTTAGCTACAAATTTGAAGTTGTGAGGTCGTAGGTGAAGGAATCAGGTAGCGTCACAAAGTTAGCTATTGAAGGATCAATCTTCAGACCAACGATTCTATACGGTAGTGAAAGGAAAGTTGAGTAGAGTGCGGATATCTCGTGCATGACCTGGAGATTTCGGATATGATGATTCTCAGGAGTATAACAATGGTTAGTCGGAGGGAACGGTGGATAGGAAAGGATAAAGTGGAAAGGATCGCTGATTAGTTATTCCTAGCCTCTGAGGCGCCAATGGGCCTGTTGTGTAGAGGTTATCTCTTCTAACTCGTTCTTAGCGGGTGGCTTTTGACAGTTTTTGGGTTCACTGCAAACGATCCACTCTCGATTCATTATAAAGGCGGGACATTGACAAAGAAGGTGTTCGACTGAGAACTGTTAGCTATATGTTTAGTAAGAGAGCAGTCAGGATGTCGGTGATTCTCTTAACGTCTCGTTTTGAGAATGTAAGTAGTTCTTTGGTGTGCTTTTCGTTTATTCGAATGCAATTTTTGATGGATTTTCAGTGGGAGGGAGCTATGATGCTGGGTTGAGGATCTACGAAAGAAGAGAGAGAGTTACTTATATCAGGAACGATAATAATATTAGTGAAAACTTAGGGATTTCGCCAGTGAAAGAGGCGACAAGGTTCAACTGACTGCGGTGGTTCCGACACGTTTAAAGGATGGGTAATGACAGGCTGCCGCTTAAGGTTAACCAAGGAGAAGATTTATTAAGTAGCGATAGCTACTTTATGTTTTCACCCTTCCTGTCCGTCTGTGCACTACACTTCACTAGAGTTCGTTACACTTCACTGCAGTTCGTTTCACTTCACTACAGTTCGTTACACTTCACTACCGTTCGTTACACTTCACTACAGTTCGTTACACTTCACTACAGTTCGTTACACTTCACTACAGTTCATTACACTTCACTAGACTTCGATACACTTCACTACACTTTCGCACAGTTCGCTACACTTACTACAGTTCGCTTCCCTTCACTTCACTACAGTTCGCTACACTTCACTACAATTCGCTACACTTTACTACAGTTCACTACACTTCACTACAGTTCGCTACACTTTGCCACAGTTCGCTACACATAACTACAGTTCGCTTCGCTTCACTTCACTACAGTTCGCTACATTTCACTACAGTTCGCTACAATTCACACCAGTTCGCTACACTTCACTACAGTTCTCTACACTTCACGACAGTTCTCTACACTTAACTACAGTTCCCTACACTTCACTAGAGTTCGCTACACTTAACTACAGTTCGCTACACTTAACTACAGTTCGCTACTACACTTCACTAGAGTTCGCTATACTTCACTACAGTTTCGTACAGTTCGCTACACTTACTACAGTTCGCTTCGCTTCACTTCACTACAGTTCGCTACACTTAACTACAGTTCGCTACACTTCACTACCGTTCGCTACAATTCACTACAGTTCGCTACACTTCACTACAGTTCGCTACACTTTGCCACAGTTCACTACACTTAACTACAGTTCGCTACACTTCACTACAGTTCGCCACACTTCAATACAGTCTGCTTCAGTTAGTTACACGTTGAGGACGTCACCACCAAAATACTGTCACGGTATAGTGAAATACGCAAAATCATCGCCTCAACACCATTTTATCATCGAAACTCGGGTGGTGCCGCGAGATTTTCATCCGACAACTATTACAGATCACTTAATTTCTAAATGTTACATTATGATTTACACTGACCAAAATTTAAATAAGAGCTTTGTACCGAGCGGTAAACGACTCCGGAAATTCGTGGTACAGGCTCCCAAAAAATCCCAAATTGCTCCGGAAAATCTTCAAAATTCTTTAAAATCTTGACAAAATCTTTAAAATCTTTTGAGATTAAGAAAAAACCCGGATGCTTCAGAAAACCATTAAAAATCTTACAAAAAAAAAATCGTGGCAGAATACCGGGTGCGAAGTACAAAGTTTATAAATCTCGATCATTACAGTAACGGAATAATAAGATTGTGCAACATTTCACTTTACTAGTAAAATTATGATTCCCCTACTGTATGTCAATGTAAATTTATATTTAGAAACGTGAAAGCGTAACAACTAGAAAAACAAGTCCACTGTACTTTCTGTATTGAAAGCTGTCATCCAAGATATTTTTCATGCTTGCTGAGAGAACCGACCCAATACATCACGCGAAAACGAGTAGGCCTTGTGATGTAATAGTTATTTGGATCACAAGGGACGAAAGTGAAAAATTTCAACCGTGTGCGAAATTTGCAGCCCACACCGAAGGCAAGGGTGGCAATCGCACAGGTTGAAATTTTTTACGTCGTCACATGTGATTCACACAACTTTTCATTACAACGAATACGAATCTTGTAATTTTCGTATCCCTAATAGACGCGAAAATTAAAAAATGCAACTCGAAACGAAAGCTTACTCATTAATAAATTCAACAAAGGTCAATCATGTATTCATTGGAATTGTTATGATTTAAACATCACTACAGTAATAGCAGCAACAGAATTTTTCTCGTAATTTAGGCGCTCGGCATGAAAATTTGTATACGTGCCTGTTTAGGACGATTGAACTGAGGCACTTTCGCATGTCGACCTCACTTCGTTTGGTCTACAACTTGCGAAAACAGGCACGTAAATAACTATTGGGATTTCGGCTCATTGCATGTAATATTAATTTTCATATCTGCGCCTAAATTACAAGAAAAATTCTGTAATTTATGCCCAATTCATGAAAAGTTGTATGCGCACCTGCTTCGTTCGCGAAATTGCCTAAAAGCAATCGTCCATAGCACGTACACAAATAATAACCATTGTGATTCTCATGCGAAATGATCCACATCCAAAACTCATGATACACATCCAAAACTATGTGATTCACATAACAAGAACTACTAGAATATTGCAGTTTTTCCTTAGAAAACTAGAAAGACAAAACTAATTTCAAAATAATATTTCATTCGTCAACAATACCATGTTTAATTCCGCATAAAAAATTTTGGTAACACCGGCGCGCAGATTTGTTACACTTTGATCGAAGTAAACTCAATGAAGTGTCGAAGTTTTTTTGTTGTCAGTTACTTTCGCACCTCTGTTTAGAGGACCGAAAGTACTTTCGCCCCTCTGTTTACTTTCGCACCTCTGTTTAGAGGACCCAAAGTACTTTCGCCCCTCTGTTTACTTTAGCACTTCTGTTTAGAGGGCTTTCGCTTCCCATAGCATTCTAAGGTCTACTGAGAGTTGCATTTTTTAATTTTCCCGTCTCATTTGGGAAGAGAAATATATACAAGTTTCGTATTCGATGTAATGAAAATGACTATAAGTCAATACTGATCGCGAGATTTGGTGTCTCGCCAAAGACTATAGGTGTCACTCCGTGAAAAAACTCCCTACTCCTTTTTCAAAACATTTCGCCAAAAAAAATCGATTGATTCGTCTAAGGGACCTGACTCACACAAGAAACTGCAATCTGGTGTACTCAAATTTAGATGTTTTGGAATTAAGAACATTGAAATTGCACATATGGCGATACGAACTGCTTATCGAGGTAAACTAGCAACCTTTAATTTGTCCAATAATAAATAAATTAATTATCGACGATAAATAATCGAATGCAAAATATTATTTCATAATGTCATAAAAAATCGTCGTTATTTACACTTTTTGTGACTAATCCGAAGGTTAATTGGAAAACCCCCATAAATTATTGAGCAACCATGATATACAGAAAACAAAAACAAATTTACTAACGCAAACTGTCATATTCGTAGAAGCAATCTCCACAAAAAAATGTCTGAAATGGATTGCCTCTTATCGCAAATGATAATTTTCGTTTATACTTTCGCCGACTAATCTCTTTTCATATCCAAACTGATAATAATCTCATTTATACAATTCAAAAAAAAAAAAAAACAATAATAACAAACCCGACGAGAAGAGGACTTCTTAATCCTTTTATGAGTGTTAATTTCTGGTATAATATGACTTTACGTAAGGATGGACGGATGCGTCTTCCATTTTCGAGTGTTAATCGAGAACATTCGTACAATTTTAATCTCATTTCTGAAGAAATTAACAATTTCGACTCCGGCGCGGCGGCTCATTGACACAATAACACCAATAACACCGATAAACCACAACATGAAAAAAATGAGACATGACGTTTCACCCGTTTCATGTAACATTTGTGCCCTACCTAATGTGTGCCACTTGTAGAGGTCGCGCACGACTGTTTCTATTTTCGATTTGACTGAATAAAAAGTTGGAACAGTTGATTCAATAAACGTCATAATTCAGTCTTACGCGACTCGAAAACATGTTTGTTTTTATATAATTTCTTCTACAATATTTCTCGAAATTGCCAAATCTACTATTTAATTCTATGCGTGTGCATGTGGCATGCAAGGTATTCGGGATGATGATCTCTGTGGGTTCAGACATAAAGCATATTCTATATGCTCTAAGAAAAACCTCATAGATATGACGTAGTTTCAGCTTTGTTAGTCACAGGACAGGTCATGAATTACTCCATATAACAGATCGAATGAAGAATAGTATCTAATTCCTAATTCTCACATCGCGTGCCATTAACATATTCCCTTTTGGCCTATAGATGCGTTGTGAATACGTCTTTTTTGACTATCCCCTCCGAAAGTTTCGCATTACATGCATGTTTACCCCCCGCGGAAATCGTTCATTACATATAAGGTCTTTTGGGATATTAGAAACACAAATAACCCGTGGCGAAAGTTGCTTTCGTCCCAAGGGAGGTAAAATATTTTATGTCCATAGGGACATTACATGTAAGGTCTTTTTCATGCCTCGGGGCCAAAATCGAAGGAAATTTTATAAATTTCTCTCGATTTTGGACCTCTGCATGAAAATTTTTTTGTGTATCTGTTTTGGACGACTCATTTTAGGCACTTTCGCATGTAGACCTCGCTCTGCTCGGTCTACAACAAGCGAAATTGCCTAAAATCAGTCGTCAAAAACAGACACACAAATAACTATTGGGATATTAGAAACACAAATATCCCGTGGCGAAAGTTACTTTCGTCCCAAGGGAAGTAAAATATTTTACGTCCTTAGGGAGCGAAAGTGTATTACATGTAGCTGTTCCATTGTTCATCCGTGTTTTTTTCGTTTTAAACTCGTCGGTAACATTTCCTGTACGAGAAAAACGAATAGAAAAAACCAAATGCCTCTTTGATTGACAATATTCTTACATTTTTGGAACGAATTGAATGTTTTCAAAGTATATCACACACACAAAAATCAAAATTTCGAAAATTTACACAGACAAAATTTCTATTGTTTCTCAACAAACTACGACAACAAAGTCGATGACCACGCAATATTATTGCTCAGAAAATGAAATGCGATTTCGCTTACGCCATCGTAACTTTGTCAACTGGAATGATGCTACAGTGATTTTTTTCCTTTGCCTTAGGGGATAAACATGCATGTAATGCTGACCTTCCGGATAGTACAGCCAAAAAAATAACTTGCATTGGATGCTTGGAAATCATTAATTAATTCGACATCAACTTTGTGAACTCGCCAACTCACTCGTGCACTCCTCAAAACAACAGTTTTCAAAGATTGTTACTTGAAAACACACTTGTGACCTTGGCTCGCATCATAAAATTGATCCTTACTGACATGAATAATTTCCGCCGCATTCACTGTAATATACTAACAACAAAAACCCTTTTAAAAGGGAAATGTGACGCAAGTCCTTCTTCCTCCTTCCAAAACAACTGATATCAATTTGGGGTGACGCTTAAAGCTTTGAAACGCAAAAATTCTTTTGGAATGTTTTCATTTTTGATTACAAAAATGCGTCACAAATGCCGGACCCCCCAATGGAATAATTTTTCTCCGCTTTCAGCTGTCATACGCAAAAATTTGATTTCCTGTTCAAAAATACGCCATACATAATGACAAATTTTTGCGTTGTGAAAGCTGAAAGCACAGAAAAACTAAAACATTGGGGGGTCCGGCATTTGTGACGCATTTTTTTAATCAAAAATGAAAACATTCCAAAAGAATTTTTGCGTTTCAAAGCTTTAAGCGTCACCCCAAATTGATATCAGTTGTTTTGGAAGGAGGAAGAAGGACTTGCGTCACATTTCCCTTTTAAAAGGGGTTTTGTTGTGATATCAGTACTTTTGGAAGTTTCGGCTACTACTTCCATGGGCGAAAATAATCACCTCAACTTCCTCTACAACATATCAAGTTTTTTTTGAGCCGCCGCCGCCGCCAAACAGAGCCGCGGCGGCTACTACTTCCATGGGCGAAAATGATCACCTCAACTTCCTCTACAACATATCAAAAGTTTTTTTTTGAGCCGCCGCCGCCACCAAACCGAGCCGCGGCGGCTACTACTTTCATGGGCGAAAATGATCACCTCAACTTCCTCTACAACATATCAAAAGTTTTTTTTGAGCCGCCGCCGCCGCCAAACCGAGGCGCGGCGGCTCCTACGTTCATGGGCGAA
>CM055403.1:175680248-175704430 GCA_029228625.1 Pseudolycoriella hygida | reverse complement strand
ACACAACTATGCACTAGTTTTGAACTTGGCACCAGGCTGCGTACTTGATAATTTTGATTGACAATTTAGAAGGCAGCCTAGTGCCGAAAACCGTTCAATGTCATCGTAACGGCAATAATGAACACCATACGTCGTATAAATTTCAACTCGGCACTAGGCTGCGTACTTAAACTTTTGTTTTATGGATGTAGGTGGCAGCAGCAGCCTGGTGCCAAATTGAAACTTATATGGCATACAAAATTTACTCCTGCCAACATTTTGGCAAAAACAGATTTGCAGCACCAGGCTGCCATCTGCATTTTTAGCTCTACCACTCAAGTACGCAGCCTGGTGCTGCAAGCCTCCCCCTGCCCTTCTAAATTATTTTTTAAAAAAACTACGTCATAGCAGCGTAGACTCATCAAAATCGGTTGAAATTCGGTCAGAAATTCTAAGAAAGTTGTCAGCAAATCTTAGAAAGTTGTCAGCAAGTCTAAGAAAGTTGTCAGCAAGTCTTAGAAAGTCGTCAGCAAGTCTTAGAAAGTTATCAGCAAGTGTCAGACAGTCTCATAAAGTTGTCTGCAAGTTTCAGAAAGTCTCAGAAAGTTGTCAGCAAATGTCAAAAAGTCTCGAAAACTTGTCAGCAAGTATCAGAGAGTTGTCAGTAAGTGTCAGTTAGTCACAAATTGTCAGACAGTTTCAGAAAGTTGTCAGAAAGCGTCAGAAAGTCTAAAAAAGTTATTAACAAGTGTCGGAAAGTTGCCAGCAAGTGTCAGAAAGTTGGCAGCAAGTGTGAGAAAGTCTGAAAAAGTTATCAGCAAATCTCAGAAAGTCTCAGGCAGTACTCAGCAAGTGTCAAAAAGTTGTCAGTAACTGTCAAAAAGTTGTCAGCAATTGCCAGAAAGTCTCAGATTATTTTTGTCCATGGTGGCATAGGTCGAAGAGCTCGCTTTACAAAACTTACAAAACTTCTGATATCACAACAAAAAAACTTCTTCGAAGTGTAACGCAGTAGGTAGGTCCTGGTCCACTTTCAAAATTATTAATATCGTCAGAAGTGACGCTTTCGCTGATAAGGCGCAAACATTTGTTTGAATAGAATGTTAACTTGTGATCAAAGTTTTATTCTCACCACTTTTTTTAAAACAAAATTACGTTGTGTTCAAAAAATTGCGTCACAATGCCAGACCGAACGGCGAATTAATATTTCTGTACTTTCAGTTTTTACACTGCAGAAATAGAACTCTTCTTTCTTTTTGCGAGGATTGCTTAACATAAAATTAAATTTTTACGTGTGAAAACTGAAAGTGTTCAAAAATTATCACGCTGGTGGTTCTGGCATTTGTGACGCAATTTTTTGAACACAACGTAATTTTGTTTTAAAAAAAGTGGTGCGAACTTTTTTAAGAATAAAACTTTGACCACAAGCACAAGGACTTACGGGCTGCGTCACACTTTACCCTAGCTGTGTGCCCTATGTGTAAAAATGCCCTTCTGCAATCCTTAACCCACTTTTGGTATTCCGTTTCAATGGAAAAAAGTTTTGAAAATCTGTCAATATTTACTCGAGCTATCGTGTTTACAGACGGACATACGAACAATATTTTTTGTAGACTCTACTTCCCTGGTAATCCAAATAACTATAAAATTGTCCCCTCGTCATTTATGGTTGAAAGGTTTTTGTTTGCTTGCCAATAGCCAGTGATTACGTTAACGACATTCTGTAAATCGGGAAACATTTTCCATTTTATATATAAAGTTTTATACGAAATCATTGTTTAACGAAATAAAACAATTTCAAAACTCTATAAGTTGCTTTCCACAATCGGAATGTGATCATCACAACACCAAAATAAATCTGTTTTTCAATTTAGAATTTTCGTAATAATAGTAAAAAATCCTCGAGTAATCTTAACATTAGACACACTTAGACATTGCTGCTCAATTTAAGCAAACATCTTCCACTTAACAAACATTCCATTTTGAAAACATTTTCTCTTGATATTCTGTGACATTCCTTGCTATTCGTGCCGAAAATTCCGCTCACCCTGTGGAAAAATGAGGAATGAACTTGGCCTTAAACTTCGTCTATGCCTGATCCTTGTATTGTTTCAATAATTTTTGTAATTTTTTATTTGTAATATTGCATTTAAGGGGCTGTTCATAAATGACGTCACACTTGCTATAAAATCCCCAACTGGTCAAAAATTTTGCTTATAGTACTCCGGATACCCCCCCCCCCCAAACACACCCCCTATTTGGGGGGGTAGCCAGAGTCCTATAAAGAAAATTTGTTGTATTGAACGAATTATGACCTTTTTATGGATACTCATTTTTTATAGCAAGCGTGACGTCATTTGTGAACGGCCCCTATCCCTTCTATCATTTTCTGATCCTTCTTATAACAAAACACAACATTTCGCTGACCTCATACCAAACACAGAAAAACCTGACTTGACAACTTGAAGAAAACTGTACAAATACACAGATTACTGAATAACGCTTTGGTGGGTCACATTTCCTTACACTCACTTTTTCTGATGGCAGGTAATTATAAGTAACGATCAACCATCGATCATTACGATTTTTTACAAATCCTTTCCAGCGAATTTCGGAAAAAAATCACACGCAGTTTCCCTGCGGGAAGGTTGTCCTCTGTATGACAAATATTTCGACATTATTCAAAAGAAGAAATGAGGTTGTCGCTTACAACCACATGAAATTCTTCGATGTACGCGAAACTGAAAAATGCATTCGAACTTATTATCATAACTAAAAATAAATCTACGACAACAAAAGAAACACAAGAATTATTCATGAAATTGTCTTTGTCAACCCCAACAATCAATCATTTCGAAATACACTTAATTCCTTTCAGCTCAAGATAACGTTGATATGATGAACAAAATAAATGCCTGAGTTTGGTATTTTTATGTTTGCGATTAAACGGCAAGTTCAAAGTAAGGAATATCTAGTTGTCGTATGGCAAAGAATGTATTGATTAGAGGAAGCACAGTCCATCGTTTTGCGCTTTAAAAAATCAATCATTTTATAACTCATTCGAAACGTCACAAACATCGTAATCATGAAGCTTCCTAAAATTTTTAATCGCAATAAAGACAATAGAGAGTTTGGGCAAAGCGACTTATAGCTAAATTTTTTACATATACATATAGCTGGGTCACTCCATAGTTAGTTACGCCATGTGGGAACGGTGTCTACAGACTAACATCTATATTTTTGAGCGTTGCGTTGTATGGATGACAGTTAGATAGAAGTGTTCTCTACAACTCTTTCACAGAACAAAGATTGGGCCATGGCTTAGTTCAGCCTGTAGCGACCGTTCCTACATTGCGTAACTATGGAGTGACCCAGCTATAAGATTTAAGGTATATGTTCACGCTATAAGTTAGAACTCTACGTTATAAGTTTACGTTTTAAGTTGTAAACTTTTATAACCTACAAAATCTGGATTAAATTGATCAGTTTTAAAACTGACACACTTCAATACTGATCAGTTTCAAAACTGATACGAATCAGTACTGATCAGTTTCAAAATTGATAGAAATAAGTACTGATCAGTTTCAAAACTGATACTGAACCGCAATGATTAGTTTCAAAATTGATACTGATCAGTATCAAAACTGATATTGATGAGTAATAATCAGTTTCAAAACTGATACTGATAAGTAATGACCACTTTCAAAAGTGATACTGATTAGTAATGATCAGTTTCAAAACTGATGCTGATCAGTAATGATCAGTTTCAAAACTGATACTGATCAGTAATAATCAGTTTCAAAACTGATACTGATCAGTAATGATCAGTTTCGAAACTCATACTGATCAGTAATCTTCAGTTTCAAAACTTATTATTAAAATTTTTTGAATCAAAACGTAAACTTATAACTTATAACTTAAACATATAACTTATAGCTTATACCTATATGTTATAAATATAGCGATAAATCCCTTTGCCCAAACTCTCTAATAGGTGGCTTAAGTTGAGATTGTTGCGATACACTAGTGTCACTTGATAGTTCACTGCCATTGCTTGAAAATGTTACAGTGAAGAGAAATTAAGTTTACCACTTTCATGGAATTCAAAACTTGTATTCTGTCTCTGTATAAAGGGTTTTTCAGTTGCTAAATTTGGAGTGTCATTTACTCCTTAGTTGAATTTATAGCATTCTATCCTAGAAGTACGCTGATCTCATTAGGATAACGTTTGTATCGTCCTAGCAAATGAGTTTAAGTTTTTCAGTGAGTTCGATGACATGATCTCCTGAAGCTTGAATCTGAGAAGAGAAAACTTAACAGGTACCAAATATCTTCGAAGATTGTGAGTTCTATCTAGAGGTGATTGGGCCGCAGGAAACACGACTAAAAACCCGAATCAATTTGTCGGGTCGGGTTTTTAAATCGGCCATGGAAATAATGTTTTCTTCCCGGGAACCGAGTCAAAATTTCCCGGCAACCAAAAATCAGCCAACGATTTCCCGGTGTCGTTGTTAGGGTTTCCCGGTGTCGCTGGTGGGATTTGCCGGTGAATGGGGGGGGGGGGAGGTTCTACAATAGTTTTTTTTTGGAATTGTGGTCCTTAATTAGCAGTTAGGGTTTTCAGTATCGATCCAACGAGTAAGTAAAGCGCCGCCGGCGAAAATGTTTGATTGTAATTGTAGGGTTCATTGTAAGTTAGAATTTTATTAATTGGCTAATTCCGTGTAGCGCCGTGCCGCAGGCGAAAATTGTTTGTTATAGAGTTCATTGTAAGTAAAAATTATATTCATTGACTTATTCCGTGTAGCGTCGCAGGCGCACATTTTGAAAATATGAACATTCAGGTTCGTTTTTTGTTTTAAGATTGGGAAGCTCACGTTCCTCTCGCTCAAATCGCACCTGCGAAATTGTAAACTAAAAAGTTTCACTTCCCGGCGGCTTTGACTTCCAGGTAGCTTTGACTTCCCGGTGGCTTTCTCTTCCCTGTGGCTTTCACTTCCCAGTGGTTTTAACTTCCCGGTGCTTTTGACTTAGCAATGGCTTCGACTTCCCGGCGGCTTTGACTTCCCTCTTCTCGTTGCTTTTTAATTTGGCTTTGACTTCCCGCTTCCCGGTGCTTTTGACTTCCCGGTTGCTTTCGACTTCCCGGTTTCTTTGACTTCTTGCTTCCCGGTGCTTTTTACTTTCCGGTGGCTTTGACTTCCCGGTGCTTTTGACTTCCCGGCGGCTTTCACTTCCCGATGCTTTTGACTTCCCGGTGCTTTTTACTTCCCGGTGGCTTCCACTTCCCGCCTCCCGGTGCTTTTGACTTCCCGGTGACTTTAGACTTCATGGCGGCTTGCACTTCCCGCTTCCCGGTGGCTTTGACTTTTCGCTTCCCGTGCTTTTTACTTTCCGGTGGCTTTGACTTCCCGGTGCTTTTGACTTCCTGGCGGCTTTCACTTCCCGGTGGCTTTCGACTTCCCACTTCCCGGTGGCTTTCTTTTCCCGGTTGTAATTGCTGTATAGTAAATGGTGTAATTTCCCGGTCAAAATGCATTCTCGGGATCCAATTTTTTTCCCCAAAAACTTCCCGGGATCCAGGATAATTCCAGGAAAATCCAGGATCCATAATTTCCATGCACGTTTTAAACTTTTTTTGTCGGGTCGGGTCGGGTCGGATCGGATTTTCATTTTCGTTTTTTTCGGGTTTTCGGGAAGACTTCAACGAGCAAAACCAGACCACACCCGATAAAATGAACTCACTCTATTATTTTCCCAAATTGAGTTTGGAAAACATTTCAAGTGAAATCTTTTTTAAAAAAAGTTCGGGTTCGGGTCAGGGTTTCGGGTTTCGGATTTGGTTCGGGTTGGGTTTGAATTTTTCTATTTCGTATCGGGCTCGACTCAGGTTTGAAATTTTCATTTTAGATCGGGTTCGGTTAGGGTCGGGTTTGAATTTTTATTTTGGTTCGCGTCCCATTTGGTTCTATCCCAGCTGAAACTTGAATATACGTGCACAGTGGCAGTGATCTTCAAACAATCCTATTTATGCGTCACCAATCCACGTTCAGCGATTTTCTTCATCACTACTCTACGGTCACCAACGATTGGGGCATTCATATATTATCAGTTCTTGAGCGCTCCATTACATATCAAATGTACAATGGCCAAAATTTAAATTTGTACTTCTGCGCAGGTTTTAAACACCGCGAAAACTTGCGCAGATATACAAAGTTCTTATTTAAATTTCAGTCATTGTAGGAAAAAATCTTGCTAAGAGTTTTGTGTGTGATGCTAACAATCAGTGGATTTTTGTCATCCCAGTCCGATGAGAAGGCTCTCAGACAAAAAGTCGTGACACTAGTTAAGCTGACCGAACTAATAAAATCTCATAACGTTCAGTGTTAGTTGGGTCTGGTGCAAGAATATTTCCGATGTTCATAAGGTTCAAAATATTATTTGAGACCAACAAACTTCAACTTTGTCGCAAATTCTTTTTTCTCTCACAAAACTTATATTTCTTTATGCTAATTTCAAAGAATGCCAATGTTATGCCTACAACATTTTTGCATTTCAATTTTTTTAGTTGAATATTCAAATTATACGGAAATAGTACATTATAACACGAGACGTATAATCGAAAGACCAATTAAGCAACGTTTACTGACGAATAAATCAATGAATTAACTATCAGTTCTGATACAGAAAGGGAAACCTTACTCCGAAACCAATTTTTTTTACAATAACTTGTGACAACCTTGACGAACACCAGCTTATACACAAATAAAAATACGTCGATTTCACCACAGTATCCAGTGTTATAATTGGCCAATTATAGGCTAGAATAAAAGAATTTACAATTCAACGAAACGTTTACTTAATGACAATGAATAAATGTTGCTGCCTCATCATTTTATTGTTCCATGAGAACTAAACTCCGAGTATAAATACCAAAGATACATAAAAAAGATACACTATACACTAAACATTGTTAACACCACATGTATAGACCACGAGTGTATGTATTTAGATATTCATTTGAAAAATCTCAATTACAACTACTACAGTAGTAGAACCGTATCGTATAGTTACTGGTGTCCACCGGGTGTCACTTTAAGGTCCGTTGCATAAGAACACCGCCAGTTCGGATAAATTTTTGAAAGTGTTTGCCTTTTGGACATCTTCCAATCAGAATATAAAACGTCCATTACATTCCCGATGTTCCTTGCGTCTTTCCGATATTTGTACGGGTCCACGTAGCATAATGTGGACGGACAAAGTCTAAACATTATCATCAAAAGAAAAACAATTTTGGGTTTCTCGACCAATTTGGCATAATTCGGCCATACTAAACCGACTAAATTGTCGATGTTGCCCGTTTGATTAAAATATGTAAAAGTAAGTGATACAGTGACACCCTTTATTGTTGTTAGGATAATAGTAGGTCAAAAAATACGTCAGACTGTTATACATTATATCCAAACAAAACACTTGAGAACACACAGTTTGAGCTTAAAAACCTATGTGTTAGCGACGATGTGTGACGTCAGCTCATTATAACATCGTGGATATGGAGAATGAACTTGTTTGTTATCTAGGGCTAATTTAAGCTTTGTATGTTCGTGTTACAGTTTTCGCAATGCAAATTTTTTATTTCACATAACACACACAACCGAACCGAGAGAAGCAAAAAAATAATTGTGCTCGTAATGTGACGTTTATTTTTACATAAATTTTAATTGATTGAAATGATATTTTTCTTTGCATTTCCATTATAACGGAGAGAAAATAAATAAATAAGAAAAACGTAACCTCTTTTTCCTTTCAATTTATACAAATTCGTTCTCGTTTGCATCTTTGATTAAATTGATTCAATTCTTTCACACTAAAATTTTATTAAATTAAATATAACAGTTTGTTCTTTTTATAGCCGTGGGTCAGATTAAATTCGAGTGATACGTTCACCGAGAGAATCACTTCATTTT
The DNA here is from genome assembly GCA_029228625.1 of Pseudolycoriella hygida. Taxonomy (NCBI): domain Eukaryota; kingdom Metazoa; phylum Arthropoda; class Insecta; order Diptera; family Sciaridae; genus Pseudolycoriella; species Pseudolycoriella hygida. Next base: position 175,696,484 of record CM055403.1, on the reverse strand, counting down.
CACAACAAGAATTTTCTTATAGTTTTCGAGATAAAAGTGTGTTGTTGCCAATCTACTTGTCACTCCTCTTAATTTACGACCTATGTCAATTCTAATCGACCCCATCAGCTATAGATTATAGTGACTTTTTGTAAATATTAGAAAGAACGAAAAAATATTTTTGTACGCACCATGTTACGAAAACACTGTACGTTGAGCGCCGAAATTTATGTGAAACCATCGTTTTCCACCTTTTGAGGTTTTTAGACCCGTACGAAGAACAAAGTTCTTCGAAATGGGGTCTTATGCGTTCACCACGACGTTTGTAACCACCAAGGGGTAAATTACTTTTTTTTTCTTAGGATTATTTGGGATTATTTGGGATTATTTGGATTATTTGTGATTATTTGGAATTATTTGGGATTATTTGGATCATTTGGGATTATTTGGGATTATTTGGGATTATTTTGGGATTATTTGGGATTATTTGGATTATTTGTGATTATTTGGAATTATTTGGGATTATTTGGATCATTTTGGATTATTTGGGATTATTTGGATCATTTGGGATTATTTGGGATCATTTGGGATTATTTGGGATTATTTGGGATTATTTTGGGATTATTTGGGATTATTTGGATTATTTTTTTTTTTTTTAAATTTTCAATGTTTTTATTTGTGATTTGATTTGGGATTATTTGGATCATTTGGAATTATTTGGGATTATTTGGGATTATTTTGGGATTATTTGGGATTATTTGGATTATTTGTGATTATTTGGAATTATTTGGGATTATTTGGATCATTTTGGATTATTTGGGATTATTTTGGGATTATTTGGGATTATTTGGATTATGTGGATTATTTGGGATTATTTGGATTATTTGGGATTCATTGGATTATTTGGGATTATTTGGGATTATTTGGGATTATTTGGGATTATTTTGGGATTATTTGGGATTTATTTGGATTATGTGGATTATTTGGGATTATTTCAAATTTGTAGTAGGATCATAATGTCAGCAAAGTCAGAAAAGTGAGCAACCTGTAAAAATTTGTGTTTTTTCATCCGAAGAAGGTCTTATAAATAATAGTACATTATGCACCGCTGTCCAGGATGCTCTATTTTGACGATTTGGAGGTTATTTCCCGCGCCGAAGGCGTGGGAAATAATCCAAATCGTCAAAATAAACCATCCTGGACAGCGGTGCATATATAGTTTTATCTATCGAGAGCAATATATCGAGTTAAACAGTTTTGCCCTAGGGAATTAAGTACGAGATTATTGCTCTAGATAGATAAAAATACATAGGTAACGATTTTAATATCAATTTAACATTATTCAACCAATTCCTTCTCAATCAACTCAATAAGACGTCTTGTGTCTTGATACTCTCAACACATTGTTTTGATAAATAGACACAGAAATATTTCCATCAAATGACTGAATATTTTCAAATACGCGTTTGTCAACAGTTCGAGGAAATAATGCGCCGACACTATTCTAATAGTACCAACTTCCTTTACGGACTGCACTGAAGTAAATGACTAGGTGAAAGCTTGATCTTTGAATGTTTTTCCGCTTATAAGGCGAAAACTGTGCATTAAGGTTGATGCTTGTCCACTCAATTCAAAAATGCGCCAGTCACCAATGTTAAAATTTTCTAGTCTCTGGAACTAAAACGGAATTTGTGTATGTATGTACAGGGATCGAATCCTTAGATTGTGCAACTTATCATTTTACCAGCTGGTCTACAAATACATTGAAAATGAGCAGCGTCATAAACATAAAACATATTACACTTACGGAAATATATTTTTGCATCAAATAGAATTTTGTACTTCTGCGCAGGTTTTTGCAGTGTTAAAAAGCTGCGCAGAAGTACAAAATTGTATTAATGCAAAAATATATTTCTGTGAGTGTACAAACAAAAAAACGCCGTTAACGTCATCTACCGTCAATTCTTGTCGTAAAATCAATTTTGAATAAATGAATAACACTTGTTATGAAACATAACACGATGAAATTATTTTGTACGTGCAGCGCAGAAACCCTTTTCTTTTTGCAAAAGGAATACTTTTGCTGTTGAAGAAAAGATGTAAAGTCTTACACTGATCCGAACTAAATGTATTCATTCGTTTTGAAAAGCTCCGCTAAAACTGAAAGTTGATTTGATGACAAGAATCGAACGTCATCTACGTTTCGGCGTTTTCTTGTTAAGAAAATATTTTTTATACTTGTGACGTTGCTCATTTTCAATGTATTTGTAGACCAGCTTGTAAAATAAAAAGTTGCACAAGCTAAGGATTCGGTCACTGTATGTCTGTCATCAAGGTTTTTACCGAGGTGTAAACAGCTCCGGAAAGTCGTAGACCACCGCAGAAAAATAACATTAAATCCTTAAAGTTACAAAGTCATCCGGAAAGTTAAAAAGTGAGCCGGAAAGTCAGAAAATCGAGAAAAATCGCATAAAGTCACGAAAAGTCATGCACGAAAGTTCTGGAAAGTCGTCCAAAATCACAAAAAGTCACATAAAATTCCAGAAAATCACGACAAGTAATGTTAAATCTCGTAAAGTGCCGTTCATGAAGTATGTCACACAGAAATGTTAGATTCCGGAACGCACAAAAATGTATGACATTGCAAAAATAATGTCGGATTTGAAACGGGATTTTGAGTGTGACTTGGAACGGCATTGGGACGAAAATTAAGGTGGGATTTGGACGTGTATTCATTTTGAAAAGTATTTGGACGGGAGTTAAGACTATGTTTTGAAAGGAATTTAGACAGTAGGCTCGGACGGGTGTTAAGACGGTGGTTTTTGAAGGTATTTGGACAAGGATTTATAAGGGTTTTTGAACGGGAGGTAAGACGGGGATCTGAAGGGTATTTGAATGGAGGGGTTCGGACGGGGATTGGGAAACGTATTTGAAAGGGGATTTGGAAAAGTATGTCGACGGGAGCTAGGACGGGTTTGACTTGATTAGACCCGTTCGAAGAACGAAGTTCTTCGAAAAGGCGTCTTATGCGTTCACCACGACGTTTGTAACCACCCCAATTTCGACCGGGGAGTAGGTGGGGAGCATCGATCATGGTCCTTAGATGACGAATCAGCAATAAAAAAAATGTCCGTCCGTCCGACACCGCGATAACTTGAGTAAAACTCAACCGATTTTCAAAAACTTTTTCTTCCCTGAAAGGTAATCTAAAAATCTTTGATGGAATTGAATCTGGGCACTGTTGGCCCAAGGGCCGCCCAGCTAGGGCCGTTTAAGTGGTTTTTGGTCTTTTGTACAATTTATGGAAGAAAATTTGTTGGATTTGAGTCCTTGGACTTAGCTAGGGCACTAAAACCGAGTCTATGCTAGGGTCATTCGTGTTTTTTCTACATTACTCGAGTAAATCTTTTCCGATTTTCATAATTTTTTTTGTTTGAAAGATCTGGGCATGACCGACAATTTGTAGAAGAAACTTTTTTGATTTTGAGCCCTTGGACTTAGCTAGGGCACTAAAAACGAGTCTCTGCTGGGGCCCTACATTTTTTTGTACATAACTCGAGTATAAATCTCTTCCGATTTTCAAAAAAAAAATTTTAATCGAAAGGTCTAGGAATGTCTCACATTTTACAGCCAGGACCCTGAAACTAGGCCCAATGTGTTTTTGTTCACATAAATCGGGCAAATACTAACCGATTTTGTTAATTCTTTTTCTACTTGAGAGCTAACCGTGTGACGAGTTATATTCATAAACAAAGGACCAAAAAAACATTTTTTTTGTCAGATTGCAGAGCAGATTGAGTGAAACATTTTTGTCTGTGGAAGTATGTGTCAGAGGCATTTCCTTATGGCCCTAGGTCGGTCCTAAAGTCGGCGCTTAACAAAAAAATTGTTTTTTGCTGTTTTAGAGAAAATTGAGGCGAACATTTTTGTCTATTTGGAGATCAATTTTATGCTTTCGGTAGGGTTCTTTTTCACCGTTTCTTCGGACGGGTTTTTCAAGATTGCTCTATCGGCAATTTCCAATACAACTTAATGTGGACGTAATTTCATACACTTAAGAGTTAAGGCAATATTGACTTAAATACATTCGAGTCTTTTCGTAACATCAACTCTGTTTGCCACATCTATTCTGATACGTACGGGTCCCTTCATATGTTTTAATTAAAAGCTTACAATGAGCGTAGACGATACTTTTAGACCCGTACGAAGTACGATAGCCTATGCGTTTACCAATACGTTTGTAATTAGACGATTTGAGGGGGGCGAGTAGACGGGGAGTCAACATCATAACTCGAGGAAATGTTGACCAATTTTAAAAATTTTACCAAAAGTGTGTTTGACATTACAGACGGGCACTTTTAGATGAAGGGCCACTGAGCTACGGCCGCCTAAGCGGTTTTGGGTATTTCGTACAAATCTCTCTAGATTTTCAGAAATATTTTTTTGTTCGAAAGGTCTAAGAACGGTGCCTCCTATAAGGATTTTACACTTGGGAAGATTTTTCAACGACGGGGCGAAAATTTTCTACGAAAAGACTCCTTGCACATTGTGCAAATAGTCTTTTCTATATATTGTTGGCTATTTCCACTATCTTGGAACTGAGTTATTGGCCTTCAAAGTTCCCATACAACCCGCATATATGGAAATCCACCAATGGGAGCACTTCTTCGGCTATATCTCGGCCGGTAGTGGTCAGATCAAATGAAAGGTATCCATCCCACGGAGCCAACGGAACCGGTCTTGTGGAAATCGGTTGAGGGGTTCGTTGCTAGGAGTCGGTCAAAGTGGTCCGAAATGAATTACGCTGCCGTAGAGAAAATTTTTTTTGAAGTGACCGAAAATGATGTGTAATGATGTGGAAAGTGTTTGGGATGATGTACGAAGTGTATGGAATGATGTGGGAAGTGTGTGGGACGATGTGGGAAGTGTTTGGAATGAAGTGGGAAGTGTGTGGAATGATGTGGGATGATGTGAGAAGTGTGTGGCGTGATGTGGGAAGTGTGCTGGAGAACAATTTTTTTCGGAAAGAAAATTTTTTTCGGAGAAAATTTTTTTTTGAGAAAAATTTTTTTAAAGAAAATTTTTTTCAAAGAAAATTTTTTTTCAAAGAAAATTTTTTAATGAAACATTTTTGGAGAAAAGTCTTTTTTTCGCGAGATGAAATTCTTTTTCTAATGGCAAAAATTTTTTTAGAAGAAATTTATTTTTGACAGAAATGTCTTTTTCGAGAAAAATTTTTTTCGAGGAAAAAAAATTTTTCTGCGCCCAGTCAATATCTTTTTTGCTCGAAGATAGATTTTTTTCGAAGATAATCTTTTTTCCGGACAATGAAAATTTTTTTTTCCGAGGAAATTTTTTTTCTAAGAAAATTTTCTTTTCTGAGAAAATTTTTTTTCGTAGAAATTTTTTTTCAAAAATAGAAATTTTTTCGACAAATGAAAACTTCCAAAACGACTGATATTACAACAAAAACCTCTTAAAAGGTAGAGTGTGACGCAATCCGTAAGTCCGCTTCCAAAATGAATGATATCGCTTGAGGTGACGCTATCGCTGATAATACGCAGAAGTTTGTTTGAATGGAATGTTCGAAGTTTTAATTTTCTGAAAAAATTACAGCGCTTTTTTTAAAACAAAATCACGTTGTGAAAAATTGCGTCACAAATGCCGGAACTTTATAGGAAATATTTAAAATAAAATCCCCTCGCCATTGCGTCGGCGTCGCCGCCGATCGATTTCACGTCGGTGCATATGGCTACCCGTGAAAGGTAGTACCAAAAGCGTTTTCGGGAGAGCTGTCAGCATTTTTAGAGCTAGAGCCGCCGAAGTGGTTTAAGGTCTTTTGTACCTAATTCGCGTAATTCTCTTCCGATCTTCAAAAATATGTTTTTGTTCGAAAGGTCCAAAAATGCCCGACAATTTAAGAAAGAAAATATTTTTTGATTTTGAGCCCTTGGACTCAACAAGGGCCATAAAACTGAGTCTCTACTAGGGCGCAACATGTTTTTTCTACATAAATTGGGTAAATCTTATCCGATTTTCAAAATCTTTTTTTTTTCCTGAAAGGTAATTGGAAAATTGATTACGAAATTGAATTTAAGAACTTTCGAAGTAACGACCGAAAAAGTGGTCGGTGAATCTTTTGACTTATGTCTCTGCGAAATTAGCACTGAAATCGCTCTTCAATGTTTTGAATGAAGGATATGATATTCCAGAAATCACTAAAAAAAGAATTAGTGAAAACTGGTTGCGTGAATCGGGCTGAAGGGTCCTTACTGTGAGCGCAGGTCACGCTACGCGACCCTACATAATATTTGGAGGTTTTTGGTGAATATTACTTTAATGATGAGTTTTTTCGTGGATTTTTGTAGAGAAAAAAGAGGCGAACTTTTTTGTCCATGGACGTATGGGTCGGAGGCCTCTCCTTAGTTCTCTAGATCCATTCTATAATCAATCCTAAGGGGTCGTTCATAAATTACGTAACGCAAGACAAGCGTTACGGTCATATCTATTCTGATACGTACGAGTCCCTTGCATATGTTTTTCAAACATTTCACCCTTCAGGATGTATCGCATTTTTGTGAAACCAGCTAATAAATGAACAGAGAGAACTGTAAATTCCCAAAGATTAATAATAATAATTTTAAAACTATTTTTCGTGCGACTAAAAATAAATGTTAACGTATCTACCTACCTTATACTTACAATAAAAATGATTTTGATTTTATTTTCGGAAATTCTCATGAAAATGAAAATGTTACGTGGAGTAAAATGTTCGCGAGCTAATTATATCAAAATGATAAAGGTGGTGAGATGAGAATTCGTTGAAACTCGAATGAGGAAATTAAAAATGACAATGACGTACACTGAAATAACAATAATTGTAAAATTAAATTAGTTGCTAGCAGTTGCTGTGCTATGACTGAAACGGTGGCAAGATCTATCTTTTTACAGAAAAATCCGTGCAATAAAGCAACAAAATGTAGATTTTTTTATATGCCAGCTATTAGCAGGAGAATACACAAATAATTCTTCATCTTTCTGTTAAATGGAACAAATGTTCGCAGGCCTCTAAGAATGGTCACCTCCAATGTTTTTACTAAATAACGATCTCGTTATCCGAGGAAGTTGAAAGCGATGCTAGGGGAGGGATCCGAAAAGGAAAGGGACTAGGTTTATCGAAGGATTATCCACTGGTCAAAAATTTGTACCAAAAATTCCAATTCCATAAAAAAATTCCAAAAATTCCACAAAATTTCCGAAATTCAGACGTTTCAAAAATTCCAGAAATTCCAAAAATTCCACAGAAATTCCAAAAATTCCACAGAAATTCCAAAAACTCAACAGAAATTCCTAAAAATCATCAGAAATTCCATCGAAATTCTAAAAATGTCATCGAAATTCCGGTTTTCGAACATTTCAAAAATTTCAAAAATTCCAAAAATTCCATCGAAATTCCAAAAATTCCACAAAATTTCCGAAATTCAGACGTTTTGAAAATTCCAGAAATTCCAAAAATACCACAAAAATTCCAAAAATTCCACAGAAATTCCAAAAACTCAACAGAAATTCCGTCGAAATTCCAAAAATTCCATCGAAATTCCGGAGTTCAGAAATTCCGGAAATTTCAAAAATTCCGTAGAAAATCCAAAAATTCCATTTTAATTCTAAAAATTCCATTTTAATTCCGAAAATTCCATCAGCCTGTACCAAAAAAAAATGAAGTGGATATGAACGTCTACTCTTAGTCTAAGCATTTGAAACATATCGACTTTTTGTTTTCAGTTCGCCATCCTATCAACTAGTTAAAAAGAAATCGGATGATTCGAAAGAAGCTCCTTTAGCCGATCCTGAACCAACGTCTGATATATCAAACCAAAACATACCTTCAACGTACAATGGTAACATAAATCGTCCTGACGCAATTAGCGAACATTCGAGACTACCATCGCATAAAATTCTGCAAAGTGTTCAATCAGGTTGGATGGAATTACAGTCTCAAAATTTATCGGAAAAACAATAAATAAAATTTCACTCAACAGATTCTGCTTCCAATAGTCCTGTTACTTTACATCCGCCATGTGAACTGCCAACTGTACAAATTCTACCTCAAAATCTTCTTCCCCTTAATGGATATCCAACAAAAAATCGACGAACTGCAAACGATCAGAAAATCGTGCTGTACATTCTAGCTGCTGACAATGGCCACAAAACTGAGAAGTCTGTGGTTTTGTCTTTGTTCAATGATTTGAAAACAAATTGCGCATCAAGAGGATTCGAAATTTATTTATCTGACGTTCATCAGCGAAATGATGAAAATTTTCTGGACGCATCGTGCTGGATTGATGGACCACTTGAAGCTAAAGGGGGACACCATTTGGCCGCTAGTTCATTAGCCGAAATTACAAGTAATTTTACATTTTATTTTTAAGCAAATTGAGGGATGGAAACCTATCTGGGTCACAGATCAGATCACACATATTAATGTGGTTGCTCACTGAACGTACATTAAATGTGCAAAATCCAATGTTGTTGTGAATATGTACATAAAATGTACAAAAAATGTGCCTGTAAAGTGGTACATATTTCGATGTAAGTAAAAAGCACATTTTTTGCGCTATTAAAACACAAAATTATTGCACTAGATCACAAGTACTATTTTCGCACATTTTATGTGCGTGATAAGGTGTACACTATTTCTATCACATTTAATGTACCAAAAATGTGCTTGTGATGTAATACATTTTTCGATGTCAATAAAATTATTGCACTAGATTACAAGTAGATTTTTCGCACATTTTATGTGCGTGGTAAGGTGTACACTATTCCTATCACATTTAATGTACCAAAAATGTGCTTGTAATGTAGTACGTTTTTCGATGTAAATAAAATTATTGCACTAGATCACAAGTACACTTTTCGCACATTTTATGTGCGTGATAAGGTGTTCATTATTCCTATCACATTTAATGTACCAAAAATGTGCTTGTGGTGTACTTTCTATAATTTAACACTTTATACAAATTTAACACACCAACACATAAGGATCCGGTGGCACAATTGGTAAAGCAGTCGACTCATAATCTCGAGCGTCTTGGGTTCGAGCCCCGCAAATGGCAGAAATTTTTCTAATAAAAAAAATGAGAGCTTGACATAAAAAAATGTAGATGGAGGACGTAGCGATCATCAGAATAAGAAAAACCGAAATAGAAAAGTCGGAAAACAAAATTAAATTTTCCTTTCTTTTCTGGCATAACATTAGATGTACATTAAATGTGCTAGTAATTTACACTAAAATGTACATTAAACGTACATTAAATGTGTATTCAAGGTGTTAAAAATGTACATTAGATCCACATACACGTACCACACTTCAGTGTACATTTAATGTACATTTGATGTACATTAAATGCACTTCTCGTTCCAAAGAAAAGATGTAACGGTAAGGGCGCTTTTTAATGTACATTAAATGTCCTGGAACTGGAGCACATTAAATGGGATCTGCACATATTCCGATGGCACTTTATGTACATTTCGTGGGGTCAATTGTTATCTGGGAAAAGTCTACAGAGAAATAACAAAAGATTCTCGGCGGTTGTTTTAATTATTATTTTCTCGTTAATTTGACTTTTTTCAGCGAAATTCGTTGAAAATCTTCGCTGATTTTCTCTAAGTTTCGAAGAGAGTCCTCGTAGCCGAAGTAATTGATAAAACAGACATCCGTAACGTTATAACTTTATATTAAAAGTTCCGAGCTGTAACGTTACCGGATTGATTTTTTGGTTTTTCGTTACAATTGGTAACAATCACGTTATGATATCTGTAACGTTACAAGCCTTATTCTTAAAAATCAGAAATGTACGTTAAAAACATGATTTTGAGATTACGTAACAACTGCAAATAACGTTACTGGGTGTCGGTATTTTGATAACGTTACGCAGCGTAGCTTTACTTTTTTGGTACATAAAATTACGTTACAAAAACCAGTATTTTGCAACGTTATCTTATAGTAAAAATAACGTTATCTATAACGTTACTCATGAAGCCTGGATAAAACGTAACAAGTTCCTGTTTGCTATTACTAGTGTTCACAACAACGAAAAAATAGTCCATGAATGAGTCTGTTGGGAGCAAAGCCTCGTCTATTCCAACTGTCAAAGTGACGTTTTAAACGTCAAATAAAATTTTTTTTTCGAAAAATCAGAAACATGTTTATTTTTTCTCAATGATATAACCCTATCAGAATTGAGGAAAAATAAGCAGGTTTTGGATATTTCGAAAGAAGTTTTTATTTGACGTTTAAAACGTCACTTTGACAGTTGGAATGGACCGGGTTTCGCTCCCAACATACTCAAATAATAGTTTAAGTATTTACTAGAATCTGTTTTCTCTTAAATGGCGGAGTAGCCAAGATTTTCAATGTTGTTAAAAATATTTACAGGACATTCGAACTTATCCTACATAATTCCCATAATATTCTTGGGGACATCTTTGGGCAGTCCATTGTTACCACTAACCATTGAAAACCATGACTTTGTGTCGGCATTAAGCGCAGCTGGATCAGTAAACGACAAAGAACTCTTAGAGAAGTGGTACATTTTGGATGACAAAGCTCAGCCGCAATGCTATCGACTAAAAACTATAGACATTTTGGTAAAAGAAAATAATTGAGTCTGTTGGAATCAAAAGTAGGTCTTTTCCATCTGTCAAAGTGACGTTTTAAACGTCAAACAAAAAAATTGAAATATTGTGGTCGCAGTTGAAAATTGGAGCTTTGAGAATGTTATTTTGGCGATGAAATCGCGTCAGCTCTCAGTTCTCTCAATTTGATCTCAGTACCTGGCAAAAAATGTATCGAGACATAAAATTGAGAGAGTGCGAAGAGAAATTGTTCTCCTTATCTGTCAAACAATGCACGTCGCAATAAAATTGAGAGAGTGTTGAGAGAAATTATTTTCATTATCGGTCAAACAATGTACGGCGCAATAGAATTGAAAGACTGCTGAGAGAATACGAAAATACCAATTTAGACAGCAACCACAATAGTCAGATAATCTTTTATTTCTTTCAATTTTGATGCTAAAATAGAATCGAGGAAGAATAAAAGATTACCTCACTATTTCAAACATTTTTTTTCGTTTGACGTTTAAAACGTCACTTTGACAGATGGAAAAGACCTACTTTTGATCCCAACAGTGAGGAAATTGAAACCATTTTGGGAATAAAATTTCTATTCCAGCCATCGCATGACTCGTCGAAAGAATTGGAACTTCTGCTGACCATAATGCTTAAAACGTTCCCTAAAGAAATGCGGGATTCATATCTAACAACGGTCGTGGAGCAAGAAATCAACAACACTGTATTGATTAGTCAGGAGTTGTTGAAGCGATGTATTTGGATACAGACGGGAAGTTTACCACCTAAATCCATAGAGAGTAGTTCATTACTGGAGATCGAAATGAATAGAAGAATTAATAACATTCATAATGATTTAAGGGTAAGTCGTTGGGATTAGAAGTGGGCGGGTCAACCTTTTTTCCAAATGGGACCCGAACCCAATCCATAGCAAAAAATTCAAAACCGACCCGAACCGAACTCGAAACCCTGACCCAAACCCGAACTTTTTTCAAAAAAGATTTCATTTGAGATGTTTTTCAAACTCAATTTTGAGAAAATATTTGAATTAATTTATTTTTTCGGGTTGGGTCGGGTCGGGTCCGGTCGGGTCGGGTCGGGTTTTGTTAGTTGAAGTCTTCAAACCCGACCCGACCCGAAAACGAAAATAAAAACCCGACCCGACAAAAAAATAAAAAAATTCAAAAACCCGACCCAACCCGACAAATTTATTCGGGTTCTGGTCGGGTCGGGTTTTTAGTCGAGTTTCGGGCGGCCCGCTTACCTCTAGTTGGGATTCTTTTCACAAATGACGTCAGACAATTTATAAATCCGCCCTCACAAATCGGTACGCGAAAAAAATAGACACTCCATATTGAATTGCAGCCTGTCGTCACTTATGAAATACTCGATCGCTCGACAATATTAACCCACACATATTCAACTGTTATTAGAATCAAATTCCTGAAAGAAATCTTATACGAATTCCACCAACCATACAATTGCAACAAGATCAATTGGCCGCCGTTATGGGAACATTAATTTCCGGCAGCATTGATTCCATCATCGATGAGCACATAAACAAATTCAAAATTCCGTACTGCACATATGGCGTTGATCGTCGTTTGCTTGAAGAAATCGAAGCTGTCAATCAGCACTCGAAAGTGTTAGGACAAAACAGTGCAAACTTTAGTATTATGGATAAAATTAAGAGGTTTGTTGAAACACATTTGCGATCGATTGGCATTGTCGTAATGTTTATGTCTGTGTGTCTGAATGTAGTTACATCACTCAATCGTCATCGGAACCTTTAGTTATATTCGGTAAACCAGGATCTGGTAAAAGTGTACTATCAGCTAAAGTGGCTCAGGATGTGCATACATGGTTACCGGATTGTAATTTCATTATTAGGTAAGTAATCACTTCTTATCAAATCAATCATAAAACAACTATAAAGATCGTAAAAAACATCAATTCACTTCGTCATGTAGCTTTTGTATTGTAAAACTTAAGATTCTTGATAAGCCGAAACGCCTAAAGTAGTTCAACATTGACGTATAACGACACCACTTCCATGAATAAATTTGTTTCTATTTTTATTTTTGTTAAATCCAGGCTTTCGAGCAAATTTCACGAATTATGTTTCTATATAAGAAATGAGACGTTTCTGGAACGTGTCAGTACGAGCAGAAAACATTTACATATAAAGTTGAACTGAAAAGATAACGGTTTCCCTTCTACACCCCTCAGAAGTTTCATTACGGAGGTTATGGAATTTATTAGGATACTTTGATTAGGTATAACTGTCAATGGCTTTTCCACACTCGTCTATACCAAATTATTTTTTTCCAATGTTTCCGGGTCATCTGACCATAATCACACTGCGGCATTGGTTGGTTCGGAGAAATTCTTTCATTTTTCGTAGTGTTGCCTGATTAAAATCGACTTGGTGTGGCAATAGAGTTAATAACACGTTGCAAACATATGAACTGTCAAATTTGCGATGTTTTTTTAGAATGGAATCCTGCGTTTATAACAAATTTTTCAAAATTACAGCTCATGTACAGTGAGAGGCTGAGTGTTAAACGAATAATAGATGAATCAGAATTCAAAAAGTTGGTCGAAAGTTGATCTGAAAAATCATTGCATTCCAAATTCGTTTGCGATGTTATTTCAAAGGAATATTATACCTTCATACTTAAACTTTTTGAATTCTGATTCATCTATTATTTCCATAAGAGTCATCCTCTCACAGTGTATGAGCTATAATTTTGAATAATTTTTTTTGATTGCTTTCTAAAAAAACATCGCAAATTTGACATTTTTGCAACGTGTGTACGTCACAAAAATTTTACCTGTCAAATTTGCGATGTTTTTTCAGAACCGAGTCTTGCGTAATTAACAAATCACAACAAAAACCCTTTTAAAAAAGGAAATGCGACGCGAGTCTTCGTCTCTTCTTCCAAAACAACTGATATCAATTTGATCATATAATTTCTCTCTATTACCACACCAAGTCGATTTTACTCAGGCAACACTACGAAAAATGAGAGAATTTCTGAATTGAAAGCATTGGAAACAATTAATTTGGTGTAGACAAATGTGGCAAAGACATAAGTTGTTTGGATTTTGACATCAGGGCAGACAATGCAATTACAAATGACAATTGCCGCACACGACAATCTACGAAAATCCATTGTCGCACTACTGTGATCTTACTGCAGTACCTAAACCGCATTCGCGTCATTCCAGAATCACTTGAAAGATTTTATTAATATTTCAAACAAAATATCTGGCGCGATTTTGATAAAAAATTTTAAAAGACAAACCTAGTGACAAACACACTAGATTCGCGTGGTCCGTACGGGTCTAAAAGACATCATCCAAAATCCGACGCTTTCCTAATTGGAAATTTTTGGTTTACATTTCTTTCACATATTATGAGCAAATTGTCGTTCTAATCACCACTTAGCTTGCGTTGAGTAAATAAAATTAAATGCGAACTATACCAAGTGGAAACTGTTAAATTTTTATGAAAATAGGCACCGTACGCACCTTTGGCGTCATTACTATTAGAAGAGGTGTAGGAATGTGACGCAATATTTAGACAATTTCGCACGCACGTTTTAGTTTTTATTGAAGAAATAAATGAAGCGAAAAGCAATAACAAATCTAATGATTCAAACAGCTGTTTCACATCACTTATTATTGAAGCTGAGTGAGTGGTTGAGATATATAATCTATAAGGGCACATGCGTTGTGAATGTAAAGTTTATTTTTTAAGCGCAAAAATTTTTACGGTTACTTTCACACATATCGATATAAAAATAAATTCGAAGCAGAGAACGTCGCCGTATTTACGTGATAGTCAAAACATTTGGTGTCTTTTTTCGTTTTGCGTCACATAGTCGATCATGAAAGTGGTTTCCACCATAGTGACAGTGACGACAGTTGTAGTTTCATCTCGATTGTAACCTTATATGGAAATGTTTACAGAAAAATATCAATGGAATGATGTAAGACTTACGAGTGTTTAAACGAAAAGCACGTGAATTTTTATACGATTTGACTTGATTCTCTCTTTCTGAATATTTGCTTGAATTAGGATCAGAAAATGCGAACGGTTCGAGATTGGAAAAGTCGAGGGAGCTAAGGAAAGCTCATTGATTTTTGCTAATCTTTCAAAATGTTATGTGGACGACTACAATGATCGGATGAAAGTTGAAAACCTTATTAAAATACATGCCCAAATACTTCTTTTAGGCGCAACGGACAATGTGCTTATTGGAACATAGTATTGTTCCGCTTCCCCTCTCTTATTGTTTATATCAGAATTATTTGAGAGAATGACAAGGAAGTATATTTCCAAAATCACTGAGAGAGAGTTTATGAAAGCTATGCTCAATGATTGATTCGAGAAAAAAATAGAATGACAAGACAGACAATATGGCCCTAGGGTACGCTAAAACCTTCATACATTCTGAAATTCTTTATTACAACAAAAACCCTTTTTAAAAGGAAATGTGTCGCAAGTCCTCGTCCCTTCTTCCAAAACAACTGATATCAATTTGGGTGACGCTTACAGCTTCGCAAAACGCAAAAAATTCTTTTGAAATATTTTCACTTTTGATTAAAAAAATGCGTCACAAATGTCGGACCCTCTCCGCTATCGGATTTCACACCCCAAATTTTTGCGTGTGACATCTGAAGGCACAGAAAAATTATTACGATGGGAGGGTCCGGAATTTTTGACGCATTTTTTTAATCGAAAATGTTTGAAAGAATTTTTTGCGTTCCGAAGCTTTAAGCGTCACCCAAATTGATATCAGTTGTTTTGGAAGAAGAAACGAGGACTTGCGTCACATTTCCTTTTTAAAAAGAGTTTTTGTTGTGATATCAGTTCTTTTGCAAGTAGGAAAATTGTTTTTGACTAATTATATATAGAATTCTTTTCGAGCTGCCGCCGCCGCCAAACCGAATCGCGGCGGCTAATACTTTTATGATCGAAAATGACCCCCACAACATCCTCTATAGCATACCAAAAGATTTTTTTGAGCCCCCGCCTATTTTCCGCTATTTTGTTGGTCACCCCGATACACTGAACACTAGGGGGGATCGGTTTTTTTTTTCGAAATAACCTAGAGGAGTGTTCTACAAAAAATTTTTATGTCGAGAAAACTCCAAAAGCACCAGGGTTGAGAATTTTGGACAAATTTTAATGTTTGCACAAAATCGATAAAGTCCAAACTTCGAGATTCGGTGAATTTCCGCGTGGCGAACTCTACCAAAAAAAATTTATGTGCTTTTATCCCCTCCTGACATTGCTTTTCGACAATTCTATATCCATTTGACGTGTAAAATTAATTTGGGGCTATACAAGAAGACATAATAGCTTTTGTATAGTGGCAAAGTTTGCCAACGGTCGAAAATTGGGTGTTTTCATAGATTTACACAATGTAAAAACCCACTTTTTTCGTTTGAAAAAGTCGGGAATGGGGCCATCCATAAATGAAGTCCAGTTTTTTCAGTGCTGCCAGCACATTTAAATCGTTAATAACTCGATAAATATCCATTCTAGCGAGTCAAATGTGTGTTCTACCCCCCCCCCCCCAATTAGAGGGGGTATTTAGGGGGGTTTTCGAACAC
>CM055403.1:175659484-175670577 GCA_029228625.1 Pseudolycoriella hygida | reverse complement strand
AAGTTTTTTCCACGAGAAGTAAATTTTTTCACTGGAAGGAAATTTTTTCCACTAGAAGGAAACTTTTCCCACTAGAAAGAATTTTTTTTTGCTCCAGAAAGAAATTTGTTCCACAGGAAGGAGATTTTTTCTACTAGAAGAAAACTTTTTCCGCTAGAAGAAAATGTTTCCTTCAGAAGAAAATTTGCTTTACTAGAGGGAAATTTTTTTCCCCTAAAGGAAATTTTTTCCACGAGAAGTAAATTTTTTCACTGGAAGGAAATTTTTTCCACCAGAAGGAAACTTTTTCCACTAGAAAGAAATTTTTTTCTCCAGAAGGAAATTTGTTTCACAGGAAGGAGATTTTTTCTACTAGAAGAAAAATTTTTCCACAAGAAGGAAGTTTCTTTCACTAGAAGAAAATTTTTCTTTCAGAAGAAAATTTGCTTTACCAGAGGGAAATTTTTTCCTCAAAAGGAAATTTTTTCCACCAGAAAGAAATTTTTTCCACTAGAAGGAAATATCTTCTGTCAGAAGGAAATTCGCTTCACGAGAGGTAATTTTTTTCACCAGAAGGAAACTTTAAAGTAATAAAAAACATCCCCGAAGAACAGCGTAGGACCCCAAGGAACTGTTGAGTTAGTGTAACCGAGGATTTTTGTCTGGCAAAACAGTAAAGCCTTTTTCCACCAAAAAGAAATTTGCTTGACCACAAAAAAGAAATTTTTTCCTCCAAAAGGAAATTTGCATCACCAGTAGGAAATATTTTTCACAAGAGGGAAATTTTTTTCTAACAGAAGGAAATATTTTCCAACAGAAGGAAATTTTTTCCACAAGAAAGAAATGTTTTCTTCCAGAAAGAAATTTTTTCAACCACAAGGAGATTTGTTCCACCAGAAGGGTTTTTTTTCGTCAGAAGGAAATGTTTTTCACTAGAAGGAAATTTTTTCCACCAGAAGGAAATTTCTTCCTTCAGAAGGAAGTTCGCTTCTCCAGAGGTGTAATTTTATTTCACCAGAAGGAAATTTTTCCGAATAGACTCAAGCGTTTAAGAGACAGAGCTTCAAGGAAATTAGTACGACTTTAGTACGAAAAACATGCCCGAAGAACAAAGTAGGACCCCAAGAAACGGTTGACTTAGTGTAACCGAGAATTTTTGTCGGGTTTTTGGAAATATAATTCCTAAAAATTCCATAAAATTTCTAAAAATTTCTAAATTTCCAAATTTAACATTTAAGGAATTTTTATTAATTTTTAGGAATTTTTTAAAATATTTATGGACTTTTTAGGAATTAAATTCTCAAAAAAAGGCCCTGGGCAACACCCAGAGAAAAATCTGTTGAATTATTAATTATTTTGCAAGCACTTCTGAAAGCACAGACGTAAGACCACTACAAAGGAAAGTAGTAGATATGTGACGAAATTTCTTCGCATCATTTCATTTAGATGTTGAATTACACTAGTACCACTTTTTTAGTTCCACTTTTTTTCTTGTACAAAATTGTGGAACGATCTTCTTCATATATGCAACGTTACAACCACATTTTTAGTTTCCTTTTTTTTTTTTTTGTCAAAGTAAGGATCGGTGTGGGTGACACACACCTGACCCACAATCTTAGCGGGTCGACCCACACCTACCAAAAGTTTTAGAACACACAGAAAAACGATTTCTGTGAATTCTGCAACTGTGGGTCAGGTAAGGGTCGAACCGCTAAAATTGTGTCTTCCCACTCCGCTCCTTATGTCAAAGGGTAAAAGTGGAATATGAAACGTTAAAATAGTTCCACATTTTTTGTACAAGGAAAAAAGTGGAACTAAAATAGTGGTTCTAGTGTAACGTCTTACAAAGGTTAAGTTAGGGAACGAGCCAATGTCATTACAACTGATATCCCCATTTTACTTAGAGACAATTTCTTTCTGCGCAGATTTTTAACAAAGTGAAAATTTGCGCAAAAAAATGTGTCTCTGAGTTAACTGGGACAACTGCACAACTTTGTCAATTGTATTCATATATTTGCCACACCAAGTTGATTTTAATCAGGCAACACTACGAAAAATTAGAGGATTTCTCCCACGAATCAATTTGGTGTAGACGAATGTATATGAATGTGGCTAAGCCATCAATTTAACATTCAATGGAGAGAAGAAAACCACTTCCACTCAGACGAAATCTGCTCAAAAAGCCGCCATTTTTTTTTAATTATGCCACTCAATACACACACACTTACAAAGGTAAACAAAAGGTCAAATAAAGAAACTGAAACTACGAGATAAATTCACAGATTGCACAAGACAATTTTTTTTTTCATTTTCTACGTTTATCAAATGAAAATTTAAGATTTTGACATCAATTTTTCGTGCGGGATGATAAAGAAAAATGCCCAAAGATATTCTAGAGCTAGCTTAGTGAATTATAAAACAGAGTAAAATTAAAGAATTGGTGACCAATAGAATATTCAATTTAAAGAAATTGTGTAAACAAATTTCCGAACGTTGAAAAATCAATTAAATAAGCAGAAAAAAGTTTCGAATTCATAAAATTACATTAAAAAAAGTTATTATATAAAACTTAAGTCATTAATTATTGAAAGAGAAAAATAGAATAATAAAATAAATGTCAAACAGCAAGAAAACAGAAAAAATAAAATAAAAAGCAAAAATTTAATTTAATTCATCTCTCAAGTATTGTATGCTCATCTGGCATGAGATACCACCATCAATAACATTAAAATAGTAGGGGGCTGGTCCTTCTACATTAATATTTACAAAACAAATCTAAATTATTTTATTCTTTGTGTAAACTAATATTTATCGTAAAAATATTTATTAATATTTTTGATCTACTTATTGTATAAAACAACCAGAACTGTGTGCAAACAATTGTAATTGCATTGTTTTTTTCTTTGATTTATAAATGTGTGTGATAATAAAAAAAAAATTAAACAACTGCACTGACTTTGAATCTATTTATGGGACTGGAATATTCGATTCAGGCGTCTCATTCCAAATTTCTATTAGAAAACCAGCTCAGGAGGTGAATAGAATTTTTATAAACCATTAAAATGGGTGTAAGAAAGTAGCGATAGAGTGTACTCAAATTCAAATCACCGATAACAAATCACCTTTGTCCGAATCACGTGCGATCCCCCGGAGAATTATGTGATTCTCCGGTGAATCATCGATGATTCCACGGTGAATCATCGATGATTCCACGGTGAATCATCGGTGGTTCCTCGGTAATAACCGGTGATTCCTTGATAAATCATCGGTGATTTCCCGGTGAATCATTTGTGATTTCTCGGTGAATTATCGATGATTGACCGTTGAACCATCGGCGATTCTCCGTTGAATCACCGGTGAATCATTGATTATCTTCCGGTGAATCATTTGTGATTTCTCGTTAAATCATCGGAGATTAACCGGTGGTTTTTCAGTGAATGATAGACATTCCTCGCTGAATTTTTGTTGATTTCACTGTGAATTATTGGTGATTCACCGGTGAACCAACGGTGATTCCCTGGTGAATCAACTGTGATTCTCTGGTGAATCAACTGTGATTCTCTGGTGAATAAAAAACATCCCCGAAAAATAGAGTAGAACCCCAAGGAACTGTTGACTTAATGTAACCGAGGATTTTTGTCTGGCAACACCAGAACCATTTTCCACCAAAAGGAAATTTGCTTGACCAGAGGGAAATTTTTTTCACCAGAAGGAAATTTACTTCACCAGAAGAAAATTTGCTTCACCAGTAGGACAATTTTTTCACAAGAGGGAAATTTTTTTCTAATAGAAGAAAATATTTGCCAACAGAAGGAAATTTTTTCAACAAGAAAGAAATTTTTTCCTTCAGAAAGAAATTTTTTCAACCAAAAGGAGATTTGTTCCACCGGAAGGGAATTTTTTTTCATCAGAAGGAAATGTTTTCCGCTAGAAGAAAATTTTTCCACTAGAAGGATATTTTTTCCACCAGAAGGAAATTTTTTTCATCAGATGGAAATTTGCTTCACCATAACGAAACTTTTTCCACCAGAAGAAAACTTTTTCCACCAGAAATTTTTTTCACTCGAAATCAATTTTTTTTACTGGAAGGAAATTTCTTCCGCTAGAAGAAAATGTTTCTTTCAGATGAAATTTGCTTTCCCCAAAAGGAAATTTTTTCCACTAAAAGGAAACTTTTTCCACTAGAATCACGTGTGATTCCCCGGAGAATTATGTGATTCTCCGGAGAATTATGTGATTCTCCGGTGAATCATCGATGATTCTACGGTGAATCATCGGTGGTTCCTCGGTGAATCACCGGTGATTCCTTGATAAATCATCGGTGATTTCCCGGTGAATCATTGGTGATTTCTCGGTGAATTATCGATGATTGACCGTTGAACCATCAGCGATTCTCCGTTGAATCACCGGTGAATCATTGATTATCTTCCGGTGAATCATTTGTGATTTCTCGTTAAATCATCGGAGATTAACCGGTGGTTTTTCAGTGAATGATAGACATTCCTCGCTGAACTTTTGTTAATTTCACTGTGAATTATTGGTGATTCACTGGTGAATCAACGGTAATTTCCTGGTGAATCAACTGTGATTCCCTGGTGAATCAACGGTGATTCCCTGGTCAATCAACGGTGATTCCCTGGTGAATCAACGTTGATTCCCTGGGGAATCAACGGTGATTCCCTGGTGAATCAGCGGTGATTCCCTGGTGAATCAGCGGTGATTCCCTGATGAATCATCGATGATTCCACTGTGAATCATTTGTGATTCCTCAGTGAATCCGCAGTGATTCCACTGTAAATTATTGGAGATTCTCTGGTAATTCCCTAGTGAATCAACGGCGATTCCCTGGTAAATCAAAGGTGATTCCCTGGTGAATCAAAGGTTATAACCCGCTAAATCATCGATGACTCCGCGGTGAATCATCGGTGAAAATCCTGTGAATCATTTGTGATTTCTCGGTGAATTATCGATGATTCCCCGTTGAAGCATCGGTGATTCCTCGGTGATTTCCCGGTGATTCCCCGTTGAATCATTGATTGAATCATTTATGATCTTACGGTGAATCATTTGTGATTCCTCGTTGAATCATCAGCGATTCATCGGTGATTTTCCCGTGAATCATCGGTGAATCATAGACATTCCTCGGTGAATCATCGAATATTCCCCGGTGAATCATCGTTGATTCCACTGTGAATTATTGGTTCTGATGGGATCACTGAAATCTGAGCTAAATATCTGGTTCATTGATGACGGTTCGTTGGGCGGCGATCCAAACACAGTGTTCAGTGAGCTGGCAACGATCATCGAAGGCGTATCAAAATTTGGTCTACATTTAAATTTCTCTAAGTGCGAGCTAATGGTCGATTTAGAGAGGCAGGGTGTCATCGACGCGTTTTTAAACTTGGCACCCAGAATTATTGTCAGAGATATCGAAATTTCGTTACTTGGAACGCCCGCCGCTTATAGACAATGGAATTACCTTGGCAATACGTTCCAAGAAAGAAGATTTGGTTGGAATAACAATGCTAAAATCACACCAAGCCTTTTTTTTTTGCTGCGTCATTCCACGTCTCTTCCCAAACTCATGTACCTCTTTACGAAGCACACCCTGCTGGAGAACAATGAGCGAACTCGAAGAATACGACCTAATACGACTTAAAGAGGCGATGGAACAAATCGCAAATTGTAAAATGGACGATCAAGCATTGAAAGAATCTACACTGTCTGTTAGGTTTGGCGGTCTGGGCTTAAGAAACACAACCAACCTTTGTTTCTCCAGTTTTTTAGGCTCATTTCACTCAATCTATGAATTGGTGCAAGAAATCGTACCAGCTTATGTCCAAACGACGATAAACATTTCATCGGAAGCTCTTTCATCCTGGCAAGAAATCACGAAAGCTGCAGCTCTCAGCGAAAACGAGGCAATCCACCAGCGCCTGTGGGACAATGAAATATACAAGACCGTGCATCACCAAGTATTATCATCGGAATCAAATGTTGTCAAACGAGCTCAGATTTTGGCAAATAGAGAGGAAGAATCTAGCGCATGGCTAAACGCTCTCCCTTGCTCGTCACTAGGAACCCACACTCTTGCCAATGTGGACAAACGGTGGACCGATTTGGCCGTCATGGTCTTGCCTGCAAAAAGAGCGCGGGGCGGAAGTCCAGACACAAATCCATCAACGACTTAATCAATAGGGCTCTGGTGACATGTGGCATACCTGCACGTAGAGAACCAACCGGCTGTAATCGTTCCGACGGAAAGCGTCCCGATGGGCTAACCTTAATCCCTTGGAAGCGAGGTAGGCCACTAATTTGGGATTTCACATCAGCAGACACTACTTGTCGGTCCTACGTAAAAACAACTAGTCGCTCTCCGGCCGGAGCAGCAACTATACGGGAAAATATAAAAAAATTTTAGCCGATTTCAATCGAAACGATGGTCCCATGAGGCAAAGATGGAAAAGTATTAGGAATAGGAAATATTTTAAAGGAGACATCCGGCGAAACAAAAGCAAAAGTTTCCTCATCCAAAGAATAAGCATAGGAACTATGGCGAACGACTTTGAAAAATTTGATGACGTGTACTATGTAATTGATTCACCAGTTATTCGTAGACTTCAAACAAGCATACGACTCAATCGAAAGAGCAGCTTTATTTGCGATTATGGAAGAGTTTGGCTTCCCAAGAAAGCTGATAAACATCACCAAAGCAACGTTAACCGATACGAAGTGTAAAGTGCTGATACAAAACGTACTATCAGATCCATTTGACATCACGACAGGCTTACGACAAGGAGATAAGCTATCAACAATCCCGTTCAATCTCGCTTTGGAAAAGGTTATAAGAGCGATGACTATCAACTGGAGTGGTAGCATTTTCAGTACGTCAAAGCAATTACTAGCTTTTGCCGATGACGCCGATTTAATAGGACGAGGAACAGGAAGCACGGATCACGTATCGGCCAAAACATCACGATCGACGAGTATAATTTTGAAGTCGTCCAGTCATTCAAATATTTGGGTTCAATTGTGAACGTTGATAATGACATAGAGGAGGAAGTAAAAATGAGACTGAGCCAAGGGAACAAATGCTTCTACGCACTTAAGCACCTGTTTAGAAGCACTCTTGTCAGTAGAAACACGAAACTCCGACTTTACAAAACTCTAATCCGCCCCATCATAACATGTGAAACGTGGTCTTTAACACAGAAACAGGAAGCGAATTTCAACTGCTTCGAGAGAAAAGTGTTAAGATCGATTTGTGGACCAATATATGAACAAGGAAGATGGAGGATAAGGACCAACAGAGAGCTGACTGAAATTTTCGGGGAGGAAACAATTCTCTGTGCTATAAAAGCAGCTAGACTGGGATGGACAGGGCATGTATCGAGGATGGAGGAAACTCGAATGCCAAGAAAAGCGCTGGAAAAAAGATTCGACAACAATAGAGCGAGAGGAAGACCCCGAAAAAGATGGTAGGACTGTGTGGAAGAAGATACGGAAAAGTTAGGCGTTAGAGAATGGAAAAGGTTAGCCCAGGATCGAACTCGATGGAGAAACGTTGTGGAGTCAGCCAAAACCCGCTTGGGTTAGTACGGCTGCTAAGTAAGTAAGTAAGTAAGTACTATGTAATTTAGACGCCTAGCGCAATTTAAATGTGATCTTGTTCTAATTTGCTTCATTGTAATTCATCTTCATTCATCTATTGTTTTTTCTTTGTGTTTAATTTCTAGTTTTTTAGTTTTAGTTGTTAGATTTTTAATCTGTATTCTTATTTAAATTTTTATTTACATTTATATATTGACATAACACATGAGAAAAATAAATTTTCGCATAATTATTGGTGATTCCCCTCTGAATCATCGATGATTACCTGGTGAATCATTTTTGATTCACTGAATAATTAGGTGATTCCCTGGTGAATCATTGTTGAATCCGTGGTGAATCAACGGTGATTTCCTGTCGAATCAACGGTGATTACCCGGTGAATCAACGGTGATTCCCTGGTGAATCAACTGTAATTACCTTGTGAATCATCGGTGATTCCCTGATGAATCAACTGTAATTACCTTGTGAATCATCGGTGATTCCCTGATGAATCATCGGTGATTCCCTGATGAATCATCGGTGATTCCCCAATGAATCATCTGTGATTCCTTCATGAATCATCTGTGATTTCCCGGTGAATCATCTGTGATTCTCTGTTGAATCATCTGTGATTCTCTGTTGAATCATCTGTGATTCCCCGCTGAATCGTCGGTCGTTCCCCGCTGATAAATCACTGCCGCACTATTACTTGCTTGTTGAGAAAAGTCAAAACGGTCAAAACTTGCGCTCAGAGTTGCAATTTCAGTTTTCATTCATAAAATAGTTTGTACGATTGTACAATTGCAACCATCTTCACAGCAAACGTAGACGATTTTTATGAATGAACCAACTTCACTCTGAGAGTCAGAGTCTGAGTGCAAGTTTTGACCGTTGTGACATTTCTCAACAAGCAGGTGAGAGTCGCGTCGTTTGATAGGTAATAGGGGCGTAGCAGTCTTTTGTTTTGATTTTTGCAAGCAATACTTAACGTGAATTCAGCTGCAGTTGCGATTAAAGCTAATTTTATTGCAAAAAAAAATCAGCTGATTTCATTCATAAATTTACCAAAGTCAAAATCATCGGTGATTCCTCGGTGAATCATCGGTGGTTCCTCGATGAATCATCGGTGATTCCCCGGTAAATCATCGATGATTTTCTGATGAATCGTCGGTGATTATCCTGTGAAATATCAGTAATTCATTGGTCGATTCTCGGTGAATTATCTGTGATTTACCGTTGAATCAACTGTGACTACTCGATGAATCATCGGTGATTCTTCGTTGAATCATCGTTGGTTCCCCTTCGAATCATTGATGATTTTCCGGTGAATCATTTGTGATTCCTCGTTGAAACAACGGCGATTCATCGGTTATTTTCCAGTGAATCATAGACATTCCGCGGTGAATCATCGAAAATTCCCCGGTGAAATATCGATGATTCCGCTACGAATCATTTGTGATTCCTCAGTGAATCCGCAGTGATTCCACTGTGAATTATTGGTGATTCTGCTGTGAATCATCGGTGATTCCCTGGTGAATCATTGGTTATCTCCTGGTGATTTCCTAGTGAATCATATGTGATTCCCCTGTGAATTATCTGTGATTCCGGTGAATCATCTGTGATTCCCCTGTGAATCATTTGTGATTCCCCGGTGAATCATCTGTGATTCCCCGGTGAATTATTTGTGATTCCCTGATGAATCATCGGTGATTCCCCAATGAATCATCTGTGATTCCCTAATGAATCATCTGTGATTTTCCGGTGAATCATCTGTGATTCCCCATTAAATCATCTGCGATTCCCCGCTGAATCATCTGTGATTCCCCGCTGAATCGTCGGTGATTCCCCGCTAATAATCATATGTGATTCCCTAATTAATCATCTGTCATTTCCCGGTGAATCATCTATGATTCCCCGTTAAATCATCTGTGATTCCCCGCTGAATCATCTGTGATTCCCCGCTGAATCGTCGGTGATTCCCCGCTGATAAATCATGAATGAATCATAAATCGTGAATGATCGGTGATTTCCGGTGGTTTCGTCTAACTCCCTCCCCTCCTCTGCAGCTAACGGGATTTATTGAAGTCCTCTTACAGCCAAAAACTGTTCGACGAATATTTCCGAACGGCGACGCTCTGTTTGATGTTGTCTTTGTCTAAATATGTTGTCCCTAAACTGGGTCAGTTTTCCTACTACAAAGCGAAAAAAAGGTGACCCGAAAATAATTTTGCAAAACCACCGAACACCACAACCGATAAGAAAGCGCAACAGATGCCAATACATTTTATTCATCCTCGACACACACCACACCTCATACACACAACTTGGGCAATTTTCCACCGCTAGGATGAACGATGCGTTCAATTGTGAATTTTATAAAATCAAATTGGTAGTGTGAAAATTTTCGCTCCTCACAAAAATCGAAATTTTCTTGGGAAAATTTGTAAATTTATTCGTGACATTATGTGCGTCTGTTGTATGAAGTGATTGTGCGTACGAGTGAAATGTTTTTTTGAACTGAAAATTGTTGGTTTTCCGTGAAAACTCTAAACTATGAATCGTCTTTTTTGCTGGATACTCCTAGCAGCCATTTTGATTGAGGGTGAGTGTAAATTCGGGATGGAGGATTTCGGGCTGTGGGTGGCTATTGCCACCCACTGCACCCAAATATGGCGACGTGCACGTGTATAATAATTGTTTACATTTTATGTTTTTGTTTACGTACCGGTTCGCATATATTTTGTTGTTGGAAATTTTGTTTTGGTTTCGAATCAGCTGATGATTTATGTATTCTGGTGGAATGAGATACAAAACATCTGTGCGCATGAATCGGATTGTTGAATTATATTTTTATTGGTCACATGGCACGTTATGTCGTTTTCCTTGTGTTGCGTTGTGGTTCATACTATTTACATTGTGGATATTCATCACACGATAACGATTGTTTTTAAAGGCTTAGCTGTTCCAACTGAACCCACCGATGAAGATGACGACGACTGGGACGAAGATGAGGAATCTTCAGAAGCCGATGACGATGGGAGAATTTATAAAAATCCAAGAAATTCACCTTCAACTGAGTGTCCACGTGATGAGGAACAGGCTACTTTACTTGGTCAAAAATGCTTGAGAAAATGTTCATCTGATGAGGATTGTAAGAGCAAGAAAAAGAAATGTCTGTGCGACGGAGCTTGTGGAATGTCATGCATAAAACCGGGTTAGTCTCTTGGTAAAAAGTCTAAAAATTCTGTAAATTCAATCCACAAATTTTTAGACCGAGAATGTCCTGAATTGGAACAACCATCGTTGGGACAGGTAGTATTGTCGGGTCGCCATTTTGGTGGGCGTGCTACCTATACATGTCCACATGGTTACCATGTGGTTGGATTAGGTAAGTTGTACTAAACGATAAAAATTCTAAAACCTTCAAAAAGTCTGACGTCTGAGAATATTTTTCCAAAGTTTTTTCAAATTTTTCTCAAATATTTTTTTAGAAAAGTTTTTAAAAAAAGTAAAAAAAAATGAAA
>CM055403.1:175631532-175649354 GCA_029228625.1 Pseudolycoriella hygida | reverse complement strand
GAAGTGGTCATATCCCAGGATTGAGGCATTTTTACCCAAAACCCTGAGACACATGTACCCTAAAATTTCATTCTCTACAACTTTGCTTTTGGAAGCAACTTTCTACCTCTTATAGTTCTAGAGATATGGGTCATCCCTCCCAATTTCAGAAGTGGCCATATCTGAGGATAGGATCATTTTTCCCTGAAACTCTAAAACACGTATTGTCTAAAATTTTATTCTCTACAACTTTGCCTTTGACAGTAAATCTCCATGTTGCATAGTTGAGCAAATATAAACGAAAAAATGCTTTCGTATATGACCAAGAAAATCAGTTTCGTCCATTCCATTGGTCCCAGTGCCCAGACCCCTGATCCGATTCCCACAAAAAAATTTTCCCAGTTCTATGAGATAAAATCCTTTCATTGAAAATTGAATAATTTCCGTGTCTATATTTGCTGAGGTATTTGCCGAAAAGTTTCACCGACCCTCGAAAATTTTATGTTCGACTTCCACTTCTTCGACCATATCTCCGGAACTACTTGGCCGATTTTGCTTATCTTCGAACTTGAATCATGGGATAGATGTACCTTTCAGGGGAAGAAAAGATCAGGGTGATCGGTTGAGCCGTATAGGACCTTTGTACTTCGTCCAGGTCCGAAAAAGTGGTCTTTCAAGGTTACCGGGCAGACTAATTTTTCTGACTCGGTGTGCTTTTCTCTCCGCCGGATGTATTAGTAGGTTCATTTGGTCAGATAAATCGGAAAACTAGGTTCTGGTACTGAAGCCTGACAGATTTTGGGACTCTCACACGATATTTGTAGCTAAATTTTTCCTTTTGTGACTCAGCCAATACCATCTGAGCCATTCATGCGCGTTGATATTATCCGAGAAGGCAGAGATCCGACCCACGAATACAGTGCTGGAACAATGGTCAAAGTTACATGTGCCAAGGAATACAAACTGAACTTACAGAATCCAAACGGTACGGCGAAATGTGTGCGCAGCCGATGGAAGCCAATGAAACCTCTGTGCACGTTGTGTAAGACTATGAAATAAATGAACTAAAAAGCGAACTAATCTTTCATTATTGACACCCAGTACCCTGCTCTGTTCCATCTACCGAACATGGTAGCTACTTTACTGTTACAACTGACACATCCACACCAAACGCTAAGCCAACACCAAAACTGCTAAATGCGTTTGATGAAATTCTGAACGGCGATATTATTGATGTTCAATGCGACGAAGGATACAATGTACAAGGACCGAATCAATTGAAATGTTGGCAAGGAACTTGGGATACTACCAACATGCCGGAATGTCTGCCTGCACCATGTATTTTACCATCTATTTCCAACGCCATCTATCAGGTAGATAAATTTGTTGATATTTTTCCATCACATGCTGACTAAAAAATACTTTAGGGTGGATACAGAGGCGGTCTTACCATAGCCCATGGCAGCTCTGTTAGTGTACAATGTGAAAACCCGGCGAACAATTTACCTGTCCAGATGGGTAAGGATTTTACGCTCCTAAAGTTTCAGATTTTTCTGCAATTTTTTCCCCTTCTTCATTGCTCTTTCTTCAGTGTGTGCATTAGGATCTCTTTCCCCCAAAACGATTCAATGCGGAACAGGAGCACGTCGATCACGTGAGGAATATTTATCGGAAGTGGAGTTTGTCAATACGCGAGAGGACATAAATGCGCTCATAAACGGATTCAGCAGCAACTCTAAGGCCGTCGAGAACTCTGTTCAACGGGTCGTTAATTTGGAGACGGGAAGGGATTGTGGAACACCACGTCGTGTAGATGATGCCTTGGTTTATAGGTAAATTCTATTCTCGTTAAAAATGTTGTCCAACTTCATATTCTTGTCAAAGGAACGGTGAACCATTGGGCGATATGGACGATGGTTTTCAATCCGGTACGGAAATTACGTTCAATTGTATCGCTAGTAGTGCAGGTGAAAGAACAACGTGGAAAATTATTTGCGAAGACGGTCAATGGGTTGGACGATCTCTGAATTGCGGTAAGAAAAGTTGGTTTCCGGTTGCGTTTCGGTAAAATGTATCGTCTCTGTCTTCTAGCTAATGGAACATGCATCTTTCGCAATAATGAACCAAATGTTGTAAGCTTTTACAACGATCTAGAAATTCGAGAGGACGTCGTTGAATTTCCACCGGGAGCTATAATAGTCTCAAGGTAAGATCGAAAAATCATTTCTATTTTGTAAGCAAAATGTAGATATAAAGTTGCCTGCAAAAAATATTTGTTCCTTGAATGCCAGAGACAGACAGCAATAAATTATTATTTTCTTTAATCTTTACTAATTCATGTACAAAATACAGCAGTTCGAAGGGACATACAATATCAGATATACAATATACAGAAAAAAATAGTGAACCATTGTCATGGGATAGGGGAAAGTAGTGACAGAGTGTAGTCAAAGAAGTTAATTTTAGACCTAAATAATTGGGGATTCATTGGTGATTCACCGATGATTCACAGAGGAATCACAGATGATTCACCGGTGAAGCACCGACGATTTACCAGGGAATTACAGATGATTCCTAGGTGAATTATCGGTGATTCGTCTGTAAATCTCCTGTGAATCATCTGTGACTCTACTGTTAATCAAGGTGATTCCACTGCGGTGAATCAACCGTAATTCCCCAGCGAATCATCGGAAATTCTCCGGTGAATTACCGGTGATTTCCTTGTGAATCGTCAGCAATTCCCCGGTGAATCATCGGTTATTACTCGCCTAATCATCGGTCATTCCCCGGCGAATCATCTGTGATTCCCGGCGAATCATCTGTGATTCCCGGCGAATCACCTGTGATTCCCGGCGAATCATCTGTGATTCCCCAGCGAATCATCTGTGATTCTCCGGGGAATCATCAGTGATTCCACGGGGAATCATCAGTGATTCTCCGGTGAATCATCGATGATTCCTCGGCGAATTATCGGTGATTTCCTTGTGAATCGTCAGCAATTCCCCGGCGAATCATCGGTTATTCCACTGCGAATCATTGATAATTCTCCGGTGAATCATCCATAATTCCCCAGCGAATCATCGGAAATTCCCCGGTGAATCACCGGTGATTTACTTGTAAATCGTCAGCAATTCCTCGGTGAATCATCTGTGATTCCCCGACGAATCACTGATTCCACTGGAATGATCACTGATTCCCCTGGAGTGATCACTGATTCCCCAGTGAATCATCGGTGATTCCACTGCGAATTATCGGTAATTCACCGGTAAATCATCAGTGATTCCCCGGTGAATCGTCAGTGAATCATCGATAATTCACCGGAGAATCAGTGATCATTCCCGGGGAATCAGTGATCATTCCCCGGTGAATCAGTGATCACTTCCGGGGAATCAGTGATCATTCCCCAGGGAATCACTGATGATTCGCCGGTGAATCACAGATGATTCGTCGAGGAATCACAGATGATTCACCGAGGAATTGCTGAAGATTCACAAGGAAATTACCGGTGATTCACCGGGGAATTTCCGATGATTTGCTGAGGAATTGTGGATGATTCACCGGAGAATTATCGATGATTCGCAGTGGAATAACCGATGATTCACCAGAGAATTGGTGACAATTCACGAAGAAATCACCGTTAATTCGCCGGAGAATCATCGATGATTAATAGGGGAATCAGTGATGATTCCACGTGGAATCACTGATGATTCCCGTGGAATCACTGATGATTCCCGTGGAATTACTGATGATTTCCGTGAAATCATTGATGATTCCCGTGGAATCACTGATCATTCTCGTGGAATCACTGATGATTCGTCGGTGAACCACAGGTGTTTCCCGGAAGAATCACAGATGATTCCCCGGAGAATCACTGATGATTCGCCGACGAATCAGAGATGATTCGTCGGGGAATCACAGATGATTCGCCGGGGAATCACAGATGATTCGCCGGGGAATCACAGATGATTCGCCGGGGAATCACCGATGATTCGCTGAAGAATCACAGATGATTCGCCGGGGAATCACCGATGATTAGTCGGGGAATCACCGATGATTAGCCCAGTAATCACCGATGATTCACCGGGGAATTGCTGGCTGATTTCACGGTGAATCATGGGTGATTCCCCGGTGAATCATGGTAAACCATAAAAAATCATGGAAAAAATGAAAATTAATTCAAATTCGGAACTAGAGCAGTTTCATAAAAAAAAATATGGAAAACAAGATAACAAAGAAAACCAATCGATCAATGAGTCAAAAACAGTAGTAACTTGGCACTTGTGACATCGTAAATTGTAGATTGAAGCAGTTATGTACTCAAACACAGTTAGGAGAAATCAATTCACTAAGATCGACGATTCTTATTCATAAATAAAACAAACAAACAAAAATAGCGGGCAAATGCATTGCTGAGCATTATTTCCCCAGTAAATATAGCTTCAAAATCGGGTTTGTGCATACGATGTTCCTATGTTCAACTGCAACGAGTTAAAAATCTTGCCTCCAGCGAAACTAACCCTACGCGCTCCAATACAGGTCAATGAAAACTCCAAATATGGTAGTCATGTGTTGGTCTCTTAAAACTCTTCGTTCATTGAGGCAAATACAAACTTACAGACCGCGTACATGTACATTCTTCTCACCGTCAATAAGTTCGGGTAATGATCCGAAAACAGCAACTCAGTAGGATACTCATAGGGTAACCTATTAGTCACTCTCAAGGCAATCATCTGGTTCCTTTCTACATTCTCAATTAGCCTTTTAATTGCACAACCCTATACACCAACGAAGTAAGACAACCGAGAATGGATCGTTGAGAAGTACACGGACTGCAAGATTTTTACTGGCAGCACATGTCATAACCTTCTAACCCGAAATTTTTGAGAAAAGTAATATGGAAGTAATATGGAAGTTCCAAGTCATATTTTATCGAGAATAGCACCCAAGTGTTTTATTGAGTCAACAGATTTTATCTCAACACCTTCAGCTTCAATTTTCAAGGAGTCGTCTATTTGAACACGAGTAGATCTAAATTAGAGCTCGGACTGTTCCAGACAAAAATCGTTTTCACCACACACACACTAGTTGCTTTCGTTTCAAAAATCGTTTTCACCTCGCTTTCACCACAGCTATGTATACGATGTTGAATGTGGTGAAAACGATTTTTGAAACGAAAGCAACAAGTGTGCGTGTGGTGACAACGATTTTTGACACGAAATCTGGAACAGTCCGAGCTTTAATCTAAATTGAACGACATAACTTTTCTCAAAATTTAACGTATGTCTATTTAGCGTTAAAATAATCTATCATCAACTTCAAATATACACTAACAACTTTAACATTGTTTAATGGAAAGATTTTGAAATCATCCGCAAACAAGTAAGGTTGGGATTTTAATGGTAGGAGGTGTAGATCGTTAACAAAAATCAAGAACAGTAGTGGTCCCAGGACGCTACCTTGAGGAACCCCCAAAGACACAGCTAGCCAGCGGCTTTCATGACCGTTCGCTACGACACGCTGATATCTGTATTCCAAATAACTCTCAATAAGTTCAAATGGTTGACCCTTCATATCAACAACCGACATTTTTTCTAACAAAAACTTGTAATTGATCGTGTCAAAGGCCTTGTGTTGGACGGGTCCAAAAAAAAGGAACAGTTACAGGTTTGCCAACATGAAAATAAATAAAATCAACTTATTCCACTCAGAAATCTGAAACCATATGGTTTACAGTAAAAAGACTCAGCCGAATTGAGGAAGCTCAAAATGCTTGAGAAAAGCAACTTTTCAAAGACCTTGTTTATAACCGGCAAAACTGATATTGGCCTGTAGAGTTGCCTGATTTGAAAATTGACGTAACGTTTGCTTTCTTCAAGGAATTGAGGTATTTGCGGAGATACTTTGCCCGAATACCGGGACTAATCATTTAGTTTGACATACTAAACTAGTGTGAGAGCGGTCGCTTAATCCACTTTCAACAAATTTGGTCAGTTCTCACGTCTCTGTTGAGTTATTGGTTGCAATTAGGCTCCACGACAAATTAAATGTGAGAAAATATGTAAATGAGAGTCTGGAGCAATGAATCAACAGCTACAGAATGGGTTCTGTGGTGAAGTTGTAAACCAAGCGAATTCGACGTGAGAGTAATGACCTCCACTATAACAGATAGATGCGAAACGGTCTCGATACGAAATAGGCCACAAGAGAAAATGGTGACGAACGATTTGGTTCTTCGAAATGTCTAGGGACCAAATGAAGCCGGAAATAAGCGTCTTAATGACTTCAGATTGGTCAAGTTGTTGATATTGTGTGGACTAGATCCGTCTCGGCGGCGGCGCATTTCTGCGTCTTTTTGGCGTCCGCAGCGTACTTTTTCAAAACTACGCAGCGGCGCACCGGCTCAAGAGAATTATTGAATTGAGAATCTGATATAATCAAGTTGTTGAACTTCTAGTTATCGCGCCCATGGGAAATATCTTGGCGATGACGCGGTGTTTTTTCAGTTCTCTACGGCGGCGCACTTTTTTCACAGATCTACTTTGGACTGGTGAACCTCGCGGATGGATGAGAAACCTACCGATTTCTGGAAGAGAAAAAATTGAGAAATTAAAAATTTTCTCACCCAACCTGTCAACAGACAAGACGTCAACAAAACGCCATCTAGTCACGACTTTTGAGTGTAGAAAATACGTAAGACGCACATGTCTTTCCAATGAACCCACGATGACCTAGGTCTGTCACTTCCTGCAAGGACGGCCGACGATACGTCAAGAAATTTGAATTTGGGACGATCGCCTAGGCGATCTTGAATCACAGATCCTAGGATCCTTTGCTTCCTTCCCGGTCATCATTCAAATCTTCACGCGAGCTTTCCTGTCCCTACCAAAAATCTGTCAAGTGTGACAAGTCCCAGATTAGCGATTTTGGATGGTCCCACGAAATATTCCCCGAAGATCTTACGCCTCAGCTGAAGGTACTTTGGGCATTCACAAATTAAGTGTATACGCGTTTCCTCCCCCAATTCACAAGAGCATTCGGTGGTTCCTGAAAGCCTCAACTTGTACATGTGCCGATTCAACCCGCAATGTCCAGTGATCGCTCTTACAACTCTCCTAATGTGACATCGATCCATCACTAGCAAATAATTTGCCCATTTCTCGTCAGGCCTCGGGAAGGAGTGCTTTGTGTGAGCACCTCCGTCATATTCCTTCCATCGCTCCACGTGTCCTCGCCCCTCCCAGTTATTTAGCGCTTTCGCACACAACGACTTGGGTATTGGCAGGTAGCATTCGGCTCCCATTGATATAGTCGTGGACCCCATTCTTGCAAGTTCATCCGCCCTTTCGTTCCCCTCCACACCAGAGTGCCCAAACCAGCGTAATCCGATTGCTCGATCCCACATCGTTCAGATACTCCTTGCACTCTTTGATCAGCCTAAAGGTCACCACGGGCGATACGAGTGCCCTGATCACTTCCTTACTATCCGAAAGGATGAGGACGTCCTCTCGCTGCGTCCCCGTTGGCAGTGCTTCTCGAGCTCCCATTAGTAGCGCGAAAGCTTCTGCCTGGAGAACACTGGTTGTTCCCCCTAGTGGAACCAGTTACCCTGCACAGCATTCGGATCGTATGTTCCAGCCCCTGCCCCTTCGATTGCCTTGGAACCGTCTGTAAATCTAACTTTTGCCCTTCCACTCAGATAGGACGGCCATCTGTCCAGCCACTCCTCTCTGCTTAGAAATACCGTTTCTAACCGCCTTGTGAAGTCAATCACCGACGTCATTTGGTCCCTAGGCACGCTAAAAACTGGGTCCGGAATCATCTCACTGATTTTGCCATGTCCAACCCCGAAAGGGGCAGCCCACATACCATTCTGTACCAACCTGTCCACTGTAGCAAAAGCTCTAGCCCTTATAACCTAGTCCAGAGGTGGTACAGCCAACAGTGCTTCTATGGCAGCGGTCGCCGTGGTCTTCATAGCTCCAGTGATGCAGAGGCATACCAGCCTCTGAATCTCACTCAACTCCTTCCTCGCTCACTCAAAGTTGAGCCTCGGACACCATACCACAGAGCCATGGCTCATCATTGGCCTGATCACAGCCTCGTATAACCATAGAATAGCCTTAGACGGTAGACCCCAGTTTATCCCGAAAGAGTTCCTGCAGATACAAAAAGCCGTCAAAGCCTTCCTTGCTTTGTCCGTGACATGGTCAATCCACTTCAAGCGTTACCCCTGGGTACTTTACTCTTGGAGCCAGTTTTAGGTTCAAGTTGAATAGCCTGATTTTCCCCATTAGGTCTGAACTGAACAGCACAAGCTCTGTCTTAGTGGGATTAACTGTCAAGCCCCTTTCGTGGCACCATTTCTCGACTACTCTCAGTGCATTACTGACTAGGTCGTCCAGCGTACTTTCAAATTTACCCCTAATCAATACCGTTAGGTCATCTGAGTACCTCTGCGCATATATCACCTCCTCATTCAGCTTACTGATGAGGGAGTCCACCACCATGTACCAAAGCACAGGTGATAAGATTCCACCTTGTGGACAACCTTTAGCTACCCAGAGATTAGTCTTATGACAGCAGACGTCACCTTCAATCGTACTATCTCTGAGCATGCTACACATCCACCTCACCACCACTCGTCCCACTCCCCTCTCAGTCAGAGCTTGGCGGATAATCTCGAAATTCATGTTATCGAAGGCCCCTTCTATATTCAGGGCTACTTCTCCAACCGTCTCTGGTAAGAGTGCTTACTGGGTTCTACAGACTGAATGAGCATTCTCGAAGGAAAATCAGTGCACTGAAACGCCGCGTTTTCCAAATAAACATATGGACTGCGTCAAGATTTTCAATTTTAGAAGACTTGAAACTGTTTGTAGGCGTAGACTAAACGTACATTTCGTCTTACAACCGCAGCCGTTGAAACCCTAAAAGGCTTAGAAGCTTCGGAGTTTGCTGACTTATTCATACGAAGCACATCGCATATCTCGTTAACTGTGTAAATGTTTTATAGAAATTTTTCCACTTTGAAGAAAATAATGTTTTATTTTATGAAAATGTAACAACAAAACTTATCTCTCGATTACACTCAACACCCACCAATTGGTTCGTTGAAATGTGTGCTACATCATTTAACGATAATTGGTGAACGTTGCGTGAAATGGATTCTTTAATCCAATGAAATGAAAATCGATTTTAGTCGAGATTCGATTCGAGAGATTTTTTCTTGTTGCTGGCCCACATCCATACTGTGTGTGCGTAAAGTTCGCTTTAAAGGAAATTGTGTTCAAAGGGTTCCCAACTAGAAAGCTTTTGTTGTGTTAGACATTTTTTTTCGACACGTTCACTGTGCTATCAGCGTTGATCGAGTGAACATCCATTTTCCATCGTTTCTAACATGGACGATTCGTTGAAGAATTTGAAGAGTCTTTTGGTTCGTTGCAGTGATGAAAAGGTCGATCTTATGTCTTTGCCGTTCATCAAATCTTTGAATGTAAAAATCATAAGTGTGAGGATGGTTCTCGTTGGGATCAGTTTAACACTTTTGATTGGCTCAGTTTATGTGAAAATGTATCTCAATAGTGAAACGTGCGCGTTGGAACTACCCCAAGAGTTGTCGAAAATATTTCGTTCACCAGAAAATTGTGATTTTTGTCAGAATGTTAGTAAAGTGGACCGAATAGCAAAAATAACACCCGACGAGTTTGAACGTCGATATGCGTACACTGGCCGACCGGTGATTATAACCGATGCCACCACAAACTGGACAGCGTTGGAAACTTTCGATTTTTGGTATTTCAAAGACATTTACGACCAAGCTAGAATGCGTACGAATAAACCGATGAATTGCCAATTCTTTCCGTACAAAACCGGATTCAAAACATTTTATGAAGCGATGAGTATCCCGAGAGAGCGCGTCAACTATGAGTCCGGAACGGATCCGTGGTATTTTGGATGGAGTAACTGTAACGATGACGTTGCGCAAATCCTTCGACAACATTATGGACGACCATATTTTTTGCCCAAAACATCGGAGAACAATGCCATCGATTGGATATTTATGGGAGGTTCAGGATTGGGAGCTCATATGCATGTAAGATTCTCATTTCTATGACGGATGCCTTGCAAAAAATAAGGGACTAATTTTGAGAAAATATTTTTCCACATTTTTCCAATTTTTTTCTTTTTCTCAAATATATTTCTTTGGGAAATGTTTGAAAAAATAAAAAAAAAATTGGAAAAATATTTCCTCAAAAATATTCCCTGAAAAAAATGGCTGTGATTTAAAGAGACGTGCCAGTGATGTTTCGACCCCCTTTTCGAAGAGTGAGCTGCCGTCCAATTAGATTTATCAGTTTGGGTCGACCTATTGTTGGTCTTGAAACACAGATCCTGGGATCCTTTGTTCCTTCTCCCGTTCATCATATAAATCATTATGTGAGCCTTCCTGTCGCTTCCAAGAACCGGTCCAAAATGACAGGTCCACATTTGATAGCCTCAGATGGTCTCACAGTGAAATTCCCAAGAATCCTGCGTCTCATTTGGAGGAATTTAGGGCAATCACATATCACGTGTATGCCCATTTCCTCTTCAAGAACATCTTGGGGTCTCCGACAACCGCATTTTATTCAGGTGTCGGTTCAGCCCACAGTGCCCAGTGGTCGCCCCTACTCTTCTGATACGATCACGGTCCATTTTGATAAGGTCCTTGTCCCATCTTTCATCAGGTTTCGGGAAGAATCGCTTCGTATGCGCGCCTCCTACATACGCTTCCCAGCGTTCTGCGTGTCTCCGTCGCACCCAGTTGTTTAATGCATCATTGCATAGTGCCTGGGGTATTGGTAGACATGGCTCCACTCCGCTTGTTGTGGTAGCGGAGCCCACCCTAGCTAGCTCATCTGACCTTTCGTTTCCCTCCACGCCAGAGTGTCCAGGTACCCAAACCAAGGTAATCTGATTACTCAGTCCCATGTAGTTTAGATAATCCTTTCCTTCTTTCATCAGCTTGGAGGTCGAGGTGGGTGACATGAGCGCCCTAATCATCTCTTTACTGTCGGAACAGATCAAGATCTCTCTTCCCTGCGTCCCCGCCGGCAGTGATTCTTGAGCTCCCATGAGAGCTGCGTAGACCTCTGCCTGGAGGATACTGGAAGTTTTGCCCAAATGGAACCAACTGCCATGTGCAGTGTCTGGGTCGTATATTGCAGCACCTGCTTTTTCTACGGCCTTGGATCCATCAGTCAAAAACATTTTCGCATTTCTAGGCAAACAGGTTGGCCACCCATCTAGCCATTCTTGCCTGCTCGGAAATATCGCTTCAAAACGCCTAGTGAAGTCAGTTACTGGCGCCATCCGGTCCCTTGGCATGTCAAAAATCGGGTCCGAAACAACGTCCCTAATTCTGCCATGCCCTAAACGGAAGTACGGGCCCATAATCCTGACTGCTCTATCCTATCCGCAGTGGCGAAAGCTCTGGCCTTAATTACTAAGTCCAAAGGCGGTATCGCTAACAGCGTCTCCAAGGCCGCGGTGGCCGTGGGTCTTCATAGCTCCAGTTATGCTTATGCACAGTAGCCTTTGTATCTCACGCAGTCTCTTCCTTGCTTTCTCCACGTCCATTCTTGGCCACCATACTACAGAACCATGACTCATCATGGGTCGGATCACAGCCTCGTATAGCCACAGAATGGCCTTGGATGACAGACCCCAATTCCTCCCAAAGGAGTTTTTACAGATCCAAAACGCCGTCAAGGCCTTTTGTGCCTTGTCTTCGGTATGGTCGATCCAATTTAGTTTGCTGTCCAGCGTGACCCCGAGGTATTTTACCCTTGGAGCGAGTTCTAGGTCCATACTGAAGAGCCTCATCTTCCCCCCCAGATCTGATCCTGTACCTCTTTTACTGAATAGCACAAGGTCTGTCTTAGTGGGGTTGACATCCCAGGGAGACCTCTCCAAACGGGAAGGATTTCTCTATCTTCGCTACCAGACTATGCAGAGCAGAGTCCGTTGAGCTGCCGGTCCCGTAAGCGTGCTGGTTGTCATGAAGTGGGAACTTAGCCAGGATTTCATCCCTGATATAAAAGTCTATCAACCTTTCTAATGTTTTCATAATGAAGGAAGTCAGACTGAGCGGTCTAAAATCCTTGGCCAAGCAGTGAGAAGGTTTTCGCGGTTTCGGGATGAAGGTCACTTTGACTCTTTCCCACTTGGTTGGGATGTAGCCCAGAGCTGCATAATATTTCACACAACGGTCTCATCAGGATCTCTCCGCTTTCTTTTAGCATGGCAGGAAAAATCCCGTCGTCTCCCGGTGACTTAAAAGGCTTGAATTTCCCGATGGCCCATCTTAGCCTTTCCATGGTCACGATTCGCCTTACCAGCATCCAGTCCTCTTCTGAGGGAAAGAGGATATCTGGAGCTTTTTTCTCCGCTCTTTCGTTTCCACAGCCCCGCTCTCTGTAAAACTACCATTAGGCATCCTCAGAGTACTAGGTAGTAGTCTTGAGTCTTTAGCAAGAATCCTGTGAATCCTTGCGTAATCTGGAATGTGATCCATTTCCGCGCAGAATCTCTTCCAAGCTTCTTTAGCCATTCTCAAAACTGTTTTTTTAAAAGCTTTTTGAGCTACTCTATAGCTAGCCCAGTCAGCTTCCGTTGCTGATCTCATGGCCTTATTCCATGCTTTCCTCGCCCTAAGCTTAAGCTTTTTAGTCTCCGCGCACCAGAGTTTACCGTCCAATTAGGAGCAAAAGTGTGAGAAGCCAAATAATTCCTGTAAAAGAATAGAGACGAAATGTTTGTCTCGAAGGCAAAGTCTTGGCCTATTCTATGGAAATATTGTCTGCTAAAGAATGTCATTTCTTGTGGATGAAAAATTTGCGCACATTATCCTATCTAATTTGACGGCATCTCATTGAGTTCCAAACACACAACCCTTATTCAGGCGAATAAGTCATAGAAGCTGCAAGCGACAATGACTGTAATAAACGAAGTGATTCTTTGATCTAAAGGTGGACAATGTTCGATTACCGTCTTGGCAAGCGCAAATAAAAGGAGAAAAGGAATGGACATTGGCGCCGCCGCCTGAGTGTTACTATCAATGCTCGTTCATAACAGCAATCGTTTCAACTGGTGACATAAGTAACTTTTTTCTTCAAGCGGAAGTTTCCGTTACATTTATTGAACCAACAAATGTTTCAGTTGTTCTCGATACGAATCGCTGGTATCATAAAACGAATGTTTTATCCGGGACTATCAGTATCACGATTGGAGCCGAATACGATTGAAGTTTGCTGATTCTATTCATTGTAAATCTGTAACCAGAATAAAGTTCATGTTATCTTAGATGACCAGATGTTTCGGTTTTTTTCTCTCTTAAACGATTTGAACAATTCATATCCTCCTTAGTTCCTTTCAAAA
This sequence comes from Pseudolycoriella hygida, assembly GCA_029228625.1. Classification (NCBI taxonomy): domain Eukaryota; kingdom Metazoa; phylum Arthropoda; class Insecta; order Diptera; family Sciaridae; genus Pseudolycoriella; species Pseudolycoriella hygida. The sequence goes on along the minus strand of CM055403.1, from coordinate 175,635,956 downwards.
TCCGCACGAAAAATGCGGAGGCATCAAAACCCAATGGAGCGTCCGGATTTTGTAGCTTCCGGATATCTCATAGTACATGTACACCCTAATGTACATTATTATTAATGTACGGCACCTCTCCCATTGAATTTGATCAACAAACGAATTTTATAGAACGATTTTTGCAGACGCATGTCCTCATGAGTTCCTTACGAGTTAATTAATTTTCCATAATTTCAAAAAAAAATCTCCTGAGGAAACTCATTAGAACATTCGTCCACAAAAATCGTTGGAGGGAAATTGGATACGCCCTGCAGACAATCGTACTACCGACTATACCCCTCCCAAACGAAAGAGAAATAGCTGAGAGATGTATAAGGTATCTTTCAACCCTTGACCCTCTTTGTGTGAGCTGCCGACTCTAGACGTTGCTTTTTTATTGGACACGTATGAAGTACAAAAGTCCTATACGTTTACTACAAGACATTTTATTGTAACATGGGGTAGATCGAGGCGGGAGTGAGGGGGATGCATTTAATATCGTCTAGAGATGACGAATCAGCGAAAAAAATGTCTATCTGTCCGTTTCTTCATCCCATCGTTTTTTTTATAAACGTCAGCACCGGTCTTCCTAAACTTGTTTTTCCTTAGAAGGTACATATGGTTCATGATCATGACTCAAGTTCAAAGATGAGCAAAATCTCACATCCGGAGATATGGTCGAAAAAGTGGCCAAAAACATGGTTTCTCGAGGGTCGGTGAAACTTTTTCGCAATTGTCTCAGCAAGTATAGCAAGAAAATTGTTAATTTGTTGTCAAATGAAAGCATTTGATCTCGCAAAACTATGGATGAAATTGAGTTTCTTTTCCATATACGAAAGCAGATGGTTTTTCGTCTATATTTGCTCAACTATGCAATATAGAGATGTACTGTCAGAGCAAAGTAGTAGAGAATAACATTTTAGAGAAAACGTGTTTCAGGCTTTTAGGGAAAAATGACCCATTCCTGAGATATGAACATTTCTAGAATTGTGAGTGATGGACTCATATCTCTAGAACTATGTCAGTGAGAAAGTTGCTTCCAAAGACAAAGTTGTAGAAAATGACGTTTTAGAGAACACGTGTCTAAGGATTTTCTCGAAAAATGTCTCAATCCTTGAGATTCTGTCACTTCTAGAATCAGGAGGGATAACTCATATCTCTAAAGCTATGGCAGTTAGAAATTAGCTCTCAAAAGAAAAGTTGTAGAAAATTAAATTTTAGTAAACACGTGTCTCAGCGTTTTCCCGAAAAGTGTCCCAATCTTTGGGATTCAATCACTTGTAGAATCAGGACTTATATCTCTAGAACTATGAAAGTTAGCAAGTTTCTTCCAAAGGCAAAATTGTAGAGAATAAACTTTTAGAGAAAACGCGTTTCCGGGTTTTCAATCAATCAATCAATTTATTCATTCCGAACAAAAAGGAAACAAATCCTTATACTAATGTTCATCAGATCGTTACAGTAGGGCACATAATATAGAAATAAACTAAAACTAAAACTTATAACTAAACTACAACTAAAACTAATGGAATACATGTTAGAGAGAAAATTTAGATGGAAACTGATTCTCAAATTGAATTTATCAAACTGGTTGTGGATAAACGTAAAAGCCAGAATTTTTTATATAAGTCATATGATTCACAAAATGTATGAAACATCAAAACTAGAGCAACATTTGGAATTCCCGAAAAAATGGAACACCGGAATTAGGTTTGCGCATCTCTTAGTCGTCTCATATAGTACCTCTTAAACTGATCGACTGTACGCAACTTCTTAATGTGTGCTGGTACGCTGTTGTAGGCAGAAATTGACCGAACGAAGAACGATTGGTTATATTGGTACGTGGTGTTTCTCGGTACAATGAACAACGGATTCCTTGAGCTCCGACCAGGCTGCAGCTTCGAGTAGAGGTACCTGGGAGTTTTTGTGAACACATTCTGCCCAATCACTAGGTAATCTGCAATCGAACAGCCTAGTATGCGGTGATTATATTCACGTGTGCTGTCATAACGCCTCAGTCCGTATAAAAAGCGAGTACAAGCCGAGAATGCTTGATCAATAGAGTGTAGCTCACTAGCTTGCAAATTTGTCGAAAATAGCGAAAAATTACCAAATGAATCAACTTCTAGAATTGTGAGAGATGACGCATGACTCTAGAACCATGGCAGGTTAGACTTTGCTCTCAAAGGCAAAGTTGTAGATAATAAAATTTTAGAGAACAATTGTTTCAGGGGAAAAATGACCAAATCCCGGGATAAAGCAACTTCTAGAATTGGGAGGGATAACGCATGTGTATGAAACTTTGACAGTTAGAAATTTGCTTTGAAGAAGTTACGTTGGTCGTCTTTGTGATATTTTACAGGGGAGAACATTTCGGCCATCAAAATGAATGGTCTCAGACGTACTTCGGTAGGGTCTTTGACGGTATACCTTGGGTAGTTTCTATGGATCTTTGAAATGCTTATATTTTTAAACGGATGCCAAAAAACCGTCCAATAAATAAATGCATATCGTCCTTTTAAAAAATTTGATGTCCAATAAAAAATTGAAAATACCAATAAAAAACTATTTTCGTCCAATAATAAAATCATTTTGTACCAATAAAAAATGTTACATTTACCAATAAAAAATTAATTTTCATCCAATAATTAAATAATGTTTGTCCAATAAATCCATTGCAATAATAAATTACTTTTCATCCAATAATTTGAAACATTTGGTCCAATAAATCGATTCCAATAAAAAATTGGTTATCTTCCAAAGTAGAGTTTGTAATTATTGTAAATAAATGGAGTTCTGCCCTATATACCCTATATAACCTATATAACCTATATATATATAACCTATATAACCCTATATGACCCTATATAACCGCCTGCAGATGGCCTTACGTGCATGGGGCTCTGCCCAAAACCCCGCTAGGGGATCTGCCCCTTAGACCCCGCTAGGGGCTCTGCCTCTTAGACCCCGCAAGGGGGAATATTTTCCCCTTGACCCCCTTATTGCAGGGGCTGCCGCCCCTTCGACCCGCCTTTTTTGTTTTATCTTTTCCTACATGGCCTGCGGCGCGGATACGAATTCAAAGTAGAATTTGTAATTGTTGTAAATAGATGGAGTTCTGCACCATCTACACCCTTAAAATAAAATTAGTGGAAATTGTAATCAGGGGGGCGCTGCCCCCTCATCTCCGCGCCTGCGGCGAGCGTGGATCTTTACATCCTGCAGAAGGTCTTACGTCAATATTTTATACGAAAATATTGATTTTTTTACAATAAAAAAATCACTTTTCAATGTGGTCGTACTTAAATATACTTAGAGGACATTAAATATAAAATTTCTTTTAAATATTGTATATTTAATTTATTTAACGTCAATTAATATATTTATTGGACATTAAATATAAAAATTGGCCATTTAATATACGAAGTGACTATTCGCCAGCGCCGGCGAATAGCCAAAATATATGAAAATGGCCATTTGCCGGCGCCGCCGCCGGCGAATAGTCAGAAGATATGAAAATGGCTATTCGCCCCCGCACTTCACAAAACGTTACGATACTTTTATGAAACGCACAAGAAAAAACACTAAAAATATTGCTAAAATCATGAAATCGATAAGAATTGTGGTGACAAGTGAAATAACGGCTAGAGATCATGTGATTTTGTAACGAAAATACGAAACTAGTGAACTTGCGATTTCAGGAAACGTCACGAAGGCCTAGGGAATTTGTCCTTTTACGAAATTCAGGAAATCTAGGTGGGTAACAAAACTAGGGACTTTGCGCTTTAAGGAAACCTGGCGAATTTGTCCTTTTACGAATTGTCCCGAAAACTACGTCGCTAAAGAAACTAACAAACTATCGCTTTAAGGAAACGTCACGAAGACTTAGGTATTTTTCCTTTTACGAAATGCCACGAAACCTTGGTGGGTAACGAAACTAGGTACTTTGCACTTTAACCAAACCTAGGGAATTCGTCCTTTTACGAATTGTCCCAAAATATAGGTCGCTAACGACACTAGTGAACTTGCGCTCTAAGGAAACTTCACGAAGACCTAGGAATTTTTCCTTTTACGAAATGCCACGAAACTTAGGTGAATAACGAAATTAGTGACAAAATATATGATTTACTCAGGAATTGTTTCGCAATTCCAAAATTGAATTATTTTATTCGTTCGTCACCAGCATGGCTGCACGAAAATTTTGTCGATAGCTTTGACATAAACCTTAAATCTGTTTTGCAATTAGACGTCTAAGAGACATTGCTCTTCCAGCCATCCTGAGCTCCGTTAATGGGACTAGTAAACTCGTCTCTCAAATTCTCCGCATACCAGACTAGAATATTATCTGTCATGTTGACGAGGCATTGGAAAGCTGGCATAGTCTGAATTATGCAACTCCCCCC
>CM055403.1:175610240-175631512 GCA_029228625.1 Pseudolycoriella hygida | reverse complement strand
CCCTCCAACAAAACATAACCAAAGGGATTGGGATAAAATCAATGTTTTGCGCATAATCAGAGCAGAACTTAATTTTTCAAATAACTTGGACATTGCTAGATTTAACGCTCTACAGTGCAATGAGTCAAACGCGTGGATCAACGTTATTCCATCAAAACAAATAGGAACTTATCTCGACAATAACCACATCAGAGTTTTGATGGCTTTACGCATTGGAGCGCTAATTTGCCGTCGCCACATTCGTCCGTGTGGCACTTCGGTTTGCGAACGCGGAATTCACGGCTTGAGCTGCCAGAAGAGTGGTGGACGTCACCACAGACATAATGAGCTTAACAAAATTTTAAGTCAAGCTCTATCTTCGGCTAATTTTCACGCTAATCTTGAACCACATGGGTTATCTCGCGACGATGGTAAGAGGCCAGACGGATTGACATTAGTACCATTTACCAATCGTCGTTACCTCGTGTGGGACGCCACATGCGGGGACACTCTGGCCCCAAGTTACCTCGATATGTCTGCTCGTCTTTTATTCTATTTATTCCCAAAAATTTTTTTGTTGTTTCTGCGAAATATCTGAACCAAACACATCACAAGTTAGATAAATAAGTTCAAAAAAAGGTTTGCACAAATTATAAAGCATTTAAACCGTCTTGAGATTAAATTTTGTTTTTTTGGGAATAAATGGAATAAATTTATTTATTCCATTTATTCCATTTTTCAACAAAAATTCTTTTAAGTTTTCAAAAGAGGGTTTTTTCACTTTTTGACACATTAGTATGGTTTGTTGTGCGTTGCCATCAAAATCAAGTCTATTTGAGGTTTTGACGAATTTGAAAAAATTATCATTTATTCCATTTATTCCAATATTTATTCCATTTATTCCCATTTATTCCATTTATTCCATAAAGCGCAGAAGTGCGTCACCCCTCGGTCGACGCAGTAACTATTTTTGAGAAATATTTGAGAAATCGATTTCTTAAAATAGCTCTTGGGGCTCGCACTGGGGGGACGGTGTTGCTAAAAGCTTTTGATATTTTTTAAGATTTTGATCATACATTTTTGTGTACAAGAGGAGAGGAGGGGGTCAAAAAATTGTATTTATATGTGTACATGCCCTTACGTGCGCATGAAGCGGGTGCTCATTTTGGATGTTGTTTGCATGACATATTTCATGAACAGTCCTTTAGTTTGACGTGACACACTGCTCTGTACTACAGCCTCACCCCTGCAGCCTAGACATATCTTGAAAAGTCATTTTTTCCTCTTCATACCATTTATTTTGGGAAGAGCTGCGTCGCGGCGACATGAATTAACGTTCGGAGCAGAAGACAACAATTTAAAGCGGGTAAATTTGTGTAAATTTGTATGAGGAAATTGTCCTTCGGGGCGATAACTCCACTCCGCTCCGGGCGTTAATTCCCGTCACCTTGCGTCGCATTAATTCTTTTGCTGCGATGACAAGACAGGATTTTTCGCATTTAGCTTTGAATTTTAAAATCTTTCAGGTGCTCAGATATTGGTAAATATGCTCTGACTGGCAGTAGCACACGACAATGTATTCACTCGGAGTGGAATGGCCAAAAACCGGCTTGCTTTGGACTAAATCAAGAAAATGATTATGCAAGTAATGTTCTCCCCCTACCTCTCTTTGTTAACAAAAAAGCTTATCGTGTTTTCTTCCTCGCGAAGTGGAGAAAGCCCCAACTATACTCTTTCGGCATTCAAATGGTCCAATAGCCCAAAGCAATGACGGAAAACTAATTGTTTATCCAGGGACAACTGTCCACATGGAATGTTTGTGGATGCGTCGATTTGGCAATCCGAAATGGGTTGTCAGCCAAGAATATCGGGTGTATCCGGAAGGATGGGTTACGGACGATGCTAGGGATGCTACTCTGGAGTACAGACTCAGCATTATACATGCCGTAGAAGACGATTCGGGAACATTTACGTGCCAAACACCTGCTAGACATGAACATAAAATTGATATTATTGTGAAGGTTCCTACTTTGTTGTTGGTCGTACAGACAGACGCTTCGTAATTTATTTAATTCGTAAATTTCAGGCGGTAAATTGTCCGGAAATACCAGCTCGTCGTGGACTGACAATGAGTACAAATGAAACGAAAATGAGTATTCGAGTCCAACTGTCTTGTGCCAACGGAAATTCGTTAATTGGAGCATCGGAGCTCATGTGTTTGCCCAGTGGCAATTGGAGTGCCCCGCTTCCCGTTTGTGAAAGTAACATTTACCGATGAGATGAGATTTCCAAAAGTTCCAAAAACGTTTTCCATTGACAGGTGTTGAATGTGGCGATTTGCCCATAACAGCTTCATCAAACCGAAGTGTGCCACGGGTTGCAGTGCTATCTCGAGAAGTTGGCGGCCGGGCAGCGTTTTCGTGTCGATCCGGATATGGTATTCGGGGACCATCCGAATCGATATGCTTACCATCTGGTGAATGGTCGTTGCCATTCCCCGACTGTGTTGGTATGCATAATATAGAATCGACGGCAAAACTATTTTATTTCAATTAATGGTAAAAGAACTGAAATTTCTAGAGGTTCAGTGTGAAAATCCGGGCGCACCAAATAACGGTTATGCTCAAGGATCGGCACCTTATCGTGCTGGTGATGTTGTACAATTCAATTGTAATCCCGAGTATATGATGCAAGGTCAACCGATTATTGCGTGTCAGGACAGCGGACGCTGGTCAGGTGTATTACCGAAGTGTAAATTTATATTTTCCTCCTTTCATTTCGTAATTTCTAATTAACCAAAAATTGGATGCCATTCTCATTTGATAGGCGTTCAAGCTTGCTCATACCCAGGAACAGCGATTGCAGGCCGAATGTCCTCAGTGAAATTTTATTATACAATTGGTGAGACCATTACATTTGTCTGTGATGCTGGGCTTCAATTGCGAGGTGCTCAAATGCTGAAATGTTCCAAAAACGGAAAATGGTCCAATGCTATTCCGACGTGTGTGTCTCCCGAGCAAGGCACAAGAAGTGATAATAAAGAGCATTATTGAGTGGTTAGATCAGACCAGAAAATAATCAACGAGGTAAGTGGCAATTTTTTTGATACAACGACGGATCCCTGTTGAAAATGGAGGACTCAAAGGTTCGAAAAACGTATACTCACGGTCTCAAAATACATGGGAGTTGAGACGAGACCGTGAACTTTTGAGACTTTTATTTTCACCAGGGAGGGATGCCCCTTCTCCGGAGAAGGTTCCCCATATACCTGTACGAGACTTTCGATTTTTTCATCCATATATGACACTTTTTCTCCAATATTTTCGATTTCTTCAGATTTTACTTACTAAAAAGTTCCTAACACTTGAGAAACTTCGACGCACGAACGCCCGTTTCCTCACTTAGGCCGCAGGTACAATTGGATCGTTAGAGATTCCCATTTTTGCCAGGTGCTTGCTCAGTCCGCAATGCCCGGTGATCGCATCCACCACCCTCTTGATGCGCTTCCTGTTCTCTGGCCCACCTACCATCGGGCTCCGGGAAGAAACGCTTCGTGTGCATTCCTCCTTCATAGGCGCTCCAATAGTTAGCGAATTTCCTTCAGCTCTTTTATTAGCTTGGATGTCACGACAGGCGACATAAGCGCTTTGATCATCGCCTCACTGTCAAAACAGACTGTCACATTTTCTCCACATGCCTCTGCTGGGAGTGCCTCCTGCGCTCCCATCAGTGCCGCGAAAGTTAAAGCCTGAAAAATATCGGCGTATCCACCATCTTTCCGCCAATGATTCCAGGGAAAATACTCCGGTTCCCGTGCCTTCTGAAGTTTTGGAGCCGTCAGTAAAGCTCGCAGTTCCTTCATCTGATACGCAGCTTGGCCAACCTTCCAGCCATTCCGACCTGCTGGGTACGACAGCCTCGAAACGCCTTACGAAGTCTGTCTCCGGTATCATTCGGTCCCTAGGCATCGCAAAGACCTCGTTAGTGATAGCCTTCCTGATTTTCCCATGGCTCGAAATGAAATTTGGAGTCCAGAGATCGTTCTGAGACAGCCTATCCGCCGTAGCAAAAGCTTCCGCCTTCAAGCCTTCAATGCCACATGGACCGTTGGCAGGTTAATTAACGTCTCCATAGCCGACGTAGCTGTCGATTTCATAGCTCCGGTTACACAAATGCATACCAGCCTTTGAATCTCATTCGTCTCTTTCCTCGCACTCCTAATGTCGAGCCTCGGCCACCATACGACGTAGCCGTGACTCATCATGGGTCTAATAACTCCTTCGTACATCCACCGTATAGCCTTGGACGGCAGGCCACAGTTTCTTCCAAATGAGTTCCTGCATATCCAGAAGGCTACTAGAGCCTTCTGTGCCTTGTCCTTGACATGCTCGATCCAGTTCAACTTACGATCGAGGATAACTCCCAGATATTTCACCCAAGCTCCGGGAACAATGTCTTTATTGAACATCCTCAATTTCCCTACCCGTTCATGACCCGACGTTTTCCTGCTAAAGAGAACTATGTCAGTCTTGTCCATGCTTACTCTGAAGCCATTGTCTCGACACCATTCCTCTACTATCTTCAGCGAATATCTCATTCTGTGACCCAGTGTACTCTCAAATTTGACTCTGATCATTATTGTCAGATCATCCCAGTACCCTTGAGCGAAGATTCCTTCGTCGTTCAGCCTCCTGATGAGGGAGTCCACGACCATACACCACAGCAGCGGAGATAGTATACCCCCCTGAGAGCAGCCACTAGATGCCCAGAAACTTTCCTTGTGGCCACACACCGTTGCCTCAACTGCCCTGTTTCGGAGCATACTAGTGATCTACTTAATCTCCAACGGTGCTACTCTTTTACTCTCTAGGGCCTGGCGAGTGGTCTCAAAATTGGTATTGTCAAAAGCGCCTTGAATATCCATAAAACATCCAAGTGCAACTTCCTCCCCTATCCGTAGATTTACCTACCTGGTATGCGTGCTGGTTCATGTGTATCGGATACCTCGGAAGAATTTCGTCCCTGATATAGAAATCTATCAGTTTCTCTAACGTTTTCTGTACGAAAGATGTGAGACTAATAGGCCTGAAGTCCTTAGCCTCGCAATGCGAGGGTTTACCCGGCTTCGGTATAAATGTTATCTTAACGGTTTCCCACGCCACTGGTATGTGTATGGGCTATCGTTGAAAAGGCTTTAGAATTTGATTTCCAGGAAAAATTGTTTCATGAATTATTTGATAACCGTGCGAGGTTTAGAGTTGAGAAAGGGTAAAAGAAAACCCACATATGTGTATTAATTGCTGCGTAACCCACATCATAGCGAGTGTCGGATTCTACTACGCAGTTTCTTGTATGTTTTTGTACATAAAGTAAACGCTGAGCTTTGTAGATTGCAGAGATGCCGAGTATTATGGACCCTCCCCCTCCTGTAACTTCCCACCCGATGCACATGCAGCTACCTAGTAATGGGAATATACATACCAATACGCTCTCGCTTGTTAAACAGATTCACATAGCTGTGAAAGGGTATGTGCCTCGATTCTAGATGATTTTGGTAACTTTACGAATTCGTTACTTGCTAAGCCTAAGAGTGGTATTTATGATTCGTAACTTTAGTACTGTCAACTGTCAAGTTGCGAATTCCTAAAGTTACGAAAATGAGGAGAATAGAGGCCCTGGATAGTTGTTGGTATAGTTATCCTGAACGCAAATCTCCAGCGTTTTTCTCGTCGGGGTCACCAATTTGTAGTGAATAGGTAATTCTATTCTACAATTGAAAGAGAGATGTTTCCTCATTCGAGGTTTGAATAAATCTAATTTATTCATACAAAATGCATTGCTCATACAGCGAATGCAAAAGCGACTAGATACAATTTAAATTACAATATTTAAATTAAAACTTGATCTGTGTATCACCACAGAATCAGTAAATTAATGAGATGTGAATGATGAAATGACCAAAAATGGATTAGGTGGCCCTGACCCTGCACTTTCAAACGACGAATGATATTAAAGTTAGAAAGGAATGGTCGGGTTACTCAATATGTCAAAATGACGCTTTAAACGCCAAACCTATAAAGGAAACGAACTGATGGGGAAAAGGTCTAAGGTCTTTGTGTCGCGTCATGTCGTATATATAAGACGAAAGAAAAATCTATTTATTTATCAAATATTTGACGTTTAAAATGTCATTTCCAAAGTTTGAATAGACCGACTTTTGATCTCAACAGATTTTTTGTTCGATGTATTATAACAATAAGTCAGGGAAGTGATAAGTTGGTACGCCTGCGGCCGCTAGATAAGGCGATTTCAAAAAGTCTCGGGGATTATATCATCATCTATGCCCTACTCCACGGGGGAGCATAGAGCGTTCACAAAGTGATGCCATCGAATTCGCTTCTGTGCGAGTGCCTTGACTTCACTTCATTCCTTGCCGGCTTTTCTTGCTTCATCAACGACCGTTCGTTTCCACGTCTGCTTTGGTCGGCCTCTCCTTCGGGTTTCCCGAGGGTTCCAGTCGAGTGCGGTTTTCTCTATGTCGCCTACAGGTCGCCTTATGGTATGGTCGGTCCACTTCCATTTCCGACGTTTGTTCAGTGGGTCTATTCATTCGTATTTGGTGATCCTCCACAGCTCCGTGTTGCTTATGGTTTCTGGCTAGCGTATTCTCAGTATGCGTCTGAGGCACTTATTGACGGAGACTTGTATTTTGTTCTCGATTGTCGATGTCATTTTCCAAGTCTCGCAGCCATACAGTTCTTTTTGAAAAATCTCATTTTCAAGTTCCTTGTCAGCTGTGCCGAAATCCAAATGTTGTTGATCAATATAAGTGCTTGGCGCGCTTTCTGTATTCGGCTTTGTACGTCCAAATCGGCGACTCCATCCTTTGACAAGATGCTTCCAAGACAACAGAGGCTCTCGACTTCGTTTCGCCTTTGATCATCAAAGCGCCCGGTGCGGTTGTGTTGATGCGCATCAATTTCGTCTTCGTTACGTTTATCTTCAATCCAACTTGTCTGGCATGCTTGACAAGCAGTCGTAACGATTCTTGGATATCACGTGCAGTCTGTGCCCCGAGGGCTATAGCGCCCGCAAAGTCAATATTTTCCAGTCCATAGGAACGTACTGTCATTTATATGTACCTTATCATTTCTTTGCGAGAAATGAAAGACTCTTACTGTAACATGAACGCAGCGTTATCTCTTATAGTTTTATTTCTAGTTTCCAAATCTTACCTTTATTTCTACGAAAAATCCCGAATTTTCCTGAGAAACGAAATTCTCTACATTTTTTTTCAATTTTCAGGAAAAACTGTGTCAATCGTGTTGTGAAATTTTGCCACATCTTTTCATATTTATTCAGAGTTTATATTTAACAAAATGTTAACACAGAAACACTTAATTATAGAAAGTAAACTGAGAGAAAACTTATCACTTAAATGTAAATTATGTATGAAAAGGAAACCTTGTATCTTCCATTTAAGATTCTGTAAATAATACTAGATAATTACTTAGCAAAAATGTTCTATTTACTGTGTACATGACAAATAAAAAAGATATTTTTCCTTCTAAATTACAAAACTCATTTAAGAAAATAAAATCCTCCAATTCAAAAAAAAGAAAAAAAAATGTAAAATCAAAAACAAAATCTCAACAAAATATATTTATTAAAAGTTTAAATTTAAGAATATTTTTAACAATTGAAACGTAGAACAGCATATTGAGCAACGTAATTTTAGTCGTCCATCATTTTATCTCGATAAATTTATTTTGTTTTAAGGAGGTTGTTATGAAACATAAAGCAATTCGAAAAGGTAAATAAAATTACGATAACGAGAAGTCGACTTTTCATTTTTATTTTCTCAAACTTTCCTCTCGTCATTCTTCATTCTCCCTCACAGCCTCACATTGAATGGTCTTCATATTGAAGTGAATATAGCGGTCCTACCCCATACTGGATCTTGCAGCATTCGCAGATAGTGCCGCTAGAAGGTTTTTGGCGCCCTAGGCATCCAAATTTCGCCGCGCTTTTGTGTTATTGATGAGAAGAATTTTGAAGAAAATGGCTGCCAGCTGTCAAAGTGACGCCATCTTGGATTTTTTGCTATCTTCTGAATTAGAATAGCTATACGGTTGGTTTCTTCGAAAAAGATATAGAGATTGGTGAGAGGAATTTTTGGCCTGAAGCCTGAAAATATTTTGCGCCAGAAATTTTTTTTCGCCGAAAATTTTTTTCGCCGAAAATTTTTTTCACCGCAAATTTTTCTTCGCCGTAAATTTTTTCGCTAAAATTTTTTTCGTCAGAAATTTTTTCGCCGGAATTTTTTTTTCGTCAGAAATTTTTTTCGCCGGAATTTTTTCACCGAAAAATTTTTTTTTCCCAAAAATTTTTTTTTGACCGGAAAATTTTTTTCGCCGGAAATTTTTTTTCACGGAAAATTTTCTTTCATCAGAAATTTTTTTCGCCGAAAATTTTTTCTCCGGAATTTTTTTTTCTCCAAAATTGGTTTCCTTTTTCTTCCAAAATGGATTGACACCTTCCCGACTGTCTAGCTATTCCAATTCAGAAGATAAAAAAAAAATCCAAGATGACGTCACTTTGACAGATTTCTAAAAATCCCAAAAAATTCTCCTGATCAAACTCTATAACTTTGTAGAAGACACGAACTCTTTAAGTATTGTCATTCCGCAGCTAAAATTCGAAAACTATGAGCACTACGTGAAAAACCCTCAAAATTGACCACTTTTCCAGATGCCACGACTTTTCAAGAGTTTTCCTGGAAAAGTGGCATATGAAATTTTTCATTTGGGGGCGAGACTGAGGTTCTTTGAAAATTTCATCAAAATTCGCTGTCTAGTTCTCTAGATCGAAAATTATGAAAAATGTTTATCACAACAAAAACTTCTTAAAAGGTAGAGTGTGACGCAGTCCCTAACGTCCACTTCCAAATTTGGTGATATCGTTTGAGGTGACGCTAACGCTGATAATACGCAGAAATTTGTTTGAATTAAATGTTAGTTTGTGGTCAAAGTTTTATTCTTTGAAAAAAATTGCATCACTTTACGTTGTGTTCAAAAAATTGCGTCACAAGTGTTGAAAAATTATTACGCTGGTGGGTCTAGCATTTGTGACGCAATTTTTTGAATACAACATAATTATGTTTGCATCACGCAAACGACGAAAAAAAAATTCCTTATAAAAAATTTCCGGCGATAAAAAGTTTACGACAAAAAAAATTTCTGGCGAAAAAAATTTACGTCGACAAAAAAGTTTCCGGCGGAAAAAAATTACAGGCGAAAAAAATTTCTGGCGAAAAAACAAATTTCCGGCAAAAAAAAAATTTCTGGCCGAAAAAAATTTCCGGAACAAAAAAGATTTCAGGCGAAAAAAAATTTTCGACGAAAAAAAACATTCCCACAAAAAAAAAATTCCGGCAAAAAAAAGTCAGGCGAAAAAATTTCTGGCGAAAAAAAAATTTCAGGCAAATAAAAATTTCAGGCGAAAAAAAATTTTGGCGAAAAAAACATTTCCCACAAAAAAAGTTTCCGGCAATTTGAGGAAAAGAGATGAATAAAAACAATACAAAGCTCAATTGTGAGCGTTTACCGAATTATATAGCTGGGCGTTATTAACGCCCGAAGTGCGGGTGTTAATAACTCCCCGGGCGTTATTAGCGCCCGGAGTGGGGGCGTTAATAACACCCCAGGCGTTATTAGTGCCCGGAGTGCAGGCGTTATTAACGCCAGGGTGTTATTAACGCCCCGGGTGTTATTAACGCCCCGGGTGTTATTAACGCCCCGGGTGTTATTAACGCCCCGGGTGTTATTAACGCCCCGGGTGTTATAAACGCCCCGGGCGTTATTTTGCGGCGGAGAAATGTCCTGCCACCGGACTATTCATCAGTTACAAACAATTCGCAATTCCTGCGTGAAAATTCATTTCACTTGCAAAGAATATTTTAACTCGACGGAATTGTTGAATCTTTTCTATTCTGGCCATTAGCTTCAAACTTCCATAAACCTTACCCGCATCTAGCGTCGAAATGTGGCGTCTCCGAAAATGGTAAAATTCTGGCCATTTTGGCGTTGGATAATGAACACCATACTTACCAGGTGCGCCAAAGCCATATTTGACCTTTACTAACACAAAGTTGAATTTATACTGTGGTTGCGATAATACTGATACATCGTAATCAGGTACGTAAAATGTTATCCGTGAGGTCTAACCTCGTAAAATTTATAAATTACGACTTCCTCTGCCGAAGCTATTGAAATGACAAGAAACTATTGATCTTTTTTAATGTTTTCATTTATTGACTTCTACAATTAAAAAGAACACTCAAATGATACTTAAATATGCAGCAACTACTTACACAGCACCAGGTAATTGAAGCAACAATGGCAGTAACACCGGAAGAAGAGTTGGTAAAAGTGGCAGCAAAACTGGTAACAATTGTAAAATAATTGGAAGAAGTGGAATGAGAATAGGAAGTATAGGAGGTACGAGTTGGAGTATAATTGGAACTAAAATTGGGACTAGGGGTGTCACTAGCGGCACTAATGTTGGAAGGAGGGGAACTAAAAGAGGAATGACAACCGGCAAAAGTGGCAGTAGAACCGGCACCAATTGCGGGATGATGGGAACAAGGTAAGGAAGCAATACAGGTAGCAACGGGGTGATGATGAGTAACAGTATACCAGTCGTTGATGTTAAAAATTTAGTTAGCGGTCCAGACAATGGTCCCACGACACTAGATATAATCGAGGCGAGTAGAGCTATGATACCGGAGCCACCTCCACCTCCTTAATAATTCAAATTAATTTTAGAAGAAGAATTACGACTAAAAAAAAGTATATTTACCCAAAAGTCCATTGAGGGCGAGACCTTTTGTCAACAAATCGAGTGGGAGGGTCTTCGATAGTAGGTCAATATTAAGGCCTTTGGTTAAGTCTGTAAGTGGAAGGGCGTTTGTTGCTCCAGCTAGAGGAAGGGCATTTGTTGCCCCAGCGAGAGGAAGGGCATTTGTTGCTTCAGCGAGAGGAAGGGCATTTGTTGCTCCAGCGAGAGGAAGCTCTTTAGCTGCGTCTCCAACAGGGAGATTTTTTGTTAAGTCACCAGCAGGAAGTGCACTGCCAGCAAGTGGTATGGCATAAATCTATTCGTTGACGATATTTCTTATTATTGGCAGTCAAGTTTACAACCTTTTTGCCGAAACTCACCGTCGCTGAATGAAATAGTACAAAAAATAAGATCTTCATCCTTATGGCGATACTTTTTTCCGAAGTGATAAAATCTGACTGAAACCGAAAGTGGTGCAAAAGGTGTTTATATGGGAAGACTCTTTTACGTAAACAAGCTTCAATAAATTAAAAATGTTTTTAATATCAAAACATCTGGTCAAACAGTTGAAAGTACACAAAAATGTTGTTGAAGTCTGTAATGCCCGTAAATTATTCATTGGACCGAAATCAACAAAACATTTTGCAATTCAAATATTTATTTCTCATGGCAAATTACTTTGCTAGCTCCACTATTCGGAAACTCGTTTTCATTCACGAGCTACACTAGTATACACTCGGCACACACTAGTAAAAGTTTGGTGGTTCCAGCTTAATGCTTGGAACAGGTCCGGTCTGTCCTGCTTTTTAAGAGTGCGCACTGCTTACAAAAGAGCCATCTGTCGGAATCTTTTCAACTAATGAAAATTTGTATGGAAAAAGTCGCAATTTTCTGTAACGTTTTGCTCTTAAAGCCTTAAATGAAAACGAATCCTTATGTCGTCATTACATACTTAAACTATTCCCAAACAAAATTGCGGAAACACTTTTGGAGAAAACATTTACATTTGCTAGAAATGTGAATTGCAATATTTCACTGCAAAATCTAGTTTTTCAGCTTTTACACTTAATAAACACTTCAAAACGCATAATTTTTTCGACCAATGTGTTTGCTCACTTAATCTTTAACTGAATAATCAATTTAAATGACAGAAAACCTTTTCTAAAAGTCACAAATTGATGCAAGAAATTTTGAGTTGATCATTGCAAATAAAAATGGCCGCCATCTTTGTTGGCTTTTGACGTTTTACAAATATTTGCAAATGCATCAACTCAAAAAGTTTTTATCTGTTTCTGACTCCTAGAACATATCTTCTGTCATTTAAATTGATTATTCAGTTAAAGATTAAGTGAGCAAACACACTGAAGTTATAAATTTTAGGCTTAGATGAGGTTTTTTCAGTTCAAGTTCAGGTCAGGTCCTGCTTCCAGGTGAGCCGAAGACGAGGGATGAGTTAAGACGTGATATAATAACAATCTCCAAGCCTGTACGTAAATTCTTACTTTTATTTCATTGTTAAAAACTTACGAAGAGAATGAGCTTGAGGTTTTGATGGGAAACTTGTCACATAGAGGCGGAGACAAAGAAATTTTTTCTATATATTCTATATATTTTCTATATAACAACTGCGTTTGTGCAACCTGGACTCACTTATTTACACCAAGAAAATATGTAAGAAGGCCGTAAGCTGTTTTCTCACTTACGTTTGTTTAAGTCATTGCTATTATCATTGATTGATTGGATTGTTAACCTTTTTCATATGTTGTTGGACCCGTGCGTACAACTCTATTGGTTTTGTGTTGTGATATGAACCATTACTTACCGAAAAAGTGCGTAACTTTGACCGCGTTACACAGCATTGACCGGAACACGCACTTTTTCGGTACATCTATTTCTGGTGTTTAACCTTTCGACCTTTTGACCTTTGATGCAAGTTTGTGTACTTTATTACAGAGAAGCTTTGGTTAGCTCGCTGGAACCAAAAGTTTAACGTAAATACTATCTTTGATAGTCGTTAAATTGGGTAATCTGCGTAGCAGAAATTATTCCAAGTGCAAAATAACCAAACGAATTCATAATTCCTGTACTTCAATGCGATCAAGTGCACTGTTCATTAGAAGTCATCATTCTGTGACCGAGTGTGCTGATATACACATGGTCTAGTAGGCAAGGTGTACTGATGAGTCGTAAACGACGAAACCAGCCTTTTAGTTTGTTAAGCCTTATGAAGACCCTTCGTCTGTCATAAAGGAATTATGAAGGGTACTGTAATGTTGATACAAGTGTGGACTTTAAACGAGGGGTTATCCACTGTCAAAAATTTGTACCAAAAATTCCAAATAAATATTCCAAGAAATTCCATCGAAATTCCAAAAATTCCATTGAAATTCCACAATATTTCCGAAATTCAAAAGTTCCAAAAATTCAAGAAATTCCACAGAAATTAAAAAAACTACAAAAATTCCATAGAAATTTCAAAAATTCCACAGAAATTCGAAAAATTCCATCGAAATTCCAAAAAATCCACAAAATTTCCGAAATTCAGAAGTTCCAAAAATTCCAGAAATTCCAAAGATTCAAGAAATTCCACGGAAATTGCAAAAACTCCAAAAATTCCGCAAAAATACCAAAAATTCCACAGAAATTCCAAAAATTCCACAGAAATTCCAAAAATTCCACAGAAATTCCAAAAATTCCAAAAATTACATCGAAATTCCGGAGTTCAGAAATTCCTGAAATTCCAAAAAACTCCAAAAATTCCATCGAAATTCCAAAAATTCCACTAAAATTCCAATAATTCCAGAAATTCATTTTAATTCCCAAAATTCTATTTTAATTCCAAAAAGTTCATTAAGCCGTACCAAAAAATTAACTGGACAAACCTCGACTTCAAACACACCCAGTAAGAAGTAAGTACCGCAGTTGTTGAAGAACAAAAATGTTTTCTTCCAAGTTGGCAATAATACTAAAAACCTTTGACCTACAATTATGCTGATCTTCAGGAGCAGAAAAAATTTCGGGACAATGGGTTGAATGGTCTGTTAAAAAACGTTTTAGGGCTCAGGCCGGGGGACTGGCCCACACGAAATATAATAACACAGGAAACGAGTTTTGCTTTTGTTACCACTTTTGAGTCTTAATGCAAATTCAGGGGTACATCCTTAATGAATGACCATGTTACCTAACCCGTAGTGAATCTAAAGATTAATTCGTAACTCTTTACGGATGTCCGTCCGGACTTCTACGACAACAATACTTTCATTTTTTACGACAATTAGAGATCGTTCCTTAAAAAAATAACCAACGGACCCGTACGTCTAACAAAGACTCTAACGATCACATATATGTAGAAATGGGATATATTAAAACCGTGAAAACAAAAATTCGGGAAAACAAAGATTAAACTTGGCCAGATAACTAAATCAAACGGAGCATAAAAATGAACCCAAAAACGGTTTGAGATAAAAAAATCATTTTTGGAGATAGAAAAATTTGTTTTTGAAATAACTAAATTAATTAAGGAAATAAAAAATCATCCGAGATTAGATAATAAAAAATTAAAACGCAGATACATAATTCAATTATTGAAAGTAATAGAAAATCGAAAGAGAAATTAAAAATTAGAAAAAGGAGACATGAATTTAATGGAAACGGAAATAAAATAAAATTGAAACGCAGATAAAAAATTTGAAAAATGTAGATTATATAACTCCGGAGACAACCATTTCATTTTTCATTCATCTCCATTTCTGTACATTTTATCTCCGTTTTCCAATTTTATATCTCCGTTTTCTAATTTTATATCTCCGTTTTCCAATTTTATATCTCCGTTTTCTAATTTGTTATCTCCGTTTTCTAATTTGTTATCTCCGTTTTCTAATTTTATATCTCCGTTTTCTAATTTTATACCTCCGTTTTCTAATTTTATATCTCCGTTTTCCAATTTTATATCTCCGTTTTCTAATTTGTTATCTCCGTTTTCTAATTTGTTATCTCCGTTTTCTAATTTTATATCTCCGTTTTCTAATTTGTTATCTCCGTTTTCTAATTTTATATCTCCGTTTTCCAATTTTACATCTCCGTTTTCTAATTTGTTATCTCCGTTTTCTAATTTTATATCTCCGTTTTCTAATTTGTTATCTCCGTTTTCTAATTTTATATCTCAAGTTTAATACGATCCAAGAGCCATTGGTCAGAGGCAAAAGTTTTATCAATTGGAAAATAAAAGGCAAGATGTTTACAGATGTTCCATTGTTGTCAAGGACAGTAACAGCTACACAGCTATAACCCTACCCCAACTAACTTATTTTAAAGCAATAATTAAAGTTATTTTGAAGATAAATAAATTGATTAAGGAAATAGGAAGTTATAAGATCGCAGATAAAAAGAAATAGAAATGAAGATAACAAATTCAAAAAGTGCAGATAATTATATCACAACAGAAACCTCTTAAAAGGTAAAGTGTGACGCAGTCCGAAAGTCCGCTTCCAAAATTAATGATATCGCTTGAGGTGACGCTGTCGCTGATAATACGCAGAAGTTCGTTTGAATGGAACCTTGTGTTAAAAGTTTTGATTTCCTGAAAAAATTAGAGCGCTTTCTTTGAAACAAAATTACGTTTTGTTAAAAAAATTGCGTCACAAATGCCGTACCCAACGACGAAATAATTTTTCTGTACTTCAACGAACGAACAGCAAAGTGAAAAACATTTATTTATCAACAATTAATTGTCAAACAGTACAGGAAAAACATAATTTACAAAATGTATTTAATACGAAACTACGCTGACAATGTGTTGTATAAATCAATGTAAGTCGAGTGATTTATTACCGATCAGCACGGATGTGGCAGAAGCCCAGTCGAACCATCGGAGTCGTAGCCACCCTCTGCTATGTAAATGACTGCAATTGATTTGTGTGATTGACCCTCGACCCTGAATCGAAAGCCCAGCTCATCAAATTTTTTCAAAAGACAGCCAGCTGAGACATGGATTCGATTACGTTCAGTGTCCGGTTGACAAATTTCATCAAGTTCGTCGACGTGCATCGTCTTTTCAGAAAACCGTGCTGCCTTCGAGAAAGTTTGCCACATAATTTTTCGATCAGCCCGTAGCAAACAAATGACTCAAAAACTTTACCAAGTGTCGGCGTTACCACCGCTCACATCAATGCTCTTGATAGCTTTCAGAACGTCAGCGTCAGATAGAGTAAAACTACGAAATCTGAGCCCGGTACATAATCTTCCACGTAGGCTGACTGGAAGAATTTATTGAACAAATTTCAGACTTCTAGTCATAGTTACCTTCTTCTCGTTCAGACACATTGAGGCAGGGTACCCTCTCGTCTTTTTAGCACCAACATATTTCAAAGCCTTTCGTGAATTGTCAGTAAGATCATTCTGCAAATCATGCTGATAGTTCTGGTAAGCCATTAGCTGCTTGGATTCGAATTCCTTATTCAAGGCAGGATACTTGATTTTATCAGCAATACTGTGCGACTTGGATAGCTTCTTTAAAGTGCGACTCTTACGGTTTTCGTGTTGATAATTTTGCGCGTGTGGTGGATAAGAACACCGCCTGTTCAAAACAAGTACAAGTCACTCGAAGCCATCGGAAAATATAAAGAAATGCTTTGCGGACCCGTTGCAGGGGTTCCTGTTGCAAGTATTCCCGATGTATTAAATTTGTGAATGTGTATATTCATCTGGTTTGGAAATTGCCGAAGTTTCAATATTGAAAAAACCGTCCGAAGAAACGCTGAAGAAATATTCGCTTTGCGCCGACAAACAAAAATGTTCTCAACAATTCTCTCTACAACACTTCGTGTTAATTTCCGTGCACTTCCGGTTCATTTTTAGTTACTTCCGGTTCACATCCGTTCACTTCCGGTTCATTTTCGGTAGCTACCTGTTCGGCACCACAAAACCATGTAGCTTTTACTTTGAATCAAGTGTCTACAAATCTTAGAACGGGAGATATTCTTAAAACCCTAAAAACTAAACACTTTTCCAACAGCCGGACGTATTTCACGAATACCGGCCTTTTCTACTCACAAACCTCTAATAATTTACCGAAGAAACTGACCCCTAGCCCTAGCTCGGCGCCCATGGCCTAAAAACACCCATATCAGAAATTGACCTCATATTTTCGATTGAATTTCAGAAATAAAGATTTTCAAAACCGGTCAAACTTTACCCAAGTTATCGTAATGACAGACGGACGGACAAAATTTCTTTTGCAGATTTGTCCGAAAAATTTAAGAATACAGAGAGCAAACTTGAATTTCACAAACTTAATTTTTTAGTTAATCTCGAAATTAAAGAAGTTTGTTGAATCTTCGTAAAAACTCACTAAAATTCGAAAAATTTATGAAACTCGCAAAAATTCATGAAATTCGCGAAAATTCGGGAATCCGCAAAAATTCGTGAAATTCAAGAAAAAATTCGCCAAAATAGGCCCTGGTATCCAAGGAAAAGGCTATACGGTGGATGTATGAAGCTGTCATAAGACCTATGATGAGTCACGGCTGCGTTGTGTGGTGGCCGAGGCTCGACATTAGGAGTGCGAGGAAAGAGATGAACGAGATTCAAAGGCTGGTATGCATTTGTATTACCGGAGCTATGAAATCGACAGCCACGGCGGCTATGGAGACATTAATTAACCTGCCACCGGTCCACGTGGCATTGAAGGCGAAAGCTTTTGCTACGGCGAATAGACTGTCTCAGAACGATCTTTGGACTCCGAATTTCACTTCGGGCCATGGGAGAATCAAGAAGGCTATCACTAACGAGGTCTTTGAGATGCCTAGGGATCGAATGAAACCGGAGACGGACTTCGTAAGGCGTTTTGAGACTGTCATAACCGATAGGTCTGAATGGCTGGAAGGTTGGCCAAGCTGCCTATCAGATGAAGTAATTGTGAGTTTCACTGATGGCTCTAAAACTTCAGAAGGTACGGGAGCCGGAGTATTCTCCCCGGAACCGTTGGCGGAAAGGTGGTACCACCTAGGTGGGTATGCCAACGTCTTTCAGGCTGAGATTTTCGCGGCACTGATGGGAGCGCGGGAAGCAATCCCACCAGAGGCATGTGGGAAAAAGGTCACAGTCTGTTCTGATAGCGAGGCAATGATCAAAGCGCTCATCTCGCCTGTCGTTACATCCAAGCTAGTAAAAGAGTTAAAGGAAACCTTGAACCGGATGGAACTGAGAAATCAGGTGACGCTGTTCTGGGTTCCCGGACACTCTGGCGTGGAGGGTAACGAAAAGGCGGATGAGCTGGCGAGGACAGGCTTGGCTACATTGGGTTGCGGGCCAGAACCTCTCATACCCATCCCACACTCGGCATGCGTAAAAGCAATAAAGAGTTGGGTGAGGTCGGAATTCGCTAACCATTGGAACACTTATGAAGGAGGAATGCACACAAAGCGTTTCTTCCCGTTGCCCGATAGGAAGTGGGCCAAAGAACTACTAAATATGGACAGGACACGCATCAAGAGGGTGGTGGGTGCGATCACCGGGCACTGCGGACTAAGCAAGCACCTGGCAAAAATGGGAATCTCTAATGACCCCAGTTGTACCTGTGGCCTAAGTGAGGAGACGGGCGTTCACGTCATATGCGAATGCCCGAAATTCTCCTCACTAAGATTCAGGACACTAGGAAGTCATGTAGTCCAACCCGAAAATGTCTCCAAAATGGGACCTGCCGCTCTAGACAGGTTCCTGGTAGGGACTGGAAGGTCTTCGAGATTTACATGATGAACGGGTTACGAAACAAAGGATCATCAGATCTGTGTTTCAAGAACCAGTAATGGACCGGCCCAAACTGATAAATCTAAGGAAAAGAAATTGCAGACTCTCTTGCACGAAATGGAGCCGCGTTCGATTTCGTTGGTCCGGAGCCTCTATTTCTATCTCGACGAGAAAAGCGTTGGTCAAAGATTGGCTTCAAAATGAACATTTTAAAAGTGGGAAGAACTACGAAGGCGGAAGACGCACTAAATGGTTCTGTAGAAAGCCATCTACTGAAGTGAGCAAGACACTGATCAACCTCAGCAGGCCGGATATAAAAAGAGTCATCGAAGCCATTACCAACCATTGTGGTCTCAACAAATATCTTTACGACAGCGGCTGCTCGGATAGCCCAAATTGCTTATGCGGTCTAGGGGAAGAAACGGGGTATCACGTTATTAGCAACTGTCCCAGATATAGTCTCTTTATGAGAATTATCATGGTTGAGCCAGTACTCGATAGCTCTGATCTGGTACTTAACTCGTTTATATACAATCTGGCTAATTTTCTTAGGAAAACCAGAAGGTTTCAATGAGTTTTCCCCCTTGGTTCCTCCTAATCGATGGTTTTTGACACCCTGAAAGCACTTCTGGAGGGTCAGCGAGTACGACATCGGTAGGGCTCGGAACAGATCAGATATTATCTGTTTTGTTTCAGATTAATCTGAAAAATTTTCAATCTGAATCTGATCTGGACATTTTATTTTTGATCTGAGTTCGATCTGATCTGATTTGATCTAAACTTAACAGATCTCAATTTGATCTGAAATATGAGATATATGATAATGGTACCTCGATACAACTAAAACATTTTTTTTGTGCTGAAAATTATAATTTATAAGGTATTAAGACTACATTAAGTCGTACAAAGACTGAAGACGCGGAAGTGAGCATTCCAGGGTGTGGAATAAAGTGGGAAGTGTGTGGGATAAAGTGGGAAGTGTGTGGAATGAAGTGGGAAGTGTGTGGGATGAAGTGGCAAATGTGTGGGATGAAGTGGGAAATGTGTGGGATGAAGTGGAATATGTGTGGGATGAAGCGGGAAGTGTGTGGGATGAAGCGGGAAGTGTGTGGGATGAAGTGGGAAGTGTGTGGGATGAAGTGGGAAGTGTGTGGGATGAAGTGGGAAGTGTGTGGGATGAAGTTTGGAAATGTGTGTGATGAAGTCGGAAGTGTGTGGGATAAAGTGGAAAGTGTGTAAGGTGAAGTGGGAAGTCTGTGTGGGATGAAGTGGGAAATGTGTGGGATGAAGTGGGAAGTGTATGGGATGATGAGGAAAGTGTGTGGTATGAAGTGAAAACACATCCCACACACTTCTCACTTGCAAAACTTAAGTATTTGATGACACCAAACCAAATAATTCAGTTTAATCTGAAGTCTATCTGAAAAAAAATCTGATATGATCTGAATCTGAAAAGTAAAAATTTGAAATGTTCAGATCAGACCAGATAATTATTTACATTAATCTGAACTGATCTGAAAATTCGGATTTTCTCTTTTTTCAGATTCAGATCATGTATAAACTATCTATTCCGAACCCTAGACATCGGCGACGACGACCAACATCTATGTTTTTATTTATTTATTTTGTTGACATGAGCAACCTCTGCTCGAGCACCTTTGTTCTGCATTGTGTATTTTTATTTTCAACGAATAAACAAAGGAATTCGGGAGTATTACCGATCCAGGTGCTTGTCCAGCTTCCACTGGACGCTCCCAAAATCCCTAATCTAATCTAAATGATCAGTACACAAATTCTAAATTCAAGTTACATATTACTCGGACCAAAAAGATATGATTTTGACCACACACAAATCATATCTTTTTGGTCCAAGTGTTATAATATACTATTTTCGATTGCCTTTCAGGGGAAAAAACGTTTTAAAGATCGGCCAGTTTTTCCTTGAGTTATCGTGATGACAGAGGGACTGACGCACAAAATTTCTTTTACATTTTTCTCTTATTTAGAAACCAGCTCCCGGGACGAAATTCAACTGGTAACAAACGTCATGGTAAACGCAAGCAAAAAACCTCTTACAGAGGAGATGTGACGCTAGTCTTTATGTCTGCTTACAAAAGCTGTGAAATCAGAAAAGTGTGACGCATTAATCATCTTAGGTGAAACTTTTCTTCTTCCAGTTACAAAAGTTCTGAAATCAGAGGGGGGTGACGCATTAAGCTTGGATTCGCAACAAACATTTTTAAACAAAATTATGTTGAGTTCAAAAAATTGCGTCACAAATGCCAGACCCAACGACGAAACAATTTTTCTGTACTTTCAGTTTTTACGCTGCGAAAATTTGACTTTTATTTCTTATCACATCGTTTAGGGTAAATTTAAATTTTTGCGTCTAAAAACTGAGTGTTGAAAAATTGTTCCGCTGGTGGGTTCAATTCAATTCTCTATAACTTCGCCTTTGAAACCAACTTTCTAGCTCTCATAGTTCTACAGATTTGGGTCATCCTGCCTAATTATGGAAGTGACCATATACCAGGATTGGGCCATATTTCTCCAAAACCCTGAAACACGTGTTCGCTTAAATTGAATTCCCTACAACTTCGCCTTTGGAACCAACTTTCTAACTCTCATAGTTCTAGAGATTTGGTTCATCCTGCCTAATTATGGAAGCGACCATATACCAGGATTGGGTCATATTTCTCCAAAACCCT
>CM055403.1:175597954-175609740 GCA_029228625.1 Pseudolycoriella hygida | reverse complement strand
GGAAGTGGCCATATACCAGGATTGGGCCATATTTCCCCAAAACCCTGAAACACGTGTTCGCTTAAATGTCATTCTCTACAACTTTGCCTTTGGAACCAACTTTCTAGCTCTCACAGTTCTGGAGATCTGGGTCATCTTGCTCAATTATTTAAGTGGCCATATACCAGGATTGGGCCATATTTCCTCAAAACCCTGAAACACGTGTTCGCTTAAATTTAATTCTCTACTACTTCGCCTTTGGAACCAACTTTCTAACTCTCATAGTTCTAGAGATTTTGTCCATCCTGCCTAATTTTGGAAGTGACCATATACCAGGATTGGGCCATATTTCTCCAAAACCCTGAAACACGTGTTCGCTTAAATTCAATTCTCTACAACTTCGCCTTTGGAACAAACTTTCTAACTCTCATAGTTCAGGAGATCTGGGTCATCCTGCCAAAAATTGCCACAAACAAAGAAAGAAAGAAAGAAAGAAAGAAGGAAACATCGAAAGAAAGAAAGGTTTACTAAATTGACTACTTAAAAATATTCGATTTGAGTCCATTTCCATACAAAATAGCAAAATTGTTTAATTCATATCTTCGGAATGACTGAACCGATTTTAATGAGTGAAAATGCACTTCGGCCTAAAATTTTCCGTAGAATCCGGGAAAAATATTTTCCGGGGGGTACGTCGCTCGGGGGGGGGGGGAGTCAAAAAGTTCCTGTATATATGTTCCTTAGTCTACGAAAAAATTTCTTGTTAATTTTTTGGCGTGTAAGACTTGCGTCACGGCCCCTTACTATCGTGGGGCCATGATCCTTAGTCTACGAAAAAATTTCTTGTGAATTTTTTGGCGTGTAAGACTTGCGTCACGGCCCCTTACTATCGTGGGGCTATGATCCTTAGTCTACGAAAAAATTTCTTGTGAATTTTTTGGCGTGTAAGACTTGCGTCACGGCCCCTTACCGTCGTGGGGCCATGATAGGCCCTTTTTCGAAGAACTTCCTATCTCCATACGGGTCTAAAAATACAGTGAAAAATGTCATCTTCAAATTTCGATATCTCAGCTAATTTCCAACCGATTTTCATGATCGATAGCTTTTTGAAATGGAAATTCGATGTATTTTTTTAAGTTTGGAGGGGGAGGGTGCAGGGGGGAAAATTCAAAAACTCGCATATTTGACTCCTTCTACCAAAGGTTTTGCTATGGCGTTTTTCGAGCTTGTAAACTTTTATTGCGGTGTGGGGACTGCGTCACGCCCTCTGCTATCGCTGCAGGTATGATTTTTTACATGCAAGTAAAAACGTTTTCAAAGATTCGAGATTCATCAAGAAAAAAGTACTAGTTTTCAAGATTGGATTACCATATATGTCGTTGGCTGTTGAACAATCGTGAAGCGCAATTCGTCACAACATTGTGTGGTTTCAAGAGGCTTGTTTGTGTTCTAGTTTTAAAGTTTGTGTGCATCGTCCTTCGCCAGCGTCAGCAAGTCAGAGTCCTGAATTTCGATTAGTTTTTAACATGGCCATGGTATGAATATTTAATTTTTTTAAATTAATGAAGTGCATCGTTGTGTTTGAAGTTATGAACTTCAAAAGGGTTTCAAACAAAAAGATCAAATGCGGTGAAAAAATGTGCTTTTTACACATTCACAAGCTGCTACGCCTACGGAAGAACATGGAAAAAACTTCAGTGCTAGTTTTTTAGCTCACTTTACGCGAAGGCAATGCGAAGGATGGGAAACATCTCTGTGCATCCAGGCGATAAACAATTTAGTTTTCCAAGATATTGATGCGAACATCCTCGAGCATCGCATGTGCCAAAGAGAAGCACAATGCCTCCATTCCGAATCACCTTATGTTTCTTGGTTCGGTTTGAGTTTCCGCAGCAACTAAAATCACTCGCATCACTAAGAGCAGCTAAATGCTTTTGTTTTGATTAAATAGACTTGATGCGCTGAAGGTAACTACACTACGAGATGGAGATAGCGGTTTGGAGGGGGGACTCAACAAAATGGAAGAAATGAATAAGAATGACAGCAAAAATCAGCAGACAAAATCAGAGGATCAGATATACGACGTGTTCGCAAGAAGCGCGAAGATAACGAGGTCGCCCGTGAGAACAAGCGAGGAAAGAACAAATGCGCTTCAGACCAGCGATACCGACGAATCGAAGATGACAAAATTGGAGCAAGCCAAAAGAATGGTGAAAGAGTTGCATGAATTTATTCAAGATAAGAATAACGTGCATAAGGACATAAAGAGGATGGTGGTCAATATTAGGGCCTGCTTAAATGATGTGAAACGGGAAACAGCTGACAAGAAGGAGAAAACAGACGGATATGCCGAAGTGCTAGCTACCCCACTCTCCTCAAAGAGAAAACAAACGCCGGAGGTTACGCCCACAGCAACAAACGCGGCGAAAAGGAGCAAAAAAGACAAGAAAAATAACGAAAGGACCACAAGGAGACCAGATACACAAACACCGAACCCTAGTCTTAATGAGTGGAGAGAGGTGAGAAACAAAAAGAAGGAGAAAAAAAAAGAGAAGCCGAAGCTTAAAAGACTGAGACCGAAGGCTTATGCTCTGATAGTGGCGGCGGAAGAAGGAACAACGTACGCTGAAATCCTCAAAAAAATAAAGGACGACCAAACTCTCAAGGACCTGGGCGAAAACGTCTCGAGAATAAGACGAACGCAGAAGGGTGAAATGTTGTTTGAACTTAAGAAGGGCCCAGAGATTAAAAGTGCAGATTATAAAGATCTAGTCAAGAGATCACTGGGCGAGTCCGCAAAAGTGAGAGCGGTGTCCCACATGACCACGATCGAATGTAGATATATGGACGAGATCACAACAAGCGAAGACCTTCGAAAGGCTCTGAAATGGCGAGGTAATATAAATGACGAGATAGAGTCAATGACGATCCGTATGAGGAAAGCGAGAGACGAACTCCAAACGGCGGAAATAAAACTCCCGGTGGACGCAGCGATAAAGATTTTGAAAATCGGAAAGGTAAAGGTGGGCTGGACCGTATGCCCGATAAGGGTAACCCAGCAGTTAGAAAGGTGCTTCAAGTGCATGAATTTTGGACACCAGGCAAGGAATTGTAGGGGGGAGGATAGATCCAACCTGTGCAGGAGATGTGGGGGAGAGAACCACCTAGCCAAAGATTGCACGAACCCGCCGAAATGTCTGCTGTGTACGTCAGAAAATGACCACGTGACTGGTGGAGCGAGATGTTCAGTCTTTAAACAGGCGCTTAAATCTAAAACAGGACAAGAATGGAAGTGATACAAATAAATCTAAATCATTGTGACATGGCACAACAACTTCTGTGGCAAGCCTCAACGGAACAAAAATGTGACGTAGCGATTATTTCAGAACCGTACCGTGTATATAGAAACAACGGTAAATGGGCTGCTGACAGAGCCGAGATGGCCGCAATATTGACAACGGGCAAGTACCATACAAGAAGTTGTATCAGACGCTCACGAAGGATTCGTGATAGCGAAAATTGATGGAGTGTATATTGCCAGCTGCTATGCACCACCAAGATGGACGATTCTGCAGTTTGAACGAATGTTAGATTTACTCACAGGAGAACTGACGGGACTTAACCCAGTTCATATTGGAGGTGATTTTAACGCATGGGCAGTTGAGTGGGGTAGTAGATTCACAAATGATAGGGGCTTCAGTCTGCAAGAAGCGCTAGCTAGATTAAATGTGGTTCTGGCAAACGTGGGAAATGCAACTACATTCCGCAAGAATGGGCGAGAGTCGATTATTGACGTGACATTCTGCAGTCCAGTACTAGTTCCAAGTCTGAACTGGAGAGTCGACGAGAGTTACACACACAGCGATCACCAGGCATTGAGGTACACCGTGAAAAAGTGTACAGAGGCAACAAGACAGATGACTCATAGAGGAGAGCGAAGATGGAGAACCGGAAATTTCGATCAAGAAATTTTTAAGGAATATCTCCAATCAAAAGACGATCACGAAGAGAAATCTGCAGAAGAATTGACGAAAGAAATGGTGAATGCATGTGACGCGGCGATGCCAAGAAGGATGGAACCGAGGAATGGGCGAAAACCGGCATTTTGGTGGAACGACGAAATAAGACTTTTGCGAACAACTTGTTTTAAGACAAGAAGGAGGATGCAAAGGGCCGGAAAGAGAATGTTAGAATAGAGAGGTCCGAAGAACATCGTAATGCAAAACTAGCACTGAAGCGAGCAATCCGGGAGAGTAAGAAGGATTGCAGTCAGGTGTAGCTAGGTGCAGTCAGGTGTAGCTAGGTGCAGTCAGGTGTAGCTAGGTGCAGTCAGGTGTAGCTAGGTGCAATCAGGTGTAGCTAGGTGCAGTCAGGTGTAGCTAGGTGCAGTCAGGTGTACGGACCTCCGGACAGGAAGGGTGAAAACATAAAGTAGCTATCGCTACTTGATAAATAAATAAAGTTTCAGTCAGCCACCGTCTAAAATCATTAACAATGTAAAACGCCCTACCGTTACAATTCCATCAATCGAATATTTTATCCCCGATTCCGCCTCTTGTACGGTTCTTCATAGCTTCAAGGTTTTATCAAATTTTACTGAGGCGGAAGTCATATACTATCGAATACTAATTTTCTATTGAAGGTTAAAAATTCGAATGAAAGGTGTCTTGTTATTGTCATGCTAATTTCTCATGAGTTCACTCAAAAATAAACAGCAAAATATTTTTCTATCTTACAAACTGTCGTCAGTCGATTTGTTCATGATTCTTCGATCGTCATAGGCAAACATTATTTTCCATTTATTTTGAATCTTCAATGGAATATTAATAATTAATTAATGGAAAATTATAGTAATTTGTAGTACTTTTTATGGGTAGACAATCGAGAAATATGTCATGGAAATATTTTTTCATCCCATCTCACCTTCAATTTTCACACTAATTCAAACTTTTCTTTTCGCTTACTCACTTTTGCAGGCATTGTTGCCTGTTATTGGTTTTGTTGTGTCGACTTGCTCAACTCTTTTAGTATGACCGAGCCGCCTTAGTCGATTAATTAAGGGCCAGTGCCAGTTTTCTGCAGAAGGGAGAGCTTACAGCTTCGGAACACAAAACATTCTTTTGAAATATTTTCACTTTTGATTCAAAAAATGCGTCACAAATGCCGGACCCTCCCAACGTAATAATTTTTCTGCGCTTTCAGATTCCTCACGCCGTACTCCACACATCACGCAAAACTTAAGTTTTTTTCGTGTCAAATCTGAAAGAACAGAAAAACTATAACATTGGGAGGGTCCGGCATTTGTGACCTACTTTTTTCATCAGAGGTGAAAATATTTCAAAAGAATTTTTTGCGTTTCTAAGCTGTAAGTGTCTTCCAAATTGATATCAGTTGTTTTGGAAGAGAGGACGAAGACTTGTGTCACGTTTTACTTTTAAAAAAGGTTTTTG
The DNA here is from genome assembly GCA_029228625.1 of Pseudolycoriella hygida. Classification (NCBI taxonomy): domain Eukaryota; kingdom Metazoa; phylum Arthropoda; class Insecta; order Diptera; family Sciaridae; genus Pseudolycoriella; species Pseudolycoriella hygida. The sequence continues at coordinate 175,604,311 of CM055403.1, read as the reverse complement.
TTGTGATATCAGTAGTTTTGGAAAAAAAGAAAAAAAAATTTGGAGAAAAAATTTCCGGCGAAAAAAAATTTCAGCGAAAAAAATATCCAGCGAAAAAAAATTTCGACGAAAGATTCCGGCGTAAAAAAATTAACGACGAAAATTTCCGGCGAAAAAAGTTTTCAGCGAAAAAAATATACGGCGAAAAAAAATTCATGTGAAAAAAAATTCTGTCGAAAAAAAATTCTCTACGAAAAAAATTTCCGACGAAAAAAAATTTAAGCGAAAAAAAATTTCGGCGAAAGATTCTGACGTAAAAAAATTTTCGACAAAAATTTCCGGCGAAAAAATTTCCGACGACAAAAGTTTTCAGCGAAAAAAAATTTCTTGCGAAAGATTATGGCGTAAAAAAATTTACGACGAAAATTTCCGACATAAAAAAATTTCGGGCGAAAAAATATGTTTCAGCGAAAAAAAATTTCCGGGCAAAAAAATTTCCGGCGAAAAAAATTTCCCTCGGCAGCAAAAAAAATTCTGACGAAAAAAATTTCGGCGAAAATGTCCGACATAAAAAATTTCAGCGAAAAAAAATTGCCGGTCAAAAAAATTTTTAGGCGAGAAAATATTTCCGGGCGGCAAAAAAATTTCCGGCGAAAAAAAATTTCAACAATCGAAAAAAAATTCTGACAAAAAAAATTTGCGGCGAAAGATTCTGATGTAAAAAATTTTCGGACGAAATTTCGCGCAAAAAATTTTTCAGCGAAAATAAGTTTCGCGGTCAAAAAATTCCGGCGAAAAAAAAATGTTTCGAAGCAGCCAAAACTATTTCCAGGCACAAAAAAATTTTCGGCGAAAAAAATTTCGAGCGAAAAAATTTTGGCGAAAAAAAATTAGACGAAGAAAAATTTGCAGCGAAAAAAAATTTCAGCGAAAAAAATTCTGACGAAAAAAAATTTCGGCGAAAGATTCTGACGTAAAAAAATTTTCGACGAAAATTTCTGGCGAAAAATTTTCCGACGAAAAAAATTTTCAGCGAAAAACATTCTGACGAAAAAAAATTTCGGCGAAAGATTCTGGCGTAAAAAAATTTACGACGAAAATTTCCGACATAAAAAGAAGAAGAAAAATTTGCAGCGAAAAAAAATTTCAGCGAAAAAAATTCTGACGAAAAAAAATTTCGGCGAAAGATTCTGACGTAAAAAAATTTTCGACGAAAATTTCCGGCGAAAAAATTCACGAAAAAAAATTTTCAGCGAAAAAAAAATTTCCGGTCAAAAAAAATTTCCGGCGAAAAAAAAAAATTCAGCGAAAAAATTTCCAGCAAAAAAATTTCGGCGAAAAAAATTCGAGCGAAAAACTTTAGCGAAAAAAAATTTTCTGGCGAAAATTTCTGGCGTAAAAAAATTTCTGGCCAAAAAAATTTTCGGCGAAAAAAATTTCCTGCGAAAGAAATTTTCGGCGAAAAAAATTTCCAGCGAAAAAATTTCTTGATTTTTTGTACGTATGTGGACTTACGACACGGGCGCATCGATACCGCGCGCCCATGGTCTTTTAACTCTTGGTTAGAAAGAAAACCACACACTCTTGTTGTCGCTTTATGTGTTTCTAATTCAACTTTCTTTTGTCAGACAGTCAGACGAACACTTTGGAGAATTAAATATTTTCTATGTTTTTATACAAATTTTATTGGCTTTCACTATTCTACTCCTCGAATTCTGCACTCAAACGAAAGCTTAACATTTTACAGTCTAAATTTTTCAAATTTACGACAGCGATTGATTGAGTTTTGGAAAATGACGGAATGCAGACCAATCTTGTGCGTTGACCATCAGTGCCTGAAAACAAAAGTAAGAATTTCAAATCGTCCATAGAAGTCGGTTCACTTTCTGTTGCGTACCTATATACAGATCCGTTTGGAATTCGTTCATATTACCAGCGAAGTAAATGTGAGGGCACTTATCGATTATGAACGGATCCTTTTCGTAGTACGGATAGCAGGGCAATGTGTCTGGACTTGTCGGTGCCAAATGACTCCACACCAGTGTAGCTTTCAGCGCTTCCAAATTGTCCTCAATTTTGGAATATCGTTTGATGTCCATCACATTCTGACCGGATGTTCCAATAATCGATCGATCAGCCAGAGTGCAATGGTACGGATTTGTAGCACCGCGCAAGTTTTTACTGGGAAAACTCTTCGGAAACATGCAATGGTGCATCGGTTGTTGTGGCAGCATATAATTGGACGGATCAAATTCGCCAGACATCAGATCTACTGGTGATGATTTCACCCAATGTGACAAAATTTCGTCGACGGAATTTACGGCACGTAAAGTTATTTCCGATTCGGGTTGTCGAGTTAAGTTCGAACGTTGTTTCACCTCAACGGATGACCGAACTGAATTACCCGCAACGATTATACGAACAATGCTAGCTGCCTCCAAGTCATCCGTTTTGTCGAAGGAGTCAATGTTACCGTAAAGCCATTGTTGAAATAATTCTAATGACATCGTGAAATCGTCAGATGATGACTACAAAATTTCCCAGTAAAAATATTCGTTTTTTAATGTGCAACATAACAGAAAGTCTACCTGGTCCAATCCCGAGATCAAAACTAGCAACGGATTGTTACTTAGGTCGGTGAGTGGTTTCTGAGGTCCTCCTTCATAAAATAGGTACTCGTCCACTGCGAACTTTCCATCACCATCTTCATAGCCTAGGAAATGAAATAAAAAAAAATATTCCAAACTTTGACACATTACCACAATTAGTTGGTCTATGTATGAACATGAACAAAGTATTTTCGAACAAAAAATTATATTGCCGCCAGGGACGGATTTGTTTCCAATGAAACATTTTGGGTGCTTTTTGTTCAATAATTCTTCGATCAGAACTGAAAACAGGTGTACATTTAAAAGCGTGTTATTCAAGCGTTTTGTGTGTTGTGAGGGTCAAGATTTCTTATGTTTAATGTGGTGCTGTGACAAATCGTAGAATTCGGACTCGGATTTTTATTTTCATTAGCTAAAACAATTGTCCTCAATTTGTCCTTTGCGACCGAACTTCTAAAAAAATTGTCCAAGTCCTAGACACCCGCTCCAGGTGTGTGCTAAAAGCTAAAAAAGCTTAAAATCACGCTTAAAATCCACACCCCAAAAAAGAAGTCCACAAACTCAAAAAACCTTTGGGACAAGAAGCCATATACACGCGGACTTTTGAGTTTTTTCCCTCTAGCCCCTCCTCCTCCAAATTATTTAAAAAAAAAAAAACTAGGTCGCAGCAGCCTAGACAGTTAATCATCCTGAAATTTTTACTGAACGTCAATCTTGCCCCAAATGAAAAATTTCACTGTGAAAATTCTGGAAAACTGGTAAATTTTTTGTGTATCTTTAGGAACGTTATAGTGATTGGTAAGGCGAATTTTTTTGGGACCCTGAGAAAATTGCTGCCAGCTGTCAGAAAGTTGTCAGAATGTGTCAGAAAGTTGTTAACAAGTGTCAAAAAGTAATCAGCATGTGTCAGAAAATTGTCAGCAGGTGTCAGAAAGATGTCATCAAGTCTTAGAAAGTTATCAGCAAGTGTCAGAAATATGTCAGCAAAATCTCAGAAAGTTGTCAGCAAGTGTAAAAACTTGTCAGCAAATGTCGAGAAGTTGTAAGCAAGTGTCAGTAAGTCTCAGAAAGTTGTCAGCAAGTCTGAGAAAATTGTTAGCAAGTCTCATAAAGTTGTCAGCAAGCGTCAGAAAGTCTGAGAGTCCGAAGATTCTTTTCAATTTTTCAATTTAAAAAAAAAATTTTTTTTTGAAGAAACAATTTTTTCAAAGAAAATTGCCAGCAAATCTTAGAAAGTTATCAGCAAGTGTCAGAAATATGTCAGCAAGTGTCAGAAATATGTCAGCAAGTGTCAGAAATATGTCAGCAAGTGTCAGAAAATCTCAGGAAGTTGTCAGCAAGCGTCAGAAAGTCTGAGAGTCCCAAGTTTTTCTTTTAAATTTTTCAATTTTTTCAAAAAAAAATTTTTTGGAGAAATAATTTTCAAAGAAAGTTGTCAACAAGTCTTAGAAAGTTATCAGCAAGTGTCAGAAAATCTCAGAAAGTTGTCATTAATTCTCAATAGTTGTCAGCAAGTCTTAGACAGTTGTCAGCAAGTGTCAGAAATATGTCAGTAGGTGTCAGAAATATGTCAGCAAGTCTCGAAAAGTTGTCAGCAAATCTTAGAAAGTTTTCAGCAAGTCTAAGAAAGTTGTCAGCAAGTCTTAGAAGGTTGTCAGCAAGTGTAAAAACTTGTCAGCAAATGTCGAAAAGTTGTAAGCAAGTGTCAGTAAGTGTCAGTAAGTCTCAGAAGGTTGTCAGCAAGTCTCATAAAGTTGTCAGGAAGTGTCAGAAAACCTGAGAAAGTTGTCAACAAGCGAGAATTCCAAGATTTTTTTTTAATTTTTCAATTTTTTCAAAAAAAATTTTTTTGGAGAAACAATCTTTTCAAAGAAAGTTGTCAGCAAGTCTTAGAAAGTTATCAGCAAGTGTCAGGAAATCTCAGAAAGTTGTCATTCAGTCTCAATAGTTGTCAGCAAGTCTAAGAAAGTTGTCAGAAAGTCTTAAAGTTGTCAGCAAGTCTCAGAAAGTTGTCAGCAAGTGTCAGAAATATGTCAGCAGGTCTAAGAAAGTTGTCAGCAAGTCTTAAAAAGTTGTCAGCAAATGTCGGAAAGTTGTCAGAAAATCTCAGAAAGTTGTCAGCAAGCGTCAGAAAGTCTGAGAGTTCCAAGACCTTTTTTTTAAATTTTTAAATTTAAAAAAAAAAATATTTTTGAGAAACAATTTTTTTCAAAGAAAATTTTGTTTGTAGAAAAATGTTTTTCGAAGAAAAATTTTTGGAGGAACATTTTTTTACACGACTTTTAGTTACAACAAAACCTCTTTTAAGGTAAAGTGTGACGCAGTCCATAAGACCGCTTCCAAAATTAATTACATCGCTTGAGGTGCTGCCATCGCTGATAATACGCTAAAATTTGTTTGAATCAAGTTTTAGCTTGTGGCAAAATAATCAAAAAAATGAAATAAAAGTCAAATTTTTGCAATAAAATTTTTTAGGTCCCCAATTTGTCCAACCTGAAACTACTTGCAAATTTTGATTTAATGTACCTGCTCTAGATACCAAACAGTGAACTGTTTCATTTTATAAAACACAATAATCATGTTGCAAACAAATATTCTAAAATTTTAAGATAACGAAAAAATGTCCGCAATTTGTCCTAACCAATAGTACTTTTACTTCGATTATAGATGTCAGAATAATTTTTAGTACTCAAGGCCAAAAAGCTTAAAAACTCTGTACTTTTTTACTATTCGTCGATACAAAGAAATTGTTCTCTATTTGTCCTAGCCTATTTTTCGATTTTGACCCTCTGTAGTGAGAGCCATACTCAATTTATTGGGCCGTTGTATGTTTTAATTCACGCGGTAATTCTTGTGGTACGACATGTGGTTAGGACAAATTGAGAACAATTTTTTAGTTTTATTGAATTCAAACTTTTCGTCAAAAATTTTTTTAGTACCACGAGTTTGTTCTAGAAAAGTGTCATTACACTAAAACCAAACAGTCAGGAATTGAGGACGAATTTTTAATAATATCTGATTTTCAATGCATAACTTATCGCGGGAATCATTTTAAGCTTTTTGGGCTTTTAGTACTCATCTGGGGCGGGTGCCTGGCGCTAGGACAAATTATTTAAGAAGTTCGGACGGTTCGGACGCAAGAATAAGGGGACATCCATAAATCCTGTCAGCTTTTTTCGATGACTTTTCGATCCCCCCCCCCCCCATTCCCCCTGGTCCTCTTGTGTCTCACTTTCGCGACCACCCTCCCCCAATGTGGATATCAGCTTTTTGAAATTTTTATCTTTAAAAGAATCTCTTCGACAATCGAAAAAGCTCATTTATTGGCGACTTTTCTCCAAAATCGTTATGTTTCGGTTATTATTGTATCGACGAAAGGTTTCTTGAGAAATGTGTGGCGACGCCAGAGTAATTATAGGTACCTTCTCTTTACGAAAACCCCCTCCCCCTCCCCCCGTCCACTTGTGTCCTCTTAAATAAAAATCCTAGTCCGATCCCTGCGATTTGTCACAGCACCGTTTGACGTACACTACAATTTGTCAGGAAGTGCCGCGAAAATATATAAAAGTCATAAAGAAAAACTTTCAAAACTTTCCGAAAACTAAACTATTGAACAAAGGCGCTAACTACATGAAGGTGACAGTGAAGGTGAAGCAATGAAAAAAACCAAGAAAAATTCGACAAAAGTTCTGAAATTTACGACAAGACCAGTCGCCGGTAAAAAGTCCCATCGTTGAGTTTGTCTCAATTGAAATCAAAATACTTTTCG
>CM055403.1:175552700-175597454 GCA_029228625.1 Pseudolycoriella hygida | reverse complement strand
TATGACGTGTTAGTGCTGTAAATTGTTTTTCGGCGAAAATTTCCAAAAATTATTCACGCATCACAGCCAAAAGTGTCTATCTCCATTTCTTGATGGGTTGTAATTTAGACCAGAAGACTGAATTTTTCAGGTAATGTCGACTTCAACACTTCGTAACTTCTAGATACTAGATAAACATTTGCGAGGGACCCGTACGTATCAGAATAGGTGTGGCAAACACAGTTGGTGCTACGAAAAGACATTAAAGCGTATTTAAGTAAATATTGCCTTACGTCCACATTAAGAGTTTATACTACGTACTAAAGAGCCATCTGGCGGAATTTTTTCAACTAATGAAAGTTTGTATGGGAAATGGAGGAAATGTGACACTTTTGTGTAATGTTTTTCTCTTAAAGTCCTGAATGCAAACCAATGTTTATGTAATATTTAACCCTCTTATATTTAATGGTAAGTATGCTTACCAATCAACATTTTTCACAAAATGTATGGGCAATGATCGAGTAGCCTATGAAAAACAAATTTATTTTATATGTCAAAAAAATCAATTAAATCAAATAAAATACGCGTGAAAATGAAAACCAAACAAGTATTGAGTCGAATTAAACCAACGCGAAATAAAACCAAGCGAACTGCAAAATCGATGAAAAATGTTGAAATCGAACTCCAATCAGAAATTCACTTGAGACGCTCCGTCCGATTATCAGAACGCCAGTTGCAGCGTCATTTCGCATTGCCAGATTCCGATGATTCTGATAACGAAGCCGACGAAGGAGCAGTTGATGAGCTGTTTCAACTCAGTGATTGTGAGGACGATATGGAACGCGTGCGACGCGTACACCTTAACGAAATCTGTAGTGACGATGAAACCAGCATGAATGATGACTGTGAAAATAAACTTGATCAAGTTCCGTGTAAAAAAAAAGATAAAAAGATAATTAAAAACGATGCGAGCTGGGTTCACGATACGGAATACTTCGATAAAATAGACAAAACATTCGATAAAACCTCAAATGTCATTGGATCTATCGGTGGTAAAGAAATAAATTATTTCGAAACGATTTTTGATGATCAGGTCGTGTTGAAGCTGTCGCTTCGGTCACGACGGCAAATCGGTTCAAGAAAATTGTTGAAAACATGCACTGCAACGATAATGAAAAGCAATTGCCGAAATCTCATCCAAACCATGATAAGCTTCACAAAATAAAACCGATCATCGAACTGTTAAATGCAAATTCTCGGAAAGTCTACAAGCCATCAGATGTCGTCACTGTTGACGAATCAATGATTCCATTCAAAGGAAGATACTGTTTGAAGCAGTACATGCCTAACAAACCGGTGAAATGGGGATATAAGGTGTGGTGCCTGTGCGATTCCTATACAGGTCAGTTAATTCTTCTCACAAAAATTACAACTAAAACATCTTATCTAATCGTAGGTTTTGTCGTCGCTTTTTTTGTATATACTGGGAAGGAAGACTCTACGAAAAATATTTCTCTGGGTGAGAAAGTTGTAACCAAACTGGTTGAAGAGGCCAACATCGAACGTGGCTCATTAGTCGTTATGGACAACTTTTTTAGTAGTTGCTCCCTGTATGAAAACTTGATGGACCGAGAGACCTTTGCTTGCGGAACGGTAAAAGGGACGTCAAAAGGTTTGCCCAGCTTCATGCGCAAAAATTTGAAAAATGACAAAATCATGGCACGGGGCGAGTTTCAATTTGCTGTCAAGAATAGAACAGCAGCTGTCAAGTGGATGGACAGAAAGGCAGTGTGTTTTCTGTCGTCCGTCCACAGTCCTCGTAATATTTCAACAGTTCGTCGCAGACAGAGAAATGGCCAACGCATTGAAGTTGGATGTCCAGAAGTTGTAAAGGTTTACAACGAAACAATGGGAGGTGTCGACAAATTCGACCAACTTCGCGAATGTTATGCTGTGGGAAGACGTTCGGTAAAGTGGTGGCACCGAATATATTACTATTTGGTAGATTTGGCTATCGTAAATTGCTATGCGATGTGGAAAATCAAACAGCCAGATCCGTATAAGTGCCATCAACTTGATTTTCGCATGAATTTGGCGCGACAACTTATTGGCGGGTTCTCCTCGAGAAGAAGTTGTGGCCGCCCACTAAATTTTGTAAAATGCAAGCTTTCCGATTCGGTAAGGATGGCCAACGTTGGCAGCCACATGCCAGAAAGACACGATAATTATCGCAGATGTAAGTTTTGTAGTGGAGGAGGAAAAAAACAAAAAAGAACGCGATTTGTTTGTACCTTTTGCAAAGTACCTCTTTGCATCACACCGTGTTTCTCCAAATTTCAAAAATCATAAAATTTATCTCGAATTTCAATCGACAATCCCGTTGAATTCCAAAAATGTTGTTTGTTGGTCGATAACAAAAATAATTTTTTTTGACTAAAATCTATGCCTTTTTTATCATGCAGATGAATACAAAAAAAAAAAACATTGAGATTGTGTGGTAAGTTATAAAAGAATATTCCTCTGTCGTCAATACAATGACATCGAACCGTTATTTTTACGAAAGCTTTGTTTCTTGTGTACAAATTATTCACACCGAGAATTATTGCGAAAATGCCGAAAGTGCACTGCTGACCCAGTCGACCCGTCGGAGTCACCAGCCACACTGACGAACAACATCAGTTTGCTTCGTGAGCTTACAATATTTGTAAAGGTTTTGGTTATTACAAACATTCGTCGACCTACAGATTGACGTGATTTTACCTATTTTTTTAATATTTTGTTTATGCAAATAGAACCGCAAAAGACAATATTTCATGCAAATTTACATTGGTATATTTACATGCGCCGATCTTATTTCTAATTCAACACTCTATATCATAACTACTAACAAAAATGAAATTCAAAATTTGATTAGATTTTTGTAAACAACATAATAAATAATATCGACATTATCAGCTGATAATTGTCGAGTGACACTTTACACTGTAAAATTGTATGAACGAACCGTACACTCTCAAATTTCCCAAAAAAATGTATGTACAAAAGGGTTAAATACTTTAGCTATTTCTAAAGAAAATTGCGGAAACACTTTTCATAAAAACATTTTCATTTGCTAGAAATGTGAATTCCAATATTTCACTGCAATAGTCAGTTTTTTCAGCTTTTTAGTTAATAAACACTACGAAATGCATAATTTTTTCGACCAATGTGTTTGCTCACTTAATCTTTAACTGAGTAATCAATTTAAATGACAGAAAACATTTTCTGCAAGTCAGAAATTGATAAAAAAATTTTGAGTTGATGATTCCAAATAAAAATGGCCGCCATCTTTATTGTGATTTGACGTTTATAAATATTTGCAAATGTATCAACTCAAAAAGTTTTTTTCTATTTCTAAATCGCAGAAAATGTTTTCTGTGATTTAAATGAATTACTCAGTTAAAGATTTAGTGAGCAAACACATTGGTCGAAAAAATTATGCATTTCGAAGTGTTTATTAACTAGAAAATCTAAAAAAAACTGACTTTTGAAATGAAATATTGCAATTCTCATTTCTAGCAAAAGTGTTATCGCAATTTCCTTTAGAAATAGGTAAAGTATGTAACGATTACATAAGCATTGGTTTGCACTTTAAGACTTTAAGAGAAAAACGTTACACAAAAGTGTCACTTTTCCCATACAAATTTTCATTAGTTGAAAAATTTCCGCCAGATGGCTCTTTAGTACGTAGTGTAAACTCTTAAATTGCATTGGAAATTGCCGATAGGGCAATATTGAAAAACCCGTCCGAAGAAACGATGTAAAAAAAGCACAAAATTGACCCCCAAATAGAGAAAAATGTAGCAAAAAACCATTTTTTGGGCTAGGGCCGACCTTAGTACTGACCTAGGGCGGCAAGTAGAGTCCTCGGACACATTTTTTTTAGATTTATCAGGGTGGAGTGGCCATTTCTGGCTCCTAAAACACAGATCTATTGATCCTTTGTTTTCCTCCCGTTCATCATATAAATCATTTAAAACATTCCGGTTCTCACCAAAAACCCATCTAGGGCGATAGGTCCTTGGTCTAAGATATCGGAGGGTCGAATCACATAACCACCTAATATCATGCTCCTTAGCAGTGGAACTTCGGGCATTCGCATATTACGTGGACGCTCGTTTCCTCCTCCATGCCGCAGTCACATCTAGGATCAGCCAAAATGGTCATTTTGGCCAATTGCTTGTTCAATCCACAGTGACCCACTGCTCTCCTAATGCCCCTACGGTCCATTCTGAGAAGCTCCTTGGCCCACTTCTAGTCAGGCGCCGGGAAGAAGAGCTTTGTGTGCTTTCCTTCGCCGTACGCGCACCAATTCTTTGCGGACTCAGCCCGCACCCAGTGTTCCACCGCCCTTTTACAAAGAGAGTGTAGGATCGGGATGTGGGGCTCTGGGCCATCGATAGCATATGAATACTTAATTGCAGAAAGGGAACATGTCAAAGAACGTAATATCTCAGAAATTATAAGACTTAGAGACTTCGGCCCAAAGCAAAAGTTGTCAAAGATGACAAAATACGTAATTTTTTATTGGAGAGGGAGCGCCTGCTCGTCATCCTGAGGACCCACCTCCAGAATCTCGAGATTTCATGGGATTTTTGAAAACTTTGAGTGATTTTATTATGAGTTGAGGTTAGAAGAGTTGAAATTGAATGAGCTTCCTAGAGCAGTTAATTTCTCCAAATTTGATATTTACTAAAAAAAGAAACTCGATGGTAGCTGGGAAAATTGAATATTTTGGAACTGGTAGTGGATGGGGTGGATCATCAGGAAGTTCTTCCGTTTTCAATTATTGTGGCCTCAACTCATAGTAAAATCACTCAAAGTTTTCAAAAAACACTTGAAATCTCGAGATTCTAGAGGTGGATCCTCAGGATGACGAGCGGGCACTCCTTCTACAAAGAAAAAATACGTATTTTGTCATCTTCGAGTCGAAGTTCCTAATTTGGATATTTTCTAAGAAAAATAAAAACTAGATTGCAGCTGGGAAAATTAACTGTTCTGGAACTGGGAGTAGTTGGATCATTAGGAAGCTCTTCCGCTTTCAATTATTCTAACCTCAACTCATAATGAAATCACTCAAAGTTTTCAAAAATCCCATGAAATCTAGAGATTCTGGAGGTGGGTCCTCAAGATGACGAGCAGGCGCTCCCTCTCTAATAAAAAATTACGTATTTTGTCATCATTGACAACTTTTGCTTTGGGCGGAAGTCTCTAAGTCTTATTATTTCTGAGATATTGCGTTGTTTGACATGTTCCCTTTCAGCAATTAGGTATTCAGATGCTGAGCCCTGTCAGGCTAGCTCGTCTGCGCTCTCATTACCGTCTACACCAGTGCGCCCATCGACCCAGGCCATCACACTGGCAACTCAATCGAATATTGGAAAGCAAACGAGCTAACCATTACGCCATTGAGCCTTGGCCACCAAACTACGCAGCCATGGCTCAACATGGGTCTGACCACCGTCTCATAGATCCACAATATGGCTCTAGATTCCCCAGTCCCTTCCAAAAGCCTTTTGACAGATACAAAAAGCGGTGGCCGCTTTCTGTGCTTTGTATTTAACACAAAAAAGCACAATGACCGTTTTGTTGGGGTTGACCTTCAAGCCCTTCTCCAGGCACCATTTCTCCACTAACCTCAGCGAACTCTTCAAGCGACTTCCCAGGGTACTTTCGAACTTGCCTTTAATTAGAATAGTCAGGTCGTCCGAATAACCCTGCGCATGAACACCTGTCTCATTCAACCTCTTGATCAGGGAGTCCACGACCATGCGCCATAGCAACGGTGAGAGTATTCCCCCTTGCGGACAGCCTTTCGATACCCAGAAGCTGGACTTGTGGCTGATTACGCTCGCCTCCACGGTCCTGCTTCTGAGCATGTTGCCAATCCACCTCGTTACCACCGCTGCTACGTCCCTTTCTTCCAGCGCTTGCTGAACGACATCGAAGCTGGTGTTGTCCATAAAACATCCAAGAGCAATCTCACCGAATTCTAATGACTCTTCTACCCCGGCCACAAGGGCGTGCAGAGCCGAGTCCGTCGATTTACCCACCTGATATGCATGTTGCTACTCTTGCAGCGGGTATCTCGACAGGATTTCGTCTCTGATGTAGAAGTGTACGAGCTTCTCGAGAACACATTATTCCATAGACAAAAATGTTTCCCTCAAATTGCTCTTCAAGATAGCAAAAAAAAAATTTTTTGTTAGAGCCGACGTTAGGACCGACATGACGCCCACTTGAGCCCTAAGCACAGGCACAAGTTTCTTTTATAATTTGTCGGTCATCCCTAGATCTTTCAAACAAAAAAAAAATTTGAAAATCGGAAAAGATTTACTCGAGTTATGTACGAAAAACACGTAAAGCCCTAACAGAGACTCGTTTGTAGTGCCCTAGCTAACTCCAAGGACTCAAATCCAAAAACGTTTCTTCCACAAATTGTCGTTCATGCCCAGATCTTTCAAACAAAAATTTGAAAATCGGAAAAAAATTACTCGAGTTATGTACAAAAAACACATAGAGCCATAGCAAAGACTCGTTTTTAGCGCCCTAGCTAAGTCCAAGGACTCAAATTCAGAATCCGTCCGTCCGTCAACACGATAACTCGAATAAAACTCAACCGATTTTCAAAAACTTTTTTCGGTGAAAGGTAATCGAAAAATCTTTTATGGGATTGAAAATGGGCACTGTCGGCCTAAGGGCCACCGAGCTAGGGCCGTTTAAGTGATTTTTAGTCTTTTGTACATAACTCAAGTAAACCTTTTCTGATTTTCATAAATTTGTTTGAGTGTTTGAAAGACTTGGTCATAGCCGACAATTTATTGAAGAAAATTTTTTGAATTTGAGTCCTTGGACTTAGCTAGGGCACTAAAAACGAGTCTCTGCTAGGGCTCTATGTGTTTTTTGTACATAACTCGAGCAAATCTTTTCCGATTTTCATAAATTTTTTTTTGTTTGAAAGATCTGGGCAAAGGACAATTTATAAAAGAAATTTTTGCCTGTGCTTAGGACTCAAGTGGGCCTCATATCGGTCCTAAGGTCGGCCCTAGCCAAAAAAAATTGTTTTTGGTATGTTGCAGAGCAAATTGAGGGAAACATTTTTGTCTATGGAAGTATGTGTCCGAAGCCTCTACTTAAGGCCTTAGGTCAGTACTAATATGTGTGATGCAAGTAATTGCGGTGCGTCTCATGCCTCTAAAAATTGCACACAATATCAGCGTCCTCAGCTCTCACATTACTAATAGAAAATTCTAGTCTTGCGACGCTTGATAACTCCATTTTGATTGTAAATTCCATCGTGTTTAGTTGTAGATTTAAAAAGTTTTCGTTGTTTTATTTTTTGCGGGCAAAATGCAACCGAGAAGAAGAGGTAGACGGCAAGGCACACATCCGATAGCGCAACAGGAGGAGCCAAACGAATTTAGTAACCTTTCTCAAGCAATCCGGAATTTCACGAACAGAAAAAAGCTATTATACAGACATAGGAAGTTTCGTGAATATCACGACGCGAACTTCCGAAACTTCGACTTGCATCATACATTTTCGCAGCCGATGACAACATTTACAAAGGTACCATTGATGCGTTGCAACTTAGTTGGTTTGAAGGATTTAATAAGAAGCGTGGACCAGGAAATGCATGGAAGGTTTCTATTGTGTCGCACTATTTGTGTGCCTTCGAAAATTTCTGCTCTTTGTACCATCATTGATGATCCGGATGGATTGTTTTCTAGTCGATTATTTTTGTACAATTACGCGGACGTCGTTGGACAAGTTCATAGTAGGGATGCGTATATACACATGCCCGTGGGAACAATTTTGGCTATTATGAATCCATTGTTCAAGACGAATTTTGATGGAGGTTATGGCATTAGGTGTGACAATCCTGCTCAAGTGGTAATTAAAATAGTCTTAAGATTTTTCTTTAAATATACCCCAAAATGCATACGAATTTTTCGGTTTCCTCAATGACCTCAATGCCTGGCACTGCCGCCACAAGGTTTTTGGCGCCCAAATTTCGCTGTCCCTTTGTGTAACCGATTATAACAAGAAACTGAAAATTTTTAGAGACTATTACACGATGTCCACATTCTTTTTCGCGATTTCATATGTTTAATGTTTAAGTTAAAGTTCACTGTTGATGAAGAAGTCGAGTTTTATTTCAAAGTGGAAGATTTCGATTAGAGATGTTGACGATAAGCCTTAAAAGACTCTACCCAACACAAATCACTGCCTACTTTTTAAAAAATTTTCGTGAAATTTTCGTGATTTTTCTTGAATTTTCGTGAATTTAAAAAAAAAATCACGAAAAATTCAAGAAAATCACGAAAATTTCGCGAAAATTTTCTAAAAGGTAGGCAGTGACACAAATCGTCATTGATTTTTGGCAAAAAAAATCATCAACGAAAATGTTGAAATTAGATTGTTGCGCTACAACAGGCAAAAATTTTAAGACTTCAATACGTTCATGACATAGAAATTTTCATTTTATTTCGAAACGTTCATAATTCATAACAATTTTATGATGAGTGCTCTTTAGACCCGTACGAAGAACGAAGTTCTTCGAAAAGGGGTCTTATGCGTTTACCATGACGTCTTTTCGACCCGGGATTAGTGGGGCAGCACCGACCATGGTCCTTAGATGACGAATCAACAATAACAAAAATGTCCGTCCGTCAACACGATAACTCGAGTAAAACTCAACCGATGAAAGGTTAATCAGAAGATCTTTTATGGGATTGAATCTGGGTACTGTCGGCCCAAGGGCCGCTGAGCTAGGGCCGTTTAAATGGTTTTTGGTCTTTTGTACATAACTCGAGTAAGTCTTTTCCGATTTTCATAAATTTTTTTTTGTTTGAAAGACCTGGGCATGGCCGACAATTTATGAAAGAAACTCCTTTGGATTTGAGTCCTTGGCCTTAGCTAGGGCACTAAAAACAATTCTATGCTAGAGCCATACGTGTTTTTTGTAAATGACTCGAGTAAATCTATTCCGATTGTCATAAACTTCTTTTTGTTTAAAAGATCTGGGCATGGCTGACAATTTGTAGAAGAAACTTTTTTGATTTTGGGCCTTTGGACTTAGATGGGGCACTAAAAACGAGTCTCTGCTAGGGCCCTACATTTTTTTGTACATAAGTCTTCCGATTTTCAAAAAAAAAAGTTTTTAATCGAAAGGTCTAGGAATGTCTCACATTTTATGGAAGAAAGTTTTTTGATAAGATGCCCTTGGACTCAGCCATGACCCTGAAACTAGGCCCAACGTGTTTTTGTTTACATAAATCGGGCAAATCCTAACCAATTTTCTTGATTCTTTTTCTATTTGAGAGGTAACCGTGTACCGAATTATATACATACACAAATTTGGGCCTGTGCTTGGGGCTCAAGTAGGCCTCTGGTCGGTCCTAAGGTCGGGCCTAACTAAAAAAACAATTTTTTGTCATATTGCAGAGCAGATTGAGGTAAACATTTTTGTCTGTGGAAGTATGTGTCAGAGGCATTTCCTTATGGCCCTAGGTCGGTCCTAAAGTCGGCCCTTAACAAAAAAATTGTTTTTTGCTATGTCGTAGAGAAAATTGAGGCGAACATTTTTGTCGATTTGGAAATCAATTTTGTGCTTTCGGGAGGGTTCTTTTACACCGTCTCTTCGAACGGGTTTTTCCATATTGCCCTCTCGGCAATTTCCAATACAATTTAATGTGGACGTAATTTCATACCCTTAAGAGTTAAGGCAATATTTATTTAAATACGTTGGAGTCTTTTCGTAATATCAACTCTGTTTGCCACATCTATTCTGATACGTACGGGTCCGTTCAAATGTTTCTTTGTTTGAAAGATCTGGGCATAGCCGACCACTTTATTGATTTTGAGTCCATGGACTTAGCTAGGGCACTAAAAACGAGTCTCTGCTAGTGCCCTACGTATTTTTTGAACATAACTCGAGTAAATCTATTCCGATTTTCGGAAATAATCTTTAGCTCGAAAGATCTAGGTATGGGCAACAATTTATAAAAGAAACTTTTGCCTGTGCTTAGGGCTCAAATGGGCCTGATGTCGGCTCTAAGGTTGGCCCTAACCAAAAAATTTTGTTTTGCTATGTTGCAGAGCAAATTGAGGGAAATATTTTTGTCTATGGAAGTATGTGTCCGAGGCCTCTACTTAGGGCCCTAGGTCGGTCCTCAGGTCGGCCCTAGACAAAAAAATGGTTTTTTTACTATGTTATGGAGAAAATTAAGAGAAATATTTTTGTCTATGGAAGTATTTGTACGAGGGCTCTCCTGAAGGTCCTAGGGCGGACTAAGTTCGGCCCTAGCCCAAAAAATAGTTTTTTGCTATATTGTGCAGAAAATTGAGGTGAACATTTTCGTCTATTTAGGGATGAATTTTGTACATCAGAAGGGTTTTTCACACAATTGCTTCGGACGGGTTTTTCAATATTGCACTGGCAATTTCCATACAATTCATTGTGGACGTAAGACAATATTTACCTTAATACGTTAAACATCAACTCTGTTTGCCGCATCTATTCTGATACATACGGGTCCCCCGCATATGTTTTGATTAGAATATGTCTAATTCCATCAGTACCGTCACCTGGGTAACGAATTTCATCTCTTTCACTATTTCAATGTGCATGAGACAAAACACATTCGCTGCCAAGGTGACATGGTAGTGACTATTTGATGGAATTAGCCACATACTGCGGATTTTCATTTAAAGGTGACCATATTATTCTGGGATGGTACGAAACAAAAGCAGAGAAATGATAATTTGATACGCTCGTGCCGAGGTAGAACCGGCAAAACACACATTTGAATGACAGTTGGGAGATAATGTGAGAGAATTTCGTACGACGCCATCCTCTCCAATACAACTCAGCTGCCATTTACATGTGTGTTCTACCTCGGCTCAGGCGTACCAACTCATCATTTCTATTTATAAAAGAGATAATAGGACGGACATGAACACTTGCATGAAAAACACGGAGCATATACGAGCGATGATAATTTATGACAGCGGGTGAGTACCGGGTTTGTAAAACATTTAGGCTATAAACTGCATCACCGCGCCGTTTATAGCACTAGTTTCCACCAAAAGACAATAGAAAGAGCTTTCGGAGCTTCCGATTTCATTGGAGGCTATCGAATTCTTTCATTTTCATGAAAAAATAGATTCGTCATTCTTGTCTTAAACATGGGGATTCCATGATGTCCTTTTACCACTTTCATCTTATGGTAAAATCTTGCTTGTGAAGGATTCCCAAGTCAATCCTTACAAAAAAGACATGATGGTGTACCACTGAAAACATCGAAAGAAATTTGGCCGGACAACCGGCCAAAGAATGTACTCACCCAGAACAAAATCAGTTAAAACCTTTCGAAGTTACGATCGAAAAAGTGGTCAAAAACGTGGTTTTTTGAAGGTCGGTGAAACTTTCTGATTTATCGCTATAATTACTGAGATTTGAGAATGCGAAAAAGTGTGCTTGTCATCTCGTTGCTCTCTTTTTTTGTTGTTGTTATCACTTTTGACAACAAAGTCGGGAGGTCTGCCCAACAACACAAGAAAAACTTAGAGAATGTTTTTTGAGAGAGAAATTGTATGAAAGTCTCTCTCAAAAACTACTCTCTAAGTTTATACTACCGTACTACTACTATACTTCAAAAAAAAAATCTGTCCTTGGGTCAGAGTGCCTATTTTGAGAAAAATGTTTTTCCACATTTTTTCCTTAAATTTTTCTCAATTTTCCAAAAAACCTTTTTGGGCAAAATAAGGAAAAATTTAATTAAAAATTTCAAAAACGTTTTCCTCAAAATAGTTTTTTGTGTCCGTGTGATAATGCGGCTCTGATGCCCCGGGTCACTTTTTTCCTCTTTAAAAAAAACTTATAATCGAGGGAAACCGCACAAAAGTCCACTTCAAAAGTGGAGGAGAGGTGACGCATTAAGTTTCAAAACGCAAAATTATTCTCTATCGATTGCGAAAGTCACAAATCTCAATTAAGTTAGTCTGGTTCATTTGTCTAACGTGCTATGATCACGTCCTCTAATGTCAAACGACGAAATAATTTTTCTGTACTTTCAGTTTTTGAGCTGCAAAAAGTTGACATTTATTTCTTATTGCGTAGATTATTTAGGGTAAATTTAAATTTTTGAGTGTAAAAACTGAATGTTTGTGAGCAAGACGTAATTTTGTTTTAAACAAAGCGCTGTACTTTTTTCAGGAAATTTAAACTTTGAACACAAGATTCTATTCAAACAAACTTTTTCGTATTATCAGCGCCACCTTAAGCGATATCATTAATTTTGGAAGCGGACTCACGGACTGCGTCACACTTTACCTTTTAAGAGTTCTTTGTATGTGATATCAGCCGTTTTGGAACTTTGCAGTTGTTAAAACTTAATTTTACGAAAAAAATTTTCTGTTTATTGAGAAAATATTTCTTCGAAAAAAATTTTTCCAAAAAAAAAATTTTCTCAGAAAAAAATTTTCCAAAAAAAATTGTTCTCCCACAAAATTTTTTCTGTAAAAAATAAATTCTTCGAAAAACATTTTCTCCGAAAAAAAATTTTCCTTCTGGAAAAAATTTTTCTCGAAAAAATTTTCTCAATAAAAAAATTCTCCAAAATATTTCTTTTATGAAAAAAAATTTTCTCTGCAAAAATTTTTTGCGAAAAAAATTTTCTCTGCAAAATTTTTTGCGAAAAAAATTTTTTCCCACCAATTAATTTCCCGAAGCAACCAACTGTCTAGGTATTTTAATTCAGAAGATAGCATTTTTGAGTATTCGCCAAGATGGTGCCGCTTTTACGGCTGGCAGACATTTTCTTAAGATCTCAAAAATGTCTAGAGATGTGCGGGCCGACCTTCTTTGGAAGCCCGGCCCGGACCGAACTTGATCCGAAATTAAAACCCGAAGCCCGACCGCCCGGTAAACGCTGGTGGCTCGGCCCGACCCGACCCGAACCCGATCCGAAATTAAAACCCGACCGGGATTTTCTAAACCCGAAAGCCCGAAACCCAAACCCGTGAAAAGTAGTTCGGGTACTGGTCGGGTTCGGGCGGGCTTTTTTTCGAATTTCGGGCAACGCGCTCACCTCTAATACATCATTGTCTTGTAGTCGATGTGATTTGAATATTCTAGGGTGCATTATTTTAAAAAAAAAATTTTGTAGCATTATTATCTAACCCGAATCGTATAATCGATAAAAAGTACACCCGAAACGCGCCCGACCGGAAATTTTTCTAGACCCGAAAGCCCGAAACCCAAACCCGTGAAAAGTAGTTCGGGTTCGGGTCGGGTTCGGGCGGGCTTTTTTTCGAATTTCGGGCAACCCGCTCACCTCTAAAAATGTCTACTGATCAAACTCTATAACTTTGTAGAAGGCACCAACTCTCTAAGTGTTATCATTCCGGAGCTAAAATTCGAAAACAAAAAAAAAACCTAATTTATTGCTTAGGAAAATTCAAGATAACGTCACTTTGTCTGCTGCCAGCCATTTTCTTGAGGCCCCAAAAAGTTCTCCTGACCAAACTCTATAACTTTTCCGAAGAAACCAACTCTCTAGGTATTGTCACTCCGAAGCTAAAATTCAAAAACTCCGAGCATTACCTGAAAAACCCTCAAAATTGACCACTCTTTCACCTGTCACGGCTTTTCTAGAATTATCACTGTAAAATTTTTCATTTGGGCCGAAACTGACGTTCAGTGAAAATTTCAAGAAGATCGGCTGACTAGTTCTCGAGATCGTGATCCGTGAATAGATGATGATGACGATGATTATAATCACATAGTAATTTGAAGGATTTTTAAAGTTTGGAAAAACTTGTTTTGGTGCCTTTTGTATGGAAATTCGTGAACTTCGAAATGCCATATCTCAGCCAATTTTTAACCGATTTTGTTGAATTTGGGGTTGTTTGAAAGGGTACGGGGAAAATTTTAAAAGTTCGCCTATATATAGTTCCTGGTTCCCCAAAGGTTTTGTATGGGTTTTTTGGGTTTGTGGACTTCTTTCTTGGGGTAGGGGGACTGCGTTAGAAGGTTAGAAAATCACGAAAATTGATTTAGTGAAAGTGGGTTGAGTGGTTCGGGTCGTATTGTCCACAGTGTGTAGTTTAATTTTTCAAAAAATCTCTTGAAGCCTCGGAATGTGCTTCCGCTTAATTTTGTGATATTGCAAAATACAAAATGGCCACCACCTAAGCCGGAAGTGGCTTGCAATATCACAAAATTAAGCGGAAGCACATTCCGAGACTTTCGTGAAGAAAATATGTTTCTAAGTGGCTTACTTCCGAAGATATTTGCTACTTCCGGTCGAGGAAGCCGCCATTTTGAAATTCGAGTTGGGCTCAATATGCAGTAATATATTCTCCACAACTTTGTAGAACATTGTTTTCCAAAGTTTCCAACAATTTACGAGATATTAATTTTGGAAAATTTTCGAAATATTATAGCCATAGTGCGTTGCTTCGGACGGGTTTTTTAATATTGCCCTTTCGGCAATTTCAAATCTAATTTAAAGTGATGCCTACGGGCCCCTTGCATATATTTTTATTTTTTTTTAAATAAATACGTGTCGACTAAAATACTACTCTATTCCACCGACTTTTTGCCAGCCGGAAACGGCGGCTGACGGCTAAATGTGCCGCCGCCGGCGTTTTTGGTCGGTTATCTACGACTAGCCGCCGCTAATGCGCAGGGTCGGTTGGTGCAATTCGCCCGTTTATAAATCACTGAAAAATATTTCTTAATATTTTTTGTTATTCAACTTTTCATATTTTCCTCTTAAAGAAATTAAAATCTTCTCAAAGCTAGTATACAAATTTGAAGGTTTGTGTACCGTCCGGTCGTCATTTGAAAAATTATACAAACACCTTGGGGGTCATTCGTAAATGACGTCCAGTTTTTTCAGTGCTGCCAGCACATTTAGATCGTTAATAACTCGATAAAGATGCATTCTGGCGACTCAAACGTGTGTCCCCCCCAATTAGGGGGGTAGAACACACATTTGACTCGCCAGAATGGATATTTCTCGTGTTATTAACGATTTAAATGTGCTGGCAGCACTGCAAAAACTGGGCGTCATTTATGGATATCCCCTTGTACCCAAATCCACAGAGAGATTTCATATTTTTTCTATGCATTCTGTGACAGGTGATTGGACCCGTACGAAGTACGAAGGTCCTATACGTTTACTACAAATTCAGGGCTCCCACACATCCAATATTTAAAAAATTGTCCGTCTCCACTTTTTTTTCGAAACGACTGCACCGATCACCCTGAACTTTTTTTATCTCTGAAAGGTACATATATGTCCCATGGTTCAAGTTCAAAGATGAGCAAACTCGATCAGGTAGTTTCGGAAATATGGTCGAAAAGATGTCCAAAAACATGGTTTTTTGGGGGTAGGTGAGATTTTTTCTCAGATATCTCTAGAATTAAGGCAGTTAGAAAGCTACTTTCTGGGACGAAGCTGTAGAGAACTAAATTTTAGCGAACATGCGTTTCAAGGTTTTCCCCAGAAACGTCCAAATCCCGAGATTTAGCCACTTCTAGAATTGGTAGGGATGATTCATATAGCAAGAACTATGATAGATAGAAAGTTGTAGAGAAATGAATTTTAGCAAACACGTGTTTCAGGGTTTTTTCCAGAAATCTCCCAATCCCGAGATTTAGCCATTTCTAGAAATGGTTGGGATGAGTCTTATCTCAAGAACTATGACAGATGGAAAGTTGCTTCCAATGGCAAAGTTATAGAGAATTAAACTTTAGCGAACACGCGTTTCAGGGTTTTCCCGAAAAATGTCCCAATACTGAGATTCAGCCACTTCTAGAACTCAGAGGGATTAGAACATTAGACAACTCGTGATTGGTGTCAGAGTTCAGAAAATGTACTTCGGGAGGGCTTTCGACATTACTTTGGGTAATTTCTGAGAGTCGTTTTCGCACGTGAAGGCTTTACGTACGGGTCTTTGCATATGTTTGTTTCTTAAAATTCCGACAAATTAAAATTTCTTATCGTGTCGTCCGTCGTCCTTGCAGGAAGTGAAAGACCTAGGTCATCGTGGGTTCATCGGAAAGCTATGTACTTCTTACTTATTTTCTACACTCAAAAGTCGTGAGGAGATGGCGTTTTGTTGACGTCGCGTCTGATGACAGGTCGGGCGAGAAAATTTTTTAGCGACACCTGGTAATTTCTTACTGAATAAATGTTATTCACACCTCAGTTATAGAGCAAACAATATTTCAAAAGTTGGTTATGAAAGTCGGACTACAATCGAAATCACGGAAAATGTAGCCTGAAACCAGACTGTCGAATTCTAATGTGTTTTTAGATTTTTACTTATTTAAACGTTTTATTTCGGAAAAAATGAAAATTTCTACTACAGCCGGCGCCAGACCTAGACGCCGCCGCATCGCCAATTTTTTTTCGACTCTCGTCTCTGATTCCTCGAAAAAAAATTTCATGCAAATTCTTAGCGTGTAAGACTTTCGTCACGGCCCCTGTACTACCTTAGAGCCCTGATATATTCGATGGAACCGTAACTATTTAGAATTTATTTTCTTTCTCTTTAACTTTTAGGTCAAATTATTACCAATGAAAGTGAAAGAATTGCTCGGTGATATAACGTGGAGAAAACATATCCCAGCACAATACCTGCTAAGAAATGTATCATCTGATGAAGATGAAAGCCAACCTGTAGCGTCTACGTCACAAGGCCACTTCAGTGGCTCAGTGGCTCCAGTGACTCGATCGACTTCAGCTCTTAAGATTGCTGCAGCGGCTGAGGCGACTGCAGCGGCTGAGACGACTGCAACGACTGAGACGACTACAGCATATGAGACGACTACAACAACTGAGGCGACTGCAGCGGCTGCAGCGGCTGTGACGACTGCAGCGACTAAAAAAAAGAAGAAGAAGAAGAAGAAGCCGAAGAAGAAGAGAAGTTGCTTAGAGATTGGAAGACACTTTCATTTAATCAGACGTTACCATGATGCCATCAGCGCTTATACACGTGGGCTTGCAGATGACACCATCAATCTTGAAATGAAAATGAAATTGCTAAGCAATCGATCAGACGCTTACGGTAAGCTCTATAGGTACAATTTGGCTCTGGAAGATGCCCAAGCTGCGTTAGACATCGTTCCAGATGATATACATGCCATTATGATGAAAGTGAAATCCCTGTACGGTTTGACCCAGTATTTGGAAGGTATGACGTTTTTGAATTCGGTAGAAGTAACATCGGCATCTGAGAGAGAAGCCACGAAATACAAAGATGAATTCAAAGCTCTAATAAATAAAGGCGATAGGCACATAGCTGAATCCACGACTGGTTCTTACAATTTTCCAAAAATATTCTCAAATGAGAATGAGTTCCGCTACCATGATATGGCCGAGTATCAAGGTCCAGTTGTTGTAAAAAATGCAGGAAGTAAAGGCAATGGACTCTTCGCCAAAAGAAGTATACAAGCCGGTGAATTAATTTTGGCCAGTAAAGCGTTTGCTTATGTTGCTTATACGCCTGACAATGAAGAAGAAACATTTATCAATCAAAGGGATTTACCACATGGACAAGAATCAATATATTTAGACCGTTGCCAAAGTCAACTAGTCTCAGACATACTGTATAAAATAGCGGATGATCCTCTCAAACGTCTCGAATTGTATAAGTTATACGGTGGCAGAGAATATCTTGACATCCCGGAATCGCGTAACTTTGATGTGGATGTAAGACGAATCGAAAGCATTTGCCACTACAACTCATTCGGCGGAGGCGGATTTCCCGCATCGGATGATGAACCAGTTTGTGGACTTTGGATCTATCCGTCGTTTCTCAATCACGGTTGCATCGATTCGAATTGCATGTGGTTTCGTAACGGGAACTTTATGTTTGTACGAGCATTCCGTGATATTCCAAAAGATGAAGAGCTTACGATCTCTTACACACCAATTGAAATGTATCCGCAAAGTCGTCTCGATCAATACGGCTTCACATGCGATTGTCGGCTGTGCGCACGAAATCTTCAGGACGATGCACAAACGAAAGAGGTTCGGACGAAATTTCAACGGTTTTTGGAGATAATGTTAAAAGAAAGTTTACTAGAATCACCACCATGTAAATTGGTTTATGGTTATACGGAAACTGAAGCATTGATGATGATAAAAAAGTTGGAAGATACTCGCCAGGATGCACCTGATCTCAACTTTGGATACGTGAATGAGATTCGAAAGATGGGAAAATTGTATCTAATGTATAAAGAGTACGTAAAATGTGTTGAAATTTTGGAGAATCTGTATGAAACGATGTTAAAAGATGTGGCAAGTGCAGCACTATGGACTGTGGATATAGTTGCTGATATTATTGTAGCGCTTATCTTAAATAGATCAGCAAATTTAACTGAACGATGGATTAGAGTGTTAAAACAGAGATCAATGCATTACCTGGGAAGTTACAAGGCTATTGCAGTTGTTAGGCCAGATGTTGTTGACTTAATGCAACGATACAGATTATTTCTGCCCGATTAATGAGATAGATGTTTACCACTTTTTGTAATCTTGAATTTCTAATAATAAATTGCATAAATTAATTTCAATCTTCCGATTTTTTTTTTTGTTTTTTCCTGGAAAAGTATTAGAAAGATACATCGAAATGTAGTAGAATGAAATATAGAGAAAATTAAATTTGGTGGTTTGCTCAATGCAACAGTAACAGTCTCTTGTGGATGTAAGTGTATAAAGTTTATAGCTAGTTAAACAGTCACGAACAACTATGAAATTGACAGTCAAACAACTATCAAGCTGATAGTCAAACAACTATCAAGTTGATAGTCAGACAACTATCAAGTTGATAGTCAGACAACTATCAAGTTGATAGTTAGACAACTATTAAGTTGATAGTTACACAACTATCAAGTTGATAGTTAGACAACTATCAAGTTGATATTTAGATAACTATCAAGTTGATAGTTAGACAACTATTAAGTTGATAGTTGGACAACTATCAAGTTGATAGTAAGACAACTATTAAGTTGATAGTTAGAGAACTATCAAGTTGATAGTAGCATAACTATCAAGTTGATAGTTTGACAGCTATCAACTTGATAGTTAGACAACTAGCAAGTTGATAGTTGGACAACTATCAAGTTGATAGTTAGACAACTATAAAGTTGATAGTTAAACAACTATTTAGTTGATAGTTGGACAACTATCAAGTTGATAGTTAGACAACTATCAATTTGATAGTTGGACAGCTATCAAGTTGATAGTTAGTCAACTATCAAGTTGATAGTTAGACAACCATCAAGTTGATAGTTAGACAACTATGAAGTTGATAGTTAGACAACTATCAAGTTGATAGTTAGACAACTGTCAAGTTGATAGTTGGACAACTGTCAAGTTGATAGTTGGACAACTGTCAAGTTGATAGTTGGACAATTATAAAGTTGATATCTGGACAACTATTAAGTTGATAGTTAGACAAATATTAAGTTGATAGTTGGACAACTATCACGTTGATAGTTCGAAAACTATTAAGTTGATAGTTAGACAACTAGCAAGTTGATAGTTGGACAACCATTAAGTTGATAGCTGGACAACTATCAAGTTGATAGTTAGACAACTATTAAGTTGATAGTTGGACAACTATCACGTTAATAGTTCGAAAACTATTAAGTTGATAATTAGACAACTATCAAGTTGATAGTTAGACAACTATCAAGTTGATAGTTAGACAACTATCAAGTTGATAGTTAGACAACTATCAAGTTGATAGCCAGACAACTATCAAGTTGATAGTTAGACAACTATCAAGTTGATAGTGAGACAAGTATCAAGTTGACAGTCAGACAACTATCAAGTTGATAGTGAGACAAGTATCAAGTTGATAGTCAGACAACTATCAAGTTGATAGCCAGACAACTATCAAGTTGATAGTTAGACAACTATCAAGTTGATAGTGAGACAAGTATCAAGTTGACAGTCAGACAACTATCAAGTTGATAGTGAGACAAGTATCAAGTTGATAGTCAGACAACTATCAAGTTGATAGCCAGACAACTATCAAGTTGATAGTTAGACAACTATCAAGTTGATAGTGAGACAAGTATCAAGTTGACAGTCAGACAACTATCAAGTTGATAGTGAGACAAGTATCAAGTTGATAGTCAGACAACTATCAAGTTGATAGCCAGACAACTATCAAGTTGATAGTTAGACAACTATCAAGTTGATAGTGAGACAAGTATCAAGTTGACAGTCAGACAACTATCAAGTTGATAGTGAGACAAGTATCAAGTTGATAGTCAGACAACTATCAAGTTGATAGCCAGACAACTATCAAGTTGATAGTTAGACAACTATCAAGTTGATAGTGAGACAAGTATCAAGTTGACAGTCAGACAACTATCAAGTTGATAGTGAGACAAGTATCAAGTTGATAGTCAGACAACTATCAAGTTGATAGTCAGACAACTATCAAGTTGATAGTCAGACAACTATCAAGTTGATAGTCAGACAGCTATCAAGTTGATAGTCAGACAACTATCAAGTTGATAGTTAGACAACTATCAAGTTGATAGTCAGACAACTATCAAGTTGATAGTTGGACAACTATCAAGTTGATAGTAAGACAACTATTAAGTTGATAGTTAGACAACTATCAAGTTGATAGTTACATAACTATCAAGATGATAGTTGGAGAACTATCAAGTTGATAGTTTAGATTTATCAGCTTGGGACGATCGTTTTACCAATCTTGAAACACAGATCTGACGATCCTTTGTTCCTTTCCCGTTCATCATTTAAATCAGCTTCCCTACTCAAGTTAGTTAAACCTCTTGGTCGCCTCCAAGAACTTGCTCAAAGTAGCTGGTTCTAGGTTAACAACTTCGGACGGTCTAACAACATACCCTCCCAGCAGCCTGCGCCTCAGTTGGAAGAAACTGTCCCGTTTCTTCCTGTAAGCCGCACGCACACATAGAGGTCGCCGAGAGCCTAAGCTTTTTCATGTGCCCATTCAGCTAGCAATGTCCAGTGATCGCACCTACCACTCTCCTGATGCGATTCCTGTCCATCCCTAGTAGAGATTTGGCCCATTTCACATTAGGTTTCGGGAAAAAGTGCTTGGTGTGGATACCACCATAGTATCCTTCCCAGCGCTCCACATGCCTCCTCATCACCCAGCTCCCCAGCGCTTCTACACGCGCAGGTCGAGTAATCGGTAAAAACGGCTCAGGGCCGTGACCGATAGCTTCGGCACCCGCCTTGGCTAGCTCATCAGCTTTTTCGTTCCCCTCCACGTCAGAGTGCCCAGGTACCCAAACTAAAATGATCTGATTCCTCAGACCCATTTCGTTCAGGTAATCTCTGCACTCTTTCACTAGCTTGGAGGTCACTCTAGGCGACATCAGCGCCTTGATCATTTCCTTACTGTCCGAACAGATAAGCACCCTCTTGCCGTGTGTTCCAACAGGCAGAGTCTCTCGAGCTGCTGACAGCACCGCGAAGATCTCCGCTTGGAGCACACTAGCAAGAGCCCCCAGATAGAAGCAATTTCACTCTCCAGAGCCCATGCCGTATACACCAGCACCTCCTCCTTCACGATATTTTGATCCATCTGTAAATCTAACCACGCAGTTCCCGGGAAGGCTCGCTGGCCATCCACTAAGCCATTCTTGCCTACTGGGAACTTTCGCTTCAAAATTCCTGTCGAAACAGGTTACCACAGCCATATCGTCTCCCGGCATTTCAAACACCGGGATCGATATTATCGTTGCGATCTTACCATGCCCAATGTGAAAATTCGGAGTCCACATGCCATTCTGCATCAGCCTATCAGCCGTGGAAAAAGCTTTCGCTTTAACCACAATATCGATAGGAGGCAGAGCCAGCAGCGTCTCCATCGCTAGGGTTGAGGTGGTTTTCATAGCGCCCGTGGTACAAATACACACTAGCCTTTGAATCTCACTTGACAGTTTTCTAGCGCATTCCACATCTAGCCTTGGCCACCACGCCACGCAACCGTGGCTAATCATCGGCCTAATCACAGCCTCATAAATCCATAGAATTGCCTTTGACGGTAGGCCCCAGTTTCTCCCGAAGGAGTTCCTGCAAAGCCAAAAAGCCGCTACCGCCTTCTGCGCCTTATCCTTGACATGAGCAATCAAATTTAGTTTGCTATCAAGCGTCACTTCTAAGTATTTCACCTGCGGAGCTAAATTTGATCCTGAGCGCCTTCTGCTGAATAGCATAAGATCTGTTTTGGCCGTTCTCACGGCACCATCTCACGACCACTCTCAAAGCTGTTCTGACTCTGTCACCCAGCGTGCTCTCGAATTTTCCCCTAACTAAAATCGTCAGGTCATCCGAATAGCCCTGCGCATAGATTCCTTCGTCGTTCAGCTTTCTGATGAGAGAGTCTATCACTATACACCACAACAAAGGCGATAGAATCCCGCCCTTTCGCTACCCAGAGATTTTCTTTGTGACCACAAACCTCCGTCTCAACAGTCCTATCTCTGAGCATGCTACTTACCCACCTAACTACCACACCACCCACTCCTCACTCCTCGAGCGATCGGCGAATAACATCAAAATTCGTATTGTCGAAGGCACCTTCAATGTCCATAAAACATCCCAGTGCCATCTCTCCAATCGAGAATGATGTTTCCACCTTTGCTACCAGCCTGTGCAGGGCGGAATCCGTGGATTTGCCTGACTGGTAAGCATGCTGATTCGAGCGTAGCGGGAAAACCTCCAGAACTTCATCCCTGATGTAGAAATCTATCAGTCTCTCAAGCGTTTTCATGACGAAAGACGTGAGACTGATCGGTCTGAAGTTCTTGGCAGTGAAATGCGATGGTTTTCCTGGCTTAGGAATAAACGTAACCTTCACCTTTTCCCACTTGGTTGGAACGTAACCTAGGACTAGGGAGCTACGTAGTATCTCACACAGCGGCTTCAGCAGAATCTCTCCACTTTCTTTCAGCAGAGCTGGAAAGATACCAGCTGATTTATACGGCTTAAATTTGCCTATAGCCCACCTTAACCTTTCCATGGTGATGATTCTCCTGGCTAGCGACCAATCCTCTTCCGTCGGGGGAACGATGTTTGGCAAGCTAGCTTCGGATTTATCTTCTCCACAGCCAGGAAAGTGAACTTCCAGCAAGTGCTTAGCCATCTCACAGCCACTCCCTGTAAAGCTCCCATCTGGTTTTCTTAAAGAGCTCGGAAGTAGCCTAGAGTCTTTGGCAAGGATCTTGTGGATTCTGACATAATCTGGAACATGTTCCATTTTCGCACAAAATCCCTTCCATGCTTCTCTGGCCCTCCTTCAAACTGCTTTCCTAAAGCCTTTCGGGCAGCCTTGTAAGTGACCCAGTCAGCCTCAGCTGCCGTTCTCATAGCTTTGTTCCATGATCTCCTCGCAAAAAGTCTGAGCTTTTCGATCTCTCTACACCAGAGTTTACCGCCCTTATTTCGAATAGCTTTCTGCTCCGGGCATGAGTTTTCATAGGCATTCGTCAGCAACTCTGTGATAACATTTACTGCATCATTGAGCTCTGCCGCTTTGTCTCCACATGTTGTTTCAGAAAGTTCCTATACTGTTCCCAGTTCGTTCTTCTGGGATTCCTGAATTTCACCACTTTCGTCACCCAGCCCCTCAGCTTGAACTAGTTCTATGGTCCGAAAAGCTGGGCGTCAGAGAAACTCTCCATGAATCAATTTGATCGGCTAGGTTCTCTGAAGCTAGGGTGATATCCAGTACTTCTTTACGATTCTTAGTGACAAACGTCGGTATGTTACCTCTGTTCAAAATTCTAAGATTCGAATTCGCTATGAATTGCAGCAGGAGATTTCCCCTAGGATTAATGTCCGTACTTCCCCATACTGTATGATGTGAATTTGCATCACAGCCTAGTATGATTGATACGTTCTTTTCCTCAGAGAATTCTATCGCTTTCATCAGTAGCTCTGTGTACGGTATGTCCGCCGTATCGGGCATATAACAAGACCCCACTAGCAAGTCTCCCCCATGAACATTTCCACGAGTAATTCTCACTACAGTGGTGTCTTCGTCCGAAAATTGTCGCATCAGCATCGTTTGCAGGAAGGGAGCCGTGTAAATAGCCGCTCTCGTTCTGCCACCGTTGCCTCCGCTAAAAACTCTGTTCTTGTGGACACCGAAGCCTATTATTTTAGAGTTATTTACCCAAGGTTCTTGGAATAGCACTATATTTGTATGCCCCACTGTTATGTCACGGCATAGATTAGCCGTGGCAGCTTTACAGTGTTGCAAGTTAATCTGCGCAAACTATCAAGTTGATAGTTGGACAACTATCAAGTTGATAGTTAGACAACTGTCAAGTTGATAGTTAGACAACTATCAAGTTGATAGTTAGACAACTATTAAGTTGATAGTTAGACAACTATTAAGTTGACAGTTGGACAACCTGCGCAGAAGTACAAAATTCTATTTGATGCAAAAATATATTTCCGTAAGTGTATGTAAAAATATATTAGTTCTAAATTTCATGCTTTTATGTGGCAATACCATGAATAATTTGTGTGAATAATAAATATAATTGATTGATTGAATGAGTAACATAACATTTTTTAATCAATAGAGTTAGTATGTTACAGTCTCATTGGCATTAAAGTACACTCAACAGTCTCATTGCTTAAAAAATATTTTTCACATTTGGGCATGCTCAACAGTCTCAAAAGCCTCAATAAAGTTGTGAAATATATTTTTGTCGAAAATGAGTACACTCCGAGGGGTGACGCACTTCATTTATTCCATTTATTCTTTTATTCCATTTATTCCATTTATTCCCAATTTTTTTTTTTTTTTTTGTTTTTGCGAAATATTTGAACCAAACACATCACAAGTTAGACAAATAAGTTCAAAAAATGGTTTACACAAATTATAAAGCACTTAAACCATCTTGAGATTAAATTGTATTTTTTTGGGAATAAATGGACTAAATTTATTTATTCCATTTATTCCATTTTTCAACAAAAATTCTTTTAAGTTTTTAAAAGTGGGTTTTTTCACTTTTTGACACATTAGTATGGTTTGTTGTGTGCGTTGCCATCAAAATCAAGTCTATTTGAGGTTTTGATGAATTTGAAAAAATTATCATTTATTCCATTTATTCCAATATTTATTCCATTTATTCCAATGCTCACAGACAATGCAAGACATAGGTGTACTGATGAAATCACATACTTTGTTTGGTATGTGAGGGCGTGATACGCCGAAATCAGCATGTTTTGTTTTGTTTCGTTAGATTGTCTTTCCTTAAACCATTTATTCCCATTTATTCCATTTATTCCCATTTATTCCATTTATTCCATAAACCGCAGAAGTGCGTCACCCCTCGGTACACTCAACAGTCTCATTGGCTAAAAAATATATTTTTCACAATTGAGCATGCTCAACAGTCTCAAAAGCCTCAATCAAGTTGTGAAGATGAGTACACTTACAGTCTCATTGGCTAAAAAAAATATTTTTCACAATTGAGCATGCTCAACAGCCTAAAAAAGTCTCGAAATGAGCATACTCAGCGATCTCAAATAGCCTAAGTGAGGGTGCTCAATGACTTCAGTCCGTCTAAATCTAAAAAAAAATTTAAAATGAGTGTACTCACTGGTCTCATTAAGATGATTTTATATAAAAAAAAAAGCGAAATTGAGTACTTCTGAGTTTTTTTTCAAAAATTGAGACTGATTTGAGGCTGTGAGTACACTTAATTTTAGTACTCACTGAGACTTCCATTTTCACTCGGGCATTTCCAACAAATGTCAACTTTCATACTTACTCCCTTCCCTCGAAGTTATGGTTTCATATTTTCGCTATCAACGAAATCAGCACTTTTAGTTTTTCGATTTTTGTTAAACAATTGGAAGTAGGATGGAGAATTGTGAGTGGCTTTTAAATGTTGATTCAAGCGGGTGGACTTTAATTAAAATATTACCTCTATGGGTGCAATTGTACCAAAACGAGAATTTTCTCAATTTTTACCTTAACCCGTGGTATTAATTATTTTTGTTTTTCTTTCGACGCAGCTAATGAAAACTATTTTCACTAAATAATTACATAATCTTCCTCTGGCCTTCCCAAACCCTCTCCTATCAACGAAAAATTATTGGAAATACATATTTCCGAGTAAGAATCGATTTAATTGGAAAATGCATGGAGAATGTCTCCATATGAATTTTTTTGCCACCATAAAATATATGAAATATTTCATTTGTTTTACTTGGTATTTAATTGAATGGAATATAGTTTAAAAAATAAATTGAACAGCGTTCTTGTAGTAGGGTATGCTTCTCTTCATTATAATGAAAAAGTAAAAAATCAGTCAAGGGATCTGACCCACCCAAAAGGTGGGACCTAGTTCATTTCTCCGCTTTAAATGTGTTCTCATAAATTGCTCCTGATACAACCCCTTCAATTTTCCCCAACAAATCCAATTTCTCCAGCGAAAACAATACGACCGCTTGGCACGCGTATTCTGTAACACAATTCGGCTCTCACGAACAACATTTCCTCCATATAATACGAGCTGCAACATTTGAAACGCACACGAATTCAATTTTCCGAACAGCAGATACAGGAAACATTCGTGCCCATTGACTCGTGTGTATGCTGTGCAATGAATGTGTGTATGCTGTTTTTTTTCTCGTGTTCTGCCTTTTGTCGTCGATTCTGTTTTCATTCTTAACAACTATATATGCGAATACCAAAATCCAACATTTAGTTTAGCTCAAGCTCTGTACCCATATGCACATGTTATGTGGTTGGTCCAACAAAAAAGAAAAATAAAATTTTACTTTTGCGGTCGATTTTAAATGGTTAGATATAACACGGAAGTGAAACTTTGTTTTGTCATTTCATTCGGACAGTAAATAAAGCGTCTTGTGTGAAAATGTAATTTTCTAAGAATATAAATTTGGGGCAAAACTGAAGAATTAATTCGATTGAAATTCATTTGGTGTAGTTGAATTGAAATCAATTGATAAGACAGTTAGAAATTGATTTAAATTGTCTGCAAAACTTGCATTTAAAAGAAAAGAAATTCACGACTATAAGTAATCTATTGGGTGAGACGAAAAAAGTAAAAGAAAAAAGAATACAAAAAAAGAATTTATTAAGACGTTCCGTTAATCGGTCGGTCCTTTTGTCATGTCGTTATCAGACTTTTTGTTTGTAAATTGCAATCTTTGAAACGACTCAATTTTCATACCTTTTACATTAATTTGATAGAAAATACGAAATTGAGAAAAGAATAAGTGTGAAAAGAGAAGAGACTCAATAATTTACACATAAAAAGGCGCATAACGCAAAAATAAATAAAATAAAAGGCTCCCAGTGTTACATTATGACGGATATTAAATCACGTGGAAAGAAGTGTTGAAAATAATTCGTTTTGTGTTTTTTTTTTGTGTATTTGCTTTGTTAGCACTTTGATTAATTGTGATGTTTATGGCGGTGATTTAGTAGCCCAGTGTTGAGGTTTATTTACCATTTTAATTCGTGGCATCAATGTCGAAACCGACAGTGTTTATAAAGAAATATGTATTAGCCCAATGGGGTTCGTTTATGAAAATGAAACTTAATACCAGCAAATCCAACCTCGTTTGAGCATTACGCATTGTACATATATATATAGCACATCTAAAACTTGCACATAACATAAATCAACTGATTTATTAAAACGTGAAAAGGAGCTAGACTTCATTTTCCAGTACTGTAATCCGAAATCTACGGTTGTACGTCGGTGTAACATACATAACCGTGTGAGAGTGTAATACACTAAATTAATATCAAGTTATTTTGGATTTGAAATACTTTGCGCTGCTGGTGCTTTGTTGGTGTTTTCACTATTTCGTATAACATATCAACGATGAAGAAGTTACTGCTACATGTCGTGATTTATATCATCCTTGTACAAGGTAAGTGTACGGATATATTTGTCTTTATGTAATGTAATACATTCCCGGCAAATGGTAGGAATGGAAGGCAAAAGGGTATGAATCTTTAATAATATTAAGTACTCCATATATGATGACTAATGTTTGGAGGATCAAAGATATAATTTCATGACCGGCTGATTGGATGAAATATATTTATTTTTTTGTCTTTTTCGGAGAATTAATATGAAAACTAATCTGATTAACATTTGTCTTAAGACCATGTGTATATCCGCACAACTGGTCAAAGAATGACACCCACACTAAGACGAGTTCACCTTTTTATATCATCCGAATCTTGCGATCAAATGCTTTGCATGATGTTAACAAATTGGATGTAAAAGAATTGATAATTTGTTTTGGTTATTTTATAATACGGATAATTCGGCTAAGTAGATTACCTAAGTTTACGACTACGTTAAACTTATTGGCTTCGACAGGCTAACCATACCTTCTGTGTGTAGAAGGATTTTCTTAAGGCAAGGTGTACTGATGAATCGTAAACGATGAAATCAGCAACATGTTGTCCTTCAGATTTTTGAACAATTTGGAAATATTTGTTAATGGCTTTTAACGTGTACGCACACGGTACGTTGAGTATACGCTGCAGGTTCATTGCTATGTAGATGCAATTTAACATGCTAGGCAGTAATGATGCGACCTATGTAATGAGCCATTATGGTCCAGTTCATCCAGAATGAACTCTTCTTATTTATATAAAGAAAAAAAAACTATCTCGATACCGCGATTTGAACCTGGCACAATCACAGCCGCGTCCTGTACGCTAACCATTATCCCACGGATTCATGTAACGAACAACGATTAGAAATCAAACACTTAGTTGTAAGGGCATAACAAGGCTACTCGATTCAAAAAGTTCATATGTCGTTGATTTTATTTAGAACATAAACAAAATAATTAAATTTTGCCCAAAAGGACTTTGGTGAAACATAATGCCAGTCTGTCATGCGTGATCATAGGATTCCTGTAAAGTACTTAGCTTCTCAATCGGACTAATATGTCCAGAAAAATAAGGCTTTGAAAACATGATGTGATCAATTTGTAAAATTTGTAGGTCTATTTAGTAGTCTATTTACTACATTTTTATAAGAGTTTCTGTATAAAAATTAATAGACGTATTTGATGGAATGCACGCAACACAAAAAAAAAAATGTAAAAAAAACTAGGGTTTGAACCGAAAATTCTGGAAAAAATAAATTTATAACGCCGCAACATTGCTCACTGACCTATTTAGATCGTTGGTGCCTTGCGTTATTATCACATCGACAAAGAAATAACAAAATGAACACAGCACATTGTTCTACGATAGTTCATTCGATATTTAGCCTACTCTAAGAACTTAAATAGTGTACGCTGTATTTCAGGAGTTATTTTTTTTGTTTTCAAAATGTTTAGTGTTTAATTGTTTGTTTCAACGACCGAGTGCTACTACGTTAAAGCACAGTACAAGTGAGGTCATGTAAACAGCCTGTAACACAAGGACAATTACATAATCTCGCCTTCAGCTCGATTTTGCAAACTTTGTCCTTATGTTACCGGCTGTTTACATGACCTCAATTGTAATATACTATTATTTATTTATTTATTTATTTGGTTATATACGGATAACAAACAGACCGAGGCCCAATAATATGCTACCTCAAAGTTACATAGATAAGTTTCTTAATTTCACTATTCTAAATAGGAAAGTGTGTATTTAATGAAAAAAGAAAAAAAATAAAGAAAGGAAAATGTAAAATGAAAAAGTGAAAAATAAAAAATAGTAATTTAATTATAGTAAAAGAAGAACAATGGACACTAAGGCAGTTAAATCAAGTGAGTAAGGACTCTGCGCAGAAATTGGTAGTATAGTGGTAGTGATGCTAGATTTCAAAAAAAAAAAAAAAATATAAAAAAAAATAAAAAAGAAGAGGCTAAAAGACTAGGAATGCCGATGATTCAGTTGGTAGCGAATGCGCAAAGATTAGCGACCTGAAAACGTTCAAAGAGACCTGACCGCGTATATCAAAGTGACCGAAATAGGCATCGTAATTCTTAGGGAGTCTAAAACTCGGTGATTTGATTAGAATATTCGTCTTCGACGTCCTCGTTGCAAAGGTGGATTTATCGCGAATGTGATATTGGTAGGTAGCAAAACGAATTTTAGACAATAACTCCGACCGGATCCGTCCATTAATGACCTTAAACAGAAACATTTCATCCGCCAACAGCCCCCTGCTGGCTTACTTTCACTTTACTTAGCAGCCGTACTAACCCAAGCGGGTTTTGGCTGACTCCACAACGTTTCTCCATCGAGTTCGATCCTGGGCTAACCTTTTCCATTCTCTAACGCCTAACTTTTCCGTATCTTCTTCCACACAGTCCAACCATTTTTTTCGGGGTCTTCCTCTCGCTCTATTGTTGTCGAATCTTTTTTCCAGCGCTTTTCTTGGCATTCGAGTTTCCTCCATCCTCGATACATGCCCTGCCCATCGCAGTCTAGCTGCTTTTATAGCACCGAGAATTGTTTCCTCCCCGAAAATTTCAGTCAGCTCTCTGTTGGTCCTTATCCTCCATCTTCCTTGTTCATATATTGGTCCACAAATCGATCTTAACACTTTTCTCTCGAAGCAGTTGAAATTCGCTTCCTGTTTCTGTGTTAAAGACCACGTTTCACAGGCATATGTTATGATGGGGCGGATTAGACTTTTGTAAAGTCGGAGTTTCGTGTTTCTACTGACAAGAGTGCTTCTAAACAGGTGCTTAAGTGCGTAGAAGCATTTGTTCCCTTGGCACAGTCTCATTTTTACTTCCTCCTCTATGTCATTATCAACGTTCACAATTGAACCCAAATATTTGAATGACTGGACGACTTCAAAATTATACTCGTCGATCGTGATGTTTTGGCCGATACGTGATCCGTGCTTCCTGTTCCTCGTCCTATTAAATCGGCGTCATCGGCAAAAGCTAGTAATTGCTTTGACGTACTGAAAATGCTACCACTCCAGTTGATAGTCATCGCTCTTATAACCTTTTCCAAAGCGAGATTGAACAGGATTGTTGATAGCTTATCTCCTTGTCGTAAGCCTGTCGTGATATCAAATGGATCTGATAATACGTTTTGTATCAGCACTTTACACTTCGTATCGGTTAACCATGCTTTGGTGATGTTTATCAGCTTTCTTGGGAAGCCAAACTCTTCCATAATCGCAAATAAAGCTGCTCTTTCGATTGAGTCGTATGCTTGTTTGAAGTCTACGAATAACTGGTGAATAGTTACGTTGTATTCCCATGCTTTTTCCATTATCTGCCGTATAGTGAAGATCTGATCTGTTGTTGATCTCCCACTCCTGAATCCACCCTGGTAATCACCAATAACTTCTTCAGAGTAGGTCTCTAACCTGCGGAAAAGTATTTCCGCCAGTACCTTATATGATGCGTTGAGCAGGCATATTCCTCGATAGTTCTTGCAATCCACTCTTGCCCCCTTTTTAAAAATCGGTATCATCAGCCCCATCAGCCAATCCTCCGGTACCTTTTCCTCTTTCCACACTCTGGTAATAATCTCGTGCAGTCGGTGCCATAGATCTGCTCCTGCAGATTTGATTAATTCGGCTGGTATATTATCTTCACCCGGTGATTTGTTTGGCTTTAGTCTCTGGATAGCTACTGATACTTCTTCATAATTTGGTGGCTCTATCAGCTGTTCAGTACCTTGCGATGAGTACTGAAATCGTTGTTGGTTTGTTGGTCTATTCAGCAGGTCCTGGAAATATTCACTCCATCTCTTTGTGATTCCAGTCGTGTCACTCAATAATTGTCCATTCCTGTCGTTAATTTTAAAAGATCGTGGTTGGAATCCTTTACGTTGTTTTTTAATGATCTTATAGAAATTCCTTACGTTTCCATTGCGGTTGTGAGCTTCCAAGTTTTCAATTTGTGAATTCAGTTGATCTCTTTTTTTCTTCCGTAAAAGTCTATAAACTTGGATTTTCTTTTGTTTGTACGCAGCTACTTTGCTCCTCGTATTTGCTCCTAGACGCGATACCTTTTTTTCTTCAATGGCCACTTCACACTCCTCATCAAACCAGTCGCTGCCTTGGATCCGTGTTCTTCTTCCTAAAATTTCCTCGGCTGCTTCTTGGATTATGGCTATATTTTGCTTTACCATCTCATTCTCATCAGCATTGTTGTCGTTTTGCTGATCAATTAGGTGTTCAATTTTTCGTTGATATCTGATTCGGGTTTCTTCATCCTTCAGCTTATTAACATTAAATCACACTGCCAACATTTCGTCTCGGCCACTTAGCTCTCATCGTTGTTTTGACGAGTGCATGTTCCGACTCATGTAGGGTTCCTCTGTAGCTCCTCACATTAATGATGTTGTTGCTGAATTTACCATCGATGAGCACATGATCAATTTGGGTTCGTATTCTACCGTCGTTCGAGGTCCATGATACTTTGTAAATATCTTTCCTCTGAAATTGTGTGCTTTTTATCACCAACCCATTCGACATTGCAAAGCTCGCCACTCTACATCCGTTATCATTACTTAAGTCATGTAAGCTATGGACTCCTGCTACACTCCTAAAGCAGTCTTCTTTGCCGACTTGGGCGTTAAAATCACCGATGATCATTTTAACATCTTTTGCCGGCAGTGAGTTGAGGACTTGTTCTAACTCAGAGTAAAACGCATCCTTAATCTCATCCTCTTTCATTTCAGTTGGAGCGTGAACATTGAGTATCGTTACTTTGAATTTTTTCGTGTTCAGCCGAAACACATGTGCACATGTGTTTGTTTATTGGCACAAAACCGATAACAGCATGGTCAATGGCTTTGTCGACAATGAAACCTGTTCCAAACTCGTGTTTATTATTCGTGTTGCCGCTAAAATAGAAACAGTGTGTTCGCATGGTGTGTATGCCCTTGCCAATCCACCTGGTCTCTTGCACAGCTGTAATCTGTACTTTATAGTTTTTCAAATCTTCCAGCGTGCTTTGTATTGCGCCTCTTGTAAAGAGACTTCTAAGGTTCCATGTTGCCATGGTGAAATCATTATCCTTGTTTCGTTTCCGTGGTCGTCGTCGTTGAATCCATCCGTTTATCCGAGGCTCTTGTTGTTGAGTTTCTTGAACTTGCTGTTTTTTACGAGGAAGAGGCGTTAACACTTCGCTCAACCTACTATCCGATTCCCTGATGTGTCGTAGGTCCACATCAGGTAGCATTCTTAAGTTTAGCAAATTCGTTACCGAATCAGTACCCGGGGACTACGACGTGGACGTAAAAAGAGCACTTGATAGTTAGACAGTTACACGCCTGGCATATGACCCGGACTTCCACACTCCGTTCATATGCAATCAAGCGCTACCCTATCTAACTACCTAATCTCCTGTTGGCTAATGATCTCATTTCCAATGCCTCAAGCCTTTCCACGTACAACACCTTTTTAAAGCGCATCTTGAAATACAACAGCCTAGTATATTTGCGCTGAATCCGCTCAATCTTCGAGACATATACCTTGTAGAAGGGGTTCCAAACCACTGAACCGTACTCTAAAATAGAACGGACCAACGAGTTGTATAGAAAGGAGAAAGACTTCGCGGATCTAAACTTAGCACATGCAGGAAATATGAATCCGAGCAGTCTGTTGCACTTTCGGAATACATGGTCGATATGCCTATCAAAACAGAGCTTCTCGTCGAAAACAACCCCGAGGTCCTTGATCTGATTAACCCTCACCAAGACATGACCGTTGATGACGTAATCATTCATCATAACATTCAACTTGCGTGTAAACGTCATGACAAAGCACTTCCCAACATTAAGGTCGAGGTCATTCACTGAGCACCACCTGCACAGTTCTTTGAGATCAGACTGAAGTATCACAGAAACACTCGAAGATACAGTTTGCCTAAACAACTTGAAATCATCGGCGTATGCCAAGTTACGGGAGAGCAGAGTTTCAGGGAGGTCATTTATGTAAATAACAAATAAGAGAGGCCCAAGGAGAGAACCTTGCGGTATGCCTGAGGTCGGGACTATTCCTTCAGATGAGGAACCCCCAAACCTCACATATTGAATCCTTTCCTTAAGATAAGTATCAAACCAGCTCAAAATGCTTCCGGTCACGCCAATCGCCATTAACTTACTCATGAGAATATCAATATTTAACCTATCAAAGGCCTTTGCGAAATCTGTAAAAATAACATCGACTTGCACATTGAAGTCCAAGGACTCCGCTAAATAATCAACAAATTCCACCAAATTGGTTGTTGTACTCCTTCCCTTGACAAAGCCATGCTGGTTCGCATTCAGGTAAGGTGAGACATGCTCGTAGAGTGCAGAGTGTATGAGTCGCTCGAGCACTTTACTGAATCCGTTCAAAATCGAGATTGGCCTATAATTCTTGATATCAGACCTATCACCAGTCTTAAAAAAAAGGTGTAACGTTACAGATCTTGAACTGGTCGGGGAATATCCCAGAGCTGAGCGACATATTAAAAATGAGAGACAGTGGCTTCGCCAGGTTCGCCGCACAGTTCTTAATGAACACGTTCGGAACATTGTCGAGTCCCGCACCTTTGTTAGCATTTAGCTTTTTCAGTATCGCCAGAATCTCATTTTCAGTAAAGGCCATTGCAAACATCCGAGTCCGAAGACTGTCATGTGGGAGGATCTGACGAACGTAGGTCGTTCGTGGTTCTTTGTACACCGATTTAAAGTAATTTCCAAACATGTTACACACGACAGCAGGGTCTGAGGAAGAGTGCCCATCACATTTCATAGTTGTCGGGTACGAGTTGGTCAATCTCTTGTCTTTAGTAAATTGCCAGAAAAATTTAGGCTTGGTCGTCACGTTATGCTCCACGCTCGCTATGTACTCTTCTTCATCACGGGCGATCATCACCTTCGCCTGAGCCCTCAACTGCGAGTATAAAGCGTAGTCACTCTGAACCTGGAATTTCTTCCAACGCCGATGACACTTGTCTTTACGTTCCAACAGATGAACAAGCTCTAATGAAAAATACAATGGATAATCCCTCGCACGAGCTCTCTTCATGGGGACCAAATCATTCACGATCGAGCTAATTGCATTATAAAACTTATTGGTCATTTCGGTTACACTACCTGTCAGGAGAATATCCCAATCACACCCCAACATGCGCTCGTTGATTGCACCATAGTTTCCCTTAAAATAGTTAAGCTTCTCAAGCGGAATTTCTCGTATGAATGTCAACGATTCGACTTTGATGGAAATATTCAGAGGGGGATGATAGTCATCAACAGGGAGGGCTAGTGGGTACGAATCTTTACCGACAGTTACAGATCCTTCAACGGCGTTAGACAACACCAAGTCAAGCAACCTGCCTTGATGATTGCGAATCCCATTGTATTGGTGGAGGCCAGAGAAATAAAAGTTCTGCACCATTGTTTCCGGAATATCTCCCGAAAATCCTACCGGTTTTAGATATAGTCGACCGGGATCTGCAGACCAAACTATGGAACTCTTATTAAAATCTCCCAAAACGTAGTGGACGTCCGTCACATAAGTCTCATTGATGATATGACTCTGTCGCTCGAAGAATTCCTCATAATATTCTACATCACTATCTCGCGGAAAGTACGCAACCGTCAGACAGAATAAGACGTCTTTCGAAACGTTAACTCTGACCGTGAGGTCTTCCGACTTGGTATCGGATACATTTAACAACACCGACCTTAGACGCGTCCTTACCGCTAGTAACACACCCCCTCCTTCCTCCTTCTTATAGTGCTCAAAATCCCTATCTTTGCGGTACACAAAATACTTAATACTTGTACCAAATAGTTCCGACGTCGCCACAGAATCATTCAACCACGTTTCGGTTAGGCAAATAATGTCGTAGTCACTCATCAAAATTTTATTCATTGTATCAGACAACTTAGTCTTTAAACCTCTTACATTTTCATAATAAATTGAAATCGACATGATAAAATGTTATCATCAGAACGCATCACACCCCAATAAAACCAATTAAATCAATCTCGCAAAGTCAGTACTCACATTGATGTTGATTGCCTTAGTGTCTTTGTTCTTCTTTACATAAATTTTGCCATCCTTGACCCATAAAAATTCGAATTGATTTGCTTCTTTGAATTGCTTTGCTTTGTAAAGCAGCCGTTTACGTGATACAGTAAGATGCTCATTGATGTAGATGTTGTCGCTCTAATTCGCGAAACCCGCGTCGGTAGCTTTAGGTTTAGCCTTACGTGATGCTTTGATGAGCTCGTTCATGGTGCTGAATTTACTGAGACTACATATTATTGGCTTAGTTTTAGTTTGGTTCGTCGACCATACTCTCGCCACATACGTGATATCATCAGCCGAGAAGGCAACTTTCAAATTCGAAGCCAATGTTGAGACGACAGCACGCAGATTCTCATTATTCGTTTCAGGAACTCCGTCGATTTGAATATTGTGTGCTCTATTTTTTTGTTCGATGTCATCAATACGTCGGTTGAGTTGGAAAATTTGCTTGTTGCAGTCAGCGCTTTGTGTTTCGAGGCTGCCAATTCTGTTGTTATGTTCTACAATTTGTTGCGACATTGATAATTTCTCCAAGTGTGATCCGAATGATGAAATACTGTCATCGAATTTGTTTTGCGTAGCTTTGAGGAGAACAAGATCAGCATTTAGCTGTAATATGGCTTAACTGATATCCGTATCGGATAAATCGGTGACTGATTTGATTCGCTTGCATTATCAATCACTTTGTCCGGCACGGTTTTCGATGTGTTGGTGCACGATTTACATTTCCAATTTAGTATAGATTTAATTTCCTGTATTGACATATCGTCCAGCTCCAAGCAACGAGCATGCCAATTTCCTGCACAAGTATCACAAGAGATGAAATTTTCTTGTTTGGAACGAGAGATCGAAGATGCACAGATGTCACATTGACGTCCCATTGTGAATTGCCCAATCGAAATTATTCAAACAATCACGCCGCTAATTACCCTGATACATTCAATGCACGATCAATGTCGTTTTGCGGTCAACCAAATTCGTATTATTGCATAGGAGATAGTAAATCTCACATTAAACGCAATATTTTGAGGCGATAAACGTTACTTTATTGTCAGTACTTATGCGTCTAGAGGGATAAATTCCTCTGTCTAGAGGGATAAATCCGATTTTTTTTTCATGATTTGACAGGCACGTTTCAATGGCAGCGTTTAATGTCAAAATAGAACACGATGTTTTTCAATTTTTTCAAATCAGGAAGAATGCAGGAAATGTCATCAAAGTTAAAAGTTTTTATCTATTTTTGAATATTTCATATTGTATGAGATTTAGTTAATTTGAGTCATGCTTACGTGAATTTTAAAATTTTATTTGCTGAGCTTTCGACAAACAGTTGCTGTATTTTATTTGAATGAATGAATATTACTTCGTTTGTCGCTAAATTCTCCATGATTCGAAAATAAAACCTGAAATTGCGACCTTTTTATAATATTTTCATAGCACATTTTTAGTAAGCGAATCTCCTATCATTACTTATCATTACTCATTACTACTCTTATCTTGTAAGCAATTGCACTGGAGAAACTGATGACGGCCAGCTCACATGCACTATTCCGTTACTGAAACAGCTTTTATAATTTATAGAGATCTCTGTCACAGTTGATTTTAGTAGCTCTCTTGAATGTTCGGGAGTAAGTTTGAATCGCTCTCCAAGAATATTCGCTCAGGAAATGATTTAAATCGAACTTACTTTGGATAGATGGTGAATTCTGGATTAGAAATGGAGATTCAATCGTTGTAAAAGCACTACCAGTCCACTGTTGTCCACTTGAGAGAAAGAAATTTGAAGTGAAATTTTACTTTATACAATTCCAAAGAGAGTGTACAAGGGAAAAAGCAAAGGATGATGAATCCCTTCTATCCCTGTTAGTTTCAA
This sequence comes from Pseudolycoriella hygida, assembly GCA_029228625.1. Classification (NCBI taxonomy): domain Eukaryota; kingdom Metazoa; phylum Arthropoda; class Insecta; order Diptera; family Sciaridae; genus Pseudolycoriella; species Pseudolycoriella hygida. Next base: position 175,559,517 of record CM055403.1, on the reverse strand, counting down.
GATTTTTTATTGTAGTTTATTACTCTTTGAACAGTACAAAACAGAACAGAACAAAAAGTGATCGTTGTTACTGATACGACTAAAAGTGAAGTTTTCCCACATTCATTAGTAACTGTTAGTACTCTTAAGGTAAAGCGGTACAAATAGAAAATTTTTCTCATATAGATTGATGAGATTGACTGAGACGACAACTGTGATGAATGAAGAATGAATAACACACTATTAGAAAAGCAAAAGGTGTGCTAAATCATAATCATAATATTGGGTGCGTTCAATGTTTGATTTACTATCTCCTATGCAATAAACAAATGTATTGCCATACGTGGATTCCCTCATTTATTGTTCTCGTGTGTATTAAACTAACTCGCTGACGCTCGTTGTCGTTTAATACCCACTTGAACAATAAAATGCGGGTTATCCACGTATGGCAATAATCTTATATTAACTTGTTATCATTATTGAACAACATAACAGCTTTATTGACGTCGCCACAACCAACGCGTAATGAAAATGTTTATTAGACACATTAATATTAGTATATTATTAACCAAGGGATATAATGACGCGGTTATAGATAGATAGATAAGGCGGTTTTGTCTCTGTACCAGGCCCCCGTATCCTTCGTTTATATAAACAAACAAAGAAAAGTACAAAATCAAAACATAAAAGTTGCGGAAATACAAAATTACAAGAATACGTTAACACAAAATCATTCAAATCCAAAAATGGATTGAAAATGTTGTCGTCAGTTGTGTGATCTTGGCCTGCGTCGTACATGCATTTCCATCGTCCATTTGAAAAACTTCCACTTCGCACATCAAACTCATGGAAACCGTTTGGTTTTCTTCAGAAAAACGGCCAAATTGTTAATGACCATAGAGTTAAGAGTAAGATCGGCGCTATTTAGCTCTGGTTTACCCATAATATTTCTCCTGAGGAGTCTATATCTGGGACAGACACTAATAACGTGATAGCCGGTTTCATAACCTAGACCACAAATACATTTGGGGCTATCAGAACGGCCGATGTTGTAAAGATGCTTGTTAAGACCACAGTGATTGGTGATGGCTTCGATAACTCTTTTGATATCTGGCCTGCTGAGTATCAACAGTGTTTTGCTGACTTCCATCGATGGAGTTTTGCAAAAAAGTTTAGTATGTATGGCGCCCTCATACTCATTCCAGCTTCTAAGGTGCTCTTTGCGAATCCATTCTTTGACTATGGCCTTTCTCATCGAAATGGAAATGCCAAACATGTGTTCCGGATCAATAAATCCGCTTTTGGTTCCTTGGCGAGCAAGTTCGTCCGCTCTTTCGTTACCTAAAATCCCAATATGACTAGGAACCCAGAGGACCGTAACGGAATTAGATTTACATAGTTCATTTAAGCTCACTTTGCAGTCAAGAACTGTACTAGATCTGATACAGAGAGAGCTAACCGCTTGAATAGCGGGCTGAGTGTCTGTGAAAATGTAGATTTTATTCCCAGAGACCTTGTCTATCAGCTCATCGCACATTTTCGAGATTGCGAAAAGCTCAGTCTGATTAACGGACGCCAAAGAACCGGTTGGGAGGCTGCCTTCCACGTTCAAAGTTTGGCAGAAATAACCTGCTCCCGAGAAGTCATCATTCTTGGAACCATCCGATATTCCTCTCCCCGATCCAATTCTCTGCTTCAGGAATAATCCAGTCGAAGCCTTCATCGAACATGTATTCCGCTTTGATTTGATCACTGGGCATACACAACCGTTAACTTGTTATCATTACTGAACAACACAACAGCTTTGTTGACGTCGCCACAACCAACGCGTAATGAAAATGTTTATTAGACACATTAATATAAGTATATTATTAACCGAGGCGCGATTATAGTCGAGGTGAAGTGAGGGGCTATGCCACGAGGAATATTCACGTACCGAGACTATAATGAAGCTATTCATTTCTTGGTTAATACGATAGTTTATATCATAGGATACAACTCATTACGTACTACTTTAACTATGAACGTGTAAGCTCTTATTTGAATTATTTTGTCATTGACATGACGCTCAGACATTAACACATCTAGAACAGTTGCGTTATGGAGATAATTAGAAGAGATCAACATTTCGGCATCTAGTGCCAATCTTCAGTCAAGTCATGCACTTTGATATGCTGATGGACGTGATGGACAAAGTGCTGACGTATCTATTTGTCTCAGTTAGAGGTATTTTTGGACTAGCGATCATTAGGGCATATAATTCGCCATTTGACTCGTGGCTTTTTTCCTTTTATTTCCTTTGAGATTTGACGTCATGATATTATAATCGGATTATAATGAAAATTATAGTCGAATCGAAAATTATAGTCGGATTATAATGAAAATTATAGTCGAGTCGACCATAATATGCCTATTATGTACCTCACAGTTTGTATGAAACTCGACTATAATATGGTCATTATACCAGTACTTTCAGGTATATAAGTGTCTAATTATATGCCCGAATGATATAAAATATATTATCACGACAGCAAACATATTAGTTTAGGGTGGAGCAAAAATGACTTTAACTTGGGGTGATCGAAACGAGGGTGCATTTAATATCGTCTAGAGATGACGAATCAGCGTCTGTCCGTGCCGTCATTTTTTTCTAAAGGGCTGCACCGATCACCTTGATTTCCCTGAAAAGTAGGTACATATTGTTCAATTCATGTTAGAGTACAAAGATGAGCAAAATCGGTCAAGTGGCTCCGGAGATATGGTCGAAAAAGTGACCAAAAACATGGTTTCTCGAGGGTCGGTCAAACTTTTTCACAAATATCTCAGCAAGTGTTGCCCGAAAATTGTTCAATTTGCTGTCAAATGAAAGTATTTTATTTTAAAAAAACTGGGACATTTTTTTGAGGAAATTGTGTAGTGGTCTGGGCACTGGGACCTATGGAATATATTTGCTCAAAAATGTAACATGGAGATTTACTGTCAGGGCAAAGTTATAGAGAATAAAATTTTAGAGAACACGTGTTTCTAGGTTTTAAGGAAAAACGACCCCATCCTGGAATATATCCACTTCTAGAATTGCCATACTTCAAGAGGGTTTTCGACATTACCTTGGGTAATTTCTGTGGTTTTAAGGAATTCTGATAGTTTTAAAAACTGATAAGTTTGCACCTATTTGCAAAATCTATTCTGTTCGCACATCTATTCTGATACGTACGAGCCTTTGGTTATGCTTTTTATAGTAAATTTTAAGGTATGTGCCGTATAGCCTTGAATAGCATCAATTTTTAGTGGTATATGGACACTTTCATCAGGGTCAAAGCACACCGAACTATCGACTGATCCCTCTAAATGTACTCTAGGTCCTGGCAACGATTACGATTTTTTTTCGAAATATGTAGAAAACTGTAGAAAAAAGTGTAGAAAAGTGTTCCCGCCTATGGGCGACTAAAAATCGATTAAAAAAGCCATCAAACATTCCCCTGCTGTCTCTAGTTTCCTTATTCTAAAAACGCATTTGACACGATGTGGATTGAAGGCCTGATCTACAAAATTATAATATGAAATTTCCAAATTATCTGATAAAGATCACTCTATCATATCTCCAGCAAAGAGAATTCAGAGTAAGACTGATGGAGTTCCTCACGGCTCTATTCTCGGACCCCTTCTGTATATAATCTTTATGGTTGATCTTCCCATGCACACAAAAAACAGCTCTATTTATTTTTGCTGATGACACAAACACTTTTTCCACCAGACTATCGCCAGCCAGAGCTAAATCCAATGTGCCTCTGCCGTTACAAGCTCCAAGATTATTACAACAAATGGAAGGTGAAAGTGAGTGCGAGCAAATCTGAAGCACTTTATATAAGAAAACATAATCGCATAGGAATTAGGGCTGAGGACTTACCGAAGTTAGAAATAAACGATAAAAAAATTGAACATAAAGAAAGCGTAACGGACGGTTACTATATTCAACCAAATTTGAAACATAGTGAGCGTGCCAAAAGAATGCTGCTGAAGGAACATGCGGGCTTTCATAAGCTTTATCTGACTCTCAGGGTAAACAACGGGTTATCTCAAGTGGTGAAAGTTAAGGCATATGTGATCATACTTAGGCCAGTATTAACATACGCAGTTTTTGTGTGGCATGATATCCCAAAAGAATTAATTAGAAAAATGAAATACCAATTGACTTTAAAAGAAGTAAAGTCAACTACAGGTATATATCTACTCAATCGCTGCATCAAATTACAAAAACTCCCCCAGACTAAATGCACATCTGCATAATTTGGCTAAAAGAATGCTGATTCGAACCTTTCAACATGAAAACATGATCATTACTAGGCTCTTTGTAACAAATTTTACATTTTTGAATTAAAATTTACAAGAAAAAGCGTATTCCAACGATTTCAATTCATACCGGTTAGGTACTTTAGCGTACTTCAGCCTACCAACGACGGCGAATTTCGTTGAAAATCTCGCTGATTTATAGAGTAGTTATAAGTTATAACACCGTGTCAAAGGTAAAGATTGAAAGGTCACTTTAATGCATAAAGCAAAAATATAAGAAAAATGTAATGTCGTGTTTCCAAATGGTAAAAACAAACCCACTTCGGTATAAAAAATGCAGATTGATAATGAAGTACATACCCTTCTGTGTGGGTGAAGCTACTGACGAAAGAAATATTCCTTTGGATTTATAGACTTTAGACAACTTTCGATTCCCATTTTTTCGTTCTACTTCTTCTATTCAATTTTTTCGCATACTTTCTTGGTCTCAGATGAGGTACTCCGCAGTTTTCGCAATGACATCCGTCTTAAATGCTATAGACATTGGAATCAGTTACTTGTTGAACCACATCTAACAATGAAATTAATTGATGGCGCTACTGTCTGTCGGTGACACTCTTTATATCGAACCGTAATCAGCTAAAGAAAATGAAGAGATGGCGACACTGTTTGTCGATGACTATTTATGTCTATTGCCCGATGCGAGCCATCATCTATTGTAAGACAACTAACATACAAATTTTCAAATTTATTATTGTTGCTTCAATGTTCCATCAACACAAAAAAACATGTAAGAAACGGCTGCCGGAAAAACAATGAAATTTCATTGATTTGCATCCTGAAAATACTGTCGCTAAACATTTTTATTTCTCATAATATTTCGTCGTTCAATTATGTAATTGGACCTTTAAACGATGTTCTTTTACGCCATAACACCATCCGACGGAAAAATTCACCGGAAAGCAAAACAAAACTGAGATCAATAACTTTATTGCCTTTGGTAAATATATTTGCTGATCGATTTATGAAAACAGGCTATCGAATTTCGCTATGTAGAAAATAGTTCAAACAATCTACAAGCCAAATGGTGTTTTGCTATAGACGCATAATGAAATTATTTGTTTTTCTTTATTGCTGAGTTTTAAAATCACTTGGAAATTACGTCACTTTCTTGTTCTAATTTCCATATTTTTATGGTGTACACATTAGAAATATGATTCACAAACGTTCTAAGAGGATTAACTTTTAAATTAATTATAATGAGCATTGAGAGCGAAACTTGAAAGAAACGAGGAGCTATGGAGAAGATAATTGCTTGACGAAATTGTTTTTTGTTCACACAGCTGTGAAAATGGCGCCAACGAAACTCGCTTCATGGCAGATTTGATAATGAAGGTCCCGGGTAACGCAACTAAAGAAACCCTTAACGCTACTCTCTTAACAATAAAGATCGGCTCTACCGCCGCAAAAATTCGACATTAATGTAAAAACTATTCGCCAAACATATTTGGTAAATCTTCTGTACATTGTACAGTGACCGACCGACATATAACCTGGACAACTTAATGAAAATAGAAATTTCCTAATAGTGACTTTACCGTCTCAATGAACTTGCATAACTAATACTGTCAAGTTGAAGAAAATGCATTAGGAAGAACATAAATTTAGTTCCTGTTATGCATCGGACGGTATAAATTGACAGCTTTGAAGTAACTCAAACATCAATATCAATTAGCATGTTGTTAAAACTATCGACCCTTGAAACTGAAGGGTTGCTTTTCAACAAGTTATGCATATCAATTTTTAATTGATATATTCGGAAAGTCGACGACAAAATATAAAATATCCTTTAAGTTTTCAAGCTTGTCAATTAAAAATAAATCACATATCAATATTCAACCTTCCTCGTCCATTATTTGTAGCACTCACAGAGAGAATACAAGAGTATTCAATATATCTTACTAAAGCAGTTAAAGCCCAATCATTTTAACTATATACAATTTTTACGTTACAAAATAACATAGAGCAAGGACCCTCTGGTCAATTCCAGAAGGTAGTCTGATGTCAAAAAAGTTCCTACGACAATGTTAGATGTGGAAACTAGTAAATAATGATCTAGCCTCTAACGCTTCATGGGTTGTAATCAGCCTTACATTATTATTATTATTATATTATGTTCCGACTCGGCATCCGGCAGTTAGGCATTGTTACGGTCAGGGCCTATTATTGAAACTCAAGAAACTCGGTTTCACCAAGTTACACGAAATTTTCATATAGTTTCACCGAGTTTCATCTAGTTTCACCAAGTTTCATATAGTTTCACCAAGTTTCATCTAGTTTCGTTTATTTTCATCTAGTTTCACCAAGTTTCATCTAGTTTCACCAAGTTTCATCTAGTTTCACCAAGTTTCATCTAGTTTCATCAAGTTTCATCTAGTTTTACCAAGTTTCATCTAGTTTCACCAACTTTAATTTAGTTTCACCAAGTTTCATCTGGGAGCGTTCATAAATGACGTCTGCAATTTTTTGGCTTTTTTAGACACTCCCC
>CM055403.1:175538476-175552200 GCA_029228625.1 Pseudolycoriella hygida | reverse complement strand
AAATATCATTTATTTCACCATTGTGTAAATAGCATTTATAACACGAGGGTGCAAATAGCATTTATTTCTTACTTACTTACTTTACCGGCACTACAACCCATTAAGGGTCTTGGCCTTCTCCAACATGCTTCTCCAACCGGGCCTATCTGCAGCTAACGTCTCCCAGCTGGTTACTCCCACAGTTCTTAAGTTGGCAAAAGCAGCGTCGCTCCACCTGGACTTGGGTCGCCCTGCACTCATTTTGCCTTCAGGATTGGACTTCAGAATTTTTTTTGGAATACGATGTTCATTCATTCGTTGTACGTGACCGACCCAACGTAGTCTATTTATTTTTGTTGTTCTGACTATGTCGGGCTCTCCAAAAAGCTCTATGAGCTCGTGATTATATCGTCTGCGCCATCGGTTCAGTTTTCGGTCAAATACTGGTCCAAATATTGTACGCAGTACCTTTCGCTCGAACGTATGCACAGATTGTTCATTTTTCTGTGTCAAGCACCACGACTCCGAACCGTACGTAACTACCGGTCTGATCACAATTTTATAAAGTGCGCATTTTGAATTTCGGCTTACTGACTTGGACGTTAGAATTTTCAGCAGGCTGTAATAACTCCGGTTGCCCAAAGTTACTCGCCTTTTTATTTCGTCCGCAATGTCGTTGTTTATGTTCAGCTCTGATCCAAGGTATACGAACTTATTGACCATTTTGAATGCGTGTGTGTCGATCGTTACGTTATCTTCCCGATATCGATTCGTAGGTGGGATGATCATGTATTCCGTTTTTCCGTCATTGACCTTCAACCCAAAGTCGGTACCTTTCCTCTCCAAGGCCATATCTTATCTTATCTTAACTTATCTTTAACAACATCCATAGTTCGGCCAATAATGTCCAGGTCATCTGCAAAACCAAGCAACTGACTGGACTTTGAGAAAATGGTGCCGCTGGAGTCTATGTCCATGGTTTGAACAGCTGCTTCGAGTGTTAAATTGAAAAGCAGCGTTGCAAGAGGATCTCATCTCAGCATTTATTTCACCATTGTGCAAATAGCATTTATTTCACCCTGGTGCAAATAGCATTTGTAGCACCCGGATGCAAATAGCATTTGTAGCACCTGGATGCAAATAGCATTTATAGCACCAGGGTGCAAGTAGCATTTTTTTCACCATTGTGTAAATAGCATTTATTTCACCATGGTGCAAATAGCATTTATAACACCAGGGGGCAAATAGCATTTGTAGCACCCGGATGCAAATAGCATTTGTAGCACCTGGATGCAAATAGCATTTATAGCACCAGGGTGCAAGTAGCATTTTTTTCACCATTGTGTAAATAGCATTTATTTCACCATGGTGCAAATAGCATTTATAACACCAGGGGGCAAATAGCATTTGTAGCACCCGGATGCAAATAGCATTTGTAGCACCTGGATGCAAATAGCATTTATAGCACCAGGGTGCAAGTAGCATTTTTTTCACCATTGTGTAAATAGCATTTATTTCACCATGGTGCAAATAGCATTTATAACACCAGGGGGCAAATAGCATTTGTAGCACCCGGATGCAAATAGCATTTGTAGCACCTGGATGCAAATAGCATTTATAGCACCAGGGTGCAAGTAGCATTTTTTTCACCATTGTGTAAATAGCATTTATTTCACCATGGTGCAAATAGCATTTATAACACCAGGGGGCAAATAGCATTTATAGCTATTATCAAGCAAAATTCTACTCAAATTAAATCTGTGCATTTTGAATGATCAGTTCATTGCCAAAATCAATTCAAACCCATCGGCATTGATTCCAGCACAACCGAAACACAAAAGTTGCCAATCGACATGGGACCATATGCGTAGTAGCCAAATTTTTAACGAGCTCTTGTCAAATAGTGATCAAATTGATCGCGCCAGACTTCTTGCATCATCAACAAAACAATCCTCAAAGTGGTTGCAAGCGGTACCGTAGCATCAGGTGGGTCTCCTGCTGGATAACGACGCGGCGAGAATTGCTGTAGCGCTTCGTCTGGGAAATAAGGTTTGGGAATCCCATATCTGTGTTTGTGGCACCCTAGTCAAATCTAATGGCCATCATGGTTTATCGTGTAACAAAGTGATCGCAAAATATGCCAGGCATTTCGAAATCAACAAAATCATGTCGATGGCCTTCTCTAACACGCTCGAACCACCAGGTTTGTCGCGCGAAGACGGTAAACGACCCGATGGTTTGACGTGCTATACCTGGAGCCATGGAGCCATGACACATTGGCATCATCGTACGTCAATCTAGCGTCCAATAAGACTGGTGCTGCGGCTGACCTGGCGGAACGTGACCCATACAACCACTACATTGATTTAAAGCGTCGATACCATTTCACGCCAGTGGCATTCGAATCGTTGGGGTCTGTCGGACCAGAAACCGAATTATTTTTATTGAAAATGGGTAGACTCATGAAACGCAAAACGGGCGAGCACGAAATCTAGACTGTTCGCTCCAACGAATCTCGATTGCGATTCAGAGGGGCAATGCAGCAAGCATCCGTAACACCTTCGGTGATCATAGTGCCGGTAATGTTTTCTTGTGATACCATTTGTTAGTTTGTAAGTTGGTTGTTAATTTGTCTAAATTGTGATATAAAAAAAAAATTATAGCACCAGGGTGCATTAACATTTGTAGCACCTGGGGGCAAATAGCATTTGTAGCACTCGGGTGCAAATAGCATTTGTAGCACCTGGGTGCTAATAACATTTGTAGCACCTGGGTGCTAATACCATTTGTAGCACCTGGGTGCTAATAACATTTGTAGCACCTGGGAACTAATAGCATTTGTAGCACCTGGATGCAAATAGTATTTGTAGCACCTGGATGCAAATAGTATTTGTAGCACCTGGGTGCTAATAGCATTTGTAGCACCTGGGTGCAAATAAAATTTGTAGCACCTGGGGGCAAATAGCATTTGTAGCAGTCGGGTGCAAAAACCATTTGTAGCACCTGGGTGCTAATAGCATTTGTAGCACCTGGGTGCTAATAACACTTGTAGCACCTGGGAGCTAATAGCATTTGTAGCACCTGGGTGAAAATAGCATTTATAGCAACTGGGTGCAAATAGCATTTGTAGCAGGTGGGTGCTAATATCATTTGTAACACCTGGATGTTAATAACATTTGTAGCACCTGGGTGCTAATAACATTTGTAGCACCTGGGTGCTAATAACATTTGTAGCACCTGGGCACATAGCATTTGTAGCACTCGGGTGCAAATAGCATTTGTAGCACCTGGGTGCTAATATCATTTGTAACACCTGGGTGCTAATAACATTTGTAGCACCTGGGTGCTAATAACATTTGTAGCACCTGGGTGCTAATAACATTTGTAGCACCTGGGTGCTAATAACATTTGTAGCAACTGGGTGCTAATAACATTTGTAGCACCTGGGTGCTAATAACATTTGTAGCACCTGGGTGCTAATAACATTTGTAGCACCTGGGTGCAAATAGCATCTACAATATTACCGACACTATTTGCACTTAGTTTTATTTTCACTTTCTTATTGAGCGCTTTGTGTTAACAGTTTGAGGGCGTCTGGATGAATATCAGTTTTCATTGAATTAGAGTTCGTAACCAATCTTTATTCCTAACCGTTAACCTAAATTGAAATGTCTGTATCTCGATCAAGGAATGGAGAAAGTTATAAATAATTAGCGTTTTTGGTAGGTGTTGGGACCCTCTTCTTTCAACTGTCTCCATTATTTCATCGACATACAGATGTTTCCATTCAGGTACGTACCAAATAACTTACGAATCAGACTGGCTCTTGGGCACATTACATAAACTCTACACAGCACAAAAATTAAATTAGGCAGCGTCTATGGGTAAAGCTAAAAAAAATAGGAGCCAAGGATATCAGTAAGGGCGTTTTAAAAACCGTAACTGACCATATTTCATGAAATTTGAAAAGTTGCTTTTACCAAGTCTTACGCCTCCACTGAAACATTTTACATAAGCATTTTAGAGAACCACATTTAAACTTATTGTTCCTTATCTATAATTGAGATCAATTTTGTGTTGCTAAAGGTGTTTAGAATACGTGTGTGTGACTTTTAGCCGAGGCATGAACAGATGTATATACACATTCGACGATTTTTATGCATATTGCTTGTAGAGATTTATGACTCATGTCTCTCCTATCGCAGCATGATTGTATGAAATTAGTAGAAACATTTACGAGAAAGTGTAGCTATCAGCAGAGATAATAAAAACAAATAGGAATACAAAGAACGAAGCACAGCTGTATTGAAATTGAATCAATATTTGTTGATCGAAATTTAATGATTTGAAAAGGGGATGATAATTTTGACATTTTTAATCAACATATTGACTTTTTGTGCGTTTAATGTGGACTTGCGTGTGTGGGTTTGTCTGCAAGCGTAACGTGAAACATGGTAAATCCAGGTCTAGACAAATATTAGTTTGCTGCACACAAGATACTAACTTGAAAGTTTACAGTCTCTTGGCAACCAATTTTTGCTGTGCATTGTTTTCAGGTCAGAACCGAGAGACATCTCAAATTATAACTAAATCAACAATCGCACTGGTTTTTTCGTGTACATTTTGAGGTGAAAATCGTTGGCACCTCCATAATTTCGAGCTACTGTTATTTGCGGCTATAATTATGCGCCAGCCTTCGCTGACTTTTGTGCCACGTGGCCGCAGCTCGAAATGTTTAGACCCGTACGAAGAACGAAGTTTTCGAAAAGAGTTCTATTGCCTTTACCACGACATTTGTAGCCAGTCGAATTACTACCCCGAAGTTGGTTACTTTTTCGTTTCAGGGTCTGAATAAGAGAAAAATGCAAAAAAAAATTGTCGGTCAACACGATAACTCAGGAGCCCAGCCGGGGCCCTAAAACTGAGTCTCTTCTAGGGCCCAACATGTTTTTTCTACATAAATCGGGTAAGTCTTATTCGATTTTCAAAATCTTTTTTCTCTGAAAGATAATCGATTACGGGATCGTGTCGAAAGATCGAAAAAGTGGTTTGAAGGTCAGTGAGATTCGGACAGTAGGGTCCTTAGTGTGGGCCCAGCTCACGCTACGCGACCCTACCCGATATTTGGTGGTTTTTCGTGAATATTTCTTTAATGATGAGGTGTTTTGTGCAGTGTCGTAGAGAAAAATAGCGAACTTTTCTGTCCATGGAAGACGGGTCAGAGGCAAGGACTTCTTTAAGGAAAACGTTTTTCCAATTTTTCCTACATTTTCCCACTATTTTTTAGATTTTTTCCAATTCTTCTATATTTTTCCCAATTTTCCCATTTTTTTCAGAAATCGTTTTCCTCAAAATAGCCCTGGTCAAAGGCCTCACCTAAGTGCTCTGGGTCGATTCTATGAGAGGCCACAGTACAAATTTTTTTTTTTTACATTTTTTTTGAATTTTTGGGGGTTTTGTGAATATTTGGAGAGGTTTTTTCCTGTTGCTTCGGACGGGTTTTTCAGTATTGCTTTTTCGACAATTTCCAATCTAATTTAATGTGAACGTAAATGCAACACTTACGAAACGTTCGAATATTTTTGCAACATCTACTCTGTTTGCTACATCTGCCGTCTGATACGTACGAGGTCCCTTGCACATGTTTTTGTGTTAAATCATGTCACTTTTTGTGTGGCGGCCCAATGAAGCTTGAAATTTTTTGAACTTTTGGGGCTAGGACGGAATATCCCAAAAAAATAATGTCCCCAACCAAAATATTCCCTCGGACGAAATATCCCCAGACAAAAATATCCCATCAGACGAAAAAGCACCTCAGAAAGTACTTATTGCGAAGTAGCAGCGCCGTAGGCCATGAATTTATGTGGAAAATAAAGAATCGGGGTTGAGAGGCGGCAGCCCTCGTAATAAGGGGGTCAAGGAGGATACTTTGTCAGGGGATATTTTGTCTTCGGATAATCGGTCCTTGAGCCAAATTTTTATCTTGCTTGTGCTTGTGCTCATTCATCATTTTCAATAATTTGGTGCTGCCCCCTGTCGCTTGCACAAAATGGTTTTGTGGCCCAAACATGTCACTTTATATGGCAGTCCATTGAAGGATGCTTTCTTTAATTTTTCACCTTACGCTTTGGAGGATTTGGCTGTAATTCGAATTTTCAGACACATACAAATTACAAAGGCCCCTCAGACAAAATATCCCCTTGAAAAAATATCCTCTCGAAAAAATATCCCCTTGAAAAAATATCCACTTGAAAAGATATCCCCTTGAAAAAATATCCCCTTGAAAAGATATCCACTTGAAAAAATATCCCCTTGAAAAAATATCCCATTGAAAAAATATCACCTTGAAAAAATATCCCCTTGAAAAAATATCCCCTTGAAAAAATATCCCCAGACGTTTTATCCAAGAAAAATCCATCAAATGATGGAATTCGAGTTTGAAAATAGTCATTTATGTCATAGTGTGTAGTCATAGTTACAATGACCGAGATTTAAATAAGAATTTTGTACTTTTGTTCAGGTGTTCGCAGAAGGAACGAGTTCTCATTTAAATCTTGGTGATTGTAATGATTAAAAAAGTACTCTACTCCAAGTTGCAACAGAGGTGTCCACTACATGACAGTCAGTTGCATAAAAGATTTTTGAGATGAGTTATGATAAGGGTTTTTTCCGTAGCTTGTCGTCCAGCTAGAACAAAAAACGCTCATGATACGATCAAGGAATAATCGAAATACGATTTGTGTTTAGTCTTTCGAAATAGACGTCCACTCGATGTTTGAATTTTAATAGAAACTTGAATAATTTGGCACAAGATGACACTATAAAAATTTATTGTTTGTGTGTTGATTTTACGCCGTACGTAAATTATGCAATACTATTGAGGTGAATGTCCTTTTTGAGTTTTCCAATTAACATTTGTTTAGTTTTGTGACAAAGCAATCTAATATTTAATTACACAATTTTAGAATTTAATTTTCCGAGTAGACATCAACAGAACGACATCGTAAAGCCTTCAAAGCATAATAATTGTGACGTTTACGCTCCTAAGTTGATCATTAAACCGTTGTATCAACAATTAATTAACTGAGGATATATCCGCACCTTTACCCTTTAATCAAAAATTAACCCGCAAAGCATACGACTAAAAAATGCTTAACATGAAATCAATTAGGCACCCTGATAATACGATGTAGCAAAACGAATGAAATGAATACTCGACTACCACAAAAAAAATATTAATTAAAACATATAGGTTCAATGTATACACTAAACACACTGCGGCAAACCATACTACACATTGTCTAAAGATACTCATCGACACCGAAACATTCAACACGAAAAAGCACATCATGGGTATCCCTTTGAAACATCCCTTAATAATTTAAAATACAGCAGCTGCTACAACGTAATTATACATTGTATCGATTAACCGCCTATCATAGAAGTAGATCTATTACGTAGACAAAGCGAGCTTCTATTGTTTCCCATACATCAGCAAACCTATCCCAATTCATTTATTAAAGTGTGTTGCTCACGTGCCCACGAAAATTAAGCAAAAATATTCACCAACCTGTTTACAAGGTAATAATTAGATTTCGGGTAATTCTTCAAATAACTTCTGGGATTTTTTTCTTGGAACGGAAAATTTGTTTCCAATTTTAACGAAAATAGCAATTTCGATTTCAAAACAATTTCGACGCGTGATACGATGGGACATAACAATTTAATTCACCGTGTGACGTTGAATATGTTATGCAATTATTTTGATACCACACCTGATATGCAACAACCGAGAGTTGCGGGAATCGTTAAAATATTGATAAAGGCGTGTGCAACGTCTCATACACAATTCTTATTCAGAAAACATTTTATGCACCAAAGCAAAAGCGCAAAGGAAAGTGCAGTTCACGACCCCGACGCATGAAAACGCTTCCAAAAATATAACAGTTTTTGAGTCCCAGGCGTATGCCAACTCCGATAGTTCTTTCTTACTTAGAACCAGGGCCTATTGGTGAATTTTGTGAATTTTTGTGAATTTTCGCGAATTTTGTGAATAATAATTGTGAACTTTTGTGAATTTTTGGATTTTCTTTTTTAAATCAAGCAATCGATTGCACCAATCATCCCATATTTCTTTTCCCTGAAATGTACATGCATCCCTTCATGATTTAAGTTCAAAGATGAACAAAATGGGTTAAATACTTCTGGAGATAAGGTCGAAGAAGTGTCTAATAACGTGGTTTTTCAAGGGTCCGTGAAACTTTTTTTACAGTGGTTTTTCATCAAAGGGTTTCGAACATGGCCAACGCAGTTGTCAGATCAGAGATTCACAAAATTTTGTTAACGAAATATTCCTCGCATTCTTTAAATATGTTTTCTTTGTTCGGAAACCCGGCGTTTAGTTATCGTCGTTTCCATTCGTAAAGGATGTAAGTACAACCGTCAACTTTTGACAGCTGTCAGATTTGAATTTTGGTCCAAAGTTTTAAAAGCGATTGAGCACACTGACATAAATACAAAGAACTTTAAGGACTTAAATAATTATTGAAAAACTTGGTGGCGAAATTCGGATCTGACAGCTGTCAAAAGTTGACAGTTGTACTTACATCCTTTACGAATGGAAACGACGTTATGTTTGTTCTGAATACAGAGGTCGTGGTAGTAACGAATAAGTACAGATCCATTCATACGAGTATAAAGGGCTTACCCTCAAAATCCGGACACTCAAAATCCGGAATATACGGAAGATACAAAATCCGGATCCCTCAATGGATAATTTCGCATTATAAGCATCGTCCGGATTTTGAGGCATCCGGATTTTGTAGCAATTTATTTTTCATTAACATATATGTCATGTGTTTTGTATGGATGGAACTGCCCTTTCGCGAACTTTGATTCCGACATAAAGTCGGCCTTACGTCTATGGGATTTTGCACTTTAGACGCCGCAAGGACAGATATTCCCTCTTGACCACACTTTGCGGGAGCTGCCGCCCCTCGACCCTGCTTTTTTATTTTTCTTTTCTTTTTTTTTATTTAAGTAAATTTATTTACAAAAATTACAATTCATTAATATGAGGTATTCGAACTTTGAGTCATTCGGATTTTGTATCATCCGTATTTTTTTGCGGGGAGGGGGGGGGTGAGGTTCGAAAGCCATATTTTGTTACAACATAGAAGAAAATTTAAAATTATCAAACGAGAAATGCGTTACTACGAGAGAAGGGCAAGAGAGAAATATTTTATGATCATCACAAGATCATTTGGGAGACAACCCCCTTGGCGTAATTTACAATCGTTGTTTCATTATGTGAAGGGGGTCCAGGCTCAAGGAGGGGAGAGTCTCAAGAGCAATCGTCTGATTTTCGCGTGACATTGGGAAATTTGCTATGAATGAAATGCCTTGCCTAAATCAGTTTGAAATTATTCTTTAAAGGCCTAGCACAAAAATTAAACATCCAAAACATTCGAAAATACATTAAAAAACATTTAGAAGAAACGAGGTATACCGCAAAGCAGTGTACGTTTTTGTGAATTTTTGTGAATTTTTTGTGAATTAATTCAACATAATAGACCCTGCCTAGAACTGTGAATTTTCTTACTGTTCCATAGCGATAGCAAAAATAGGGGACGGGTGGTTCAGTGGTGAGCGCAGTGGACTTCCACCGAGAAGGCCCGGGTTCGATCCCCGGAACGGTGAATTTTTCCCTATGAAATTATAACGTCCCTAAGTTCACCCAAGCTTCATAAATTGGGTAGTTTCGGTATTCGATGCCCTCAAATACACACAAATATGTGACGTCACTCGCAATAACACAAAAATGGCACGGTGGTGCCATCACTTGGACGAAAAGAGTTATCGAACAGTTCCTCATAGGTGGCGCTATACTGGAAAAATACACGGTACATTTGAAATATGAGGAACAAAGAACAATGTGTGTGAACGATGATTGTCTGGAAGAATATGTGTGAGGCTTGCACGAATCCAAGAAGCAACATCATCAAAAAGGAAATGCCAAACCTGTTAGCTAAGCTATCCTCCCGGCATCGTCAGATATTACTCAGAAATTGACACAAGGTTAAGCATAGTTATAAGCAGAATAAGAGTGAACTGTGATTGTGACTTGGTCACATTTTATTGATGTGGACACTCCCTTGACTTTGATTATTAATGTTTATCATTCAAACTGAAAGTACAGAAGAATTATTTCGCCGTTGGGTCTGGCATTTGTGACGCAATTTTTTGAACACAACGTAATTTTGTTTTAAAAAAAGTGGTGCAAATTTTCTTAAGAATAAAACTTTGACCACAGAATGTTAATTCAAACAAATGTTTGGGCCTTATCAGCGAAAGCGTCACCTCTGACTATATCAATAATTTTGGAAGTGGACTTACTTACTGCGTCACACTTTACCTTCGAAGAAGTTTTTTTTTTATGATATCAGTAGTTTTGTAAGTTTTGTAAGGCGAGCTCTGCGACCTATGCTACCATTGACAAAAATGATCTGAGACTTTCTGGCAACTTTTTGACACTTGCTGAGTACTTCCTGGGACTTTCTAAGACCTGCTGCTAATTTTCTCAGACTTTCTGACACTTGCTGCCAACTTTCTGACATTTGCTGACAACTTTTTGACACTTGCTGACAACTTTCTGACACCTGCTGACAAGTTTTCGAAACTTTCTGACATTTGCTGATAACTTTCTGAGACTTTCTGAAACTTGCTGACAACTTTATGAGACTGTCAGACACTTGCTGACAACTTTTTAACACTTGCTTAACAATTTTTTCTTAGAATTTCTGACCGAATTCCAACTGATTTTGATAAGTGTAGGTTGCTACGACGTAGTTTTTTTAAAAAATAATTTAGAAGGGCAGGCGGATAAAACTCAAAAGTTCGTGTATATATGGTGACTTGTCCCAAATGTTTTTGTATGGCGTTTTTTGAGTTTGTGGACTTCTTTTTTGGGGTGTGGGGACTGCGTCACGCCCTCCGCTATCGCTGCGGGCATGATCATACAAAAATGCCTAGCTTTCGACTGGTTACAAACGTCGTGATGTGCACATAAATATAATTACATCAGCGTACAATTACTTTCATTTATTTTTAAAGTTTTATTCAATATCCACATATTTCTTAGACACACGGACGCGGACACACGGATAAAATCGACCCTAATTGGGCCGTAAAACCCTGACTAACGGCAAGGGCATATATATTCATACATCATGATGTAAATATTCATACGCCTAAATAAAAACCAATGGGTCAGTACAGAAAAAAGTTTCGAGTTTTCGAAAATGATGGGAAATTAGCAAAAATATCGGTTTACTTTGGACATTCGTAATTCTTTGTACTGACCGACTGACCCCGTTGTTTTAAGGTATTTTGAGCCGTTCGGATCCAAATGTGCAGCAGAGTGGCGCTACTTTAGATGTGTTCCTTGCAATTCATAACCTACTAAAACAATACCACAAACACCAGAATTCCGAAATGTTTTTTCTGTCATATTTGAAACTCTATTTTCCAGATGATTTCTCATAGAGCGAAATGTTCGACATTCAAGAAGATATTAAGATATTAAAATTCCCAAAAGTTTCCAAATTTCACTCAATTCAAGAAACAACATTCTATAAACTACTCGTTGAAAAGCTAAAGACTCAAGATTCACTTGAAAGTCTTCGTGAATGCTAGCGGAAAAATTAGAAAATCATAAAAAAAACGTTGTGTAACAAACGATCGCCACCTGTGAAACATGAAACATGCAACCCTCATAGCCTCAAAAAGTTATTCTTTTATTAGTCCTGAGGTCACAATTTAAAAAAAAGTAAATTCCTCATTCAATTATTTAATTACCCGTTGATTCGTTCCATAAAATAATTAGAAACAACTCACCCAGGTAGCCTTTCTTTTCTTATTTTGCAATCAAACCTCATTTTCATTGAAAAAAAAACTTTTACTTTCCTAGGCATTACTCAAACACATAAATTAGACAGATAAATTATAGCAAAAAATAAAATAAAACGGCAAGAGATTTACCTACCGATAAAATTCATCGCCAATGACCTGACCTACGCAATTGCTCTATGGAAATTGAGGTTAAGATTAAAATGACCTTTTGTAAAGCGTTACTTTTACTCCAAGGCATTTTAAATTGAATGAAAATGTATAAACATGGGGTAAAAGAGTATAACGATAAAGCATTACGGCGATGTTATTAGAGATGAGGAAAAGGTGTTACAAAATGGATGTCACATTATAGGTTGGCTGTCGGAAAGAAAAGTTTTTATTGAAAGGTAAATTATAATTGGTTGATGACAAATAAAGTATAGACGTTGAACTAACATTTGTTTATGAAAATAGCGCTTGATATCTCGGTTCGAATAACGAATTTATCTTTCTATTTAAATTGAAATCAGGCAACAGTGTTGTGGGTGATTAAAATGATATGCGCTATTGAATCCCTTGATAAATCTGAAGGAAGACTGTAATCGATGGAGTAAAATGTGAAATTATTGGGTGTAACAACGCGATGTTGTAACAACGACTGTAGCAATCACTGTGAGGAATCTTGTTCAATAATCAGAATAATTAGAAAACCTAACTCATTATTATCCAAAAATGTCTTCATTAATAATTGATTATTATAGACGAGAATAGAAAAGGAAAATAATAATTTTCGTATACTAACCCTCATCTTTTCGTAACAAAGGAAAATTTGTTAAATTTCGAGGTTTTAATTACATGAAAAACAAATTGGTTGAACGTAAAATTTTAATTTATATTTTCGGGGGAAAGATTTTGGTTTTCATAAATCAGTGTCTAATTATGAGAAAAAAAAATTAATGGAAATCATTATAGGAAATGGTTAATTCAGAGAATTTTTTATGAAATATCGTAAGACTTTCTTAAGTAAAGTGTCTGAAGCGTTTATGGCTCGCTTAAAATTTGAAATATGAAAATTACATTTGCTGTCAGGTGTTTCTAAAATCTATTTCGAGTTTTAGACTGTTGTTTGATTGTAGGTGGATGAGAAGCTCTTGTAGGAAATTCGCTATCAACTTAGTCCTTTACGCACAAATGACCTTAAGTCCTGGGAACTGGGAGCCTAAAAGAAAGTAAAATATATCCCGCGGGATGCGAATGGCTTGGTAGAAGAACGGCTCGGTTCATAGAGAATCGATAAGGAATTTAAAAAATGACATAAAAATAGCTGATTGGTGAGTGGGAACGATATATTTCGATGAAATAAAAATTGTTTGAGTCCCTTTTGCCAAAATAAAAAAATATTCTTGGGTGCCTACGTTTGTTAAAATAGGCCTTTGTAGAGATGAGCGGGTTGTCCGAAACTTCGAAAAACCCGACCCGAACCCGAACCCGAATTGTTTTTTTCGGGTTCATCCGCTCATCTCTAGGCCTTTGTTCTTTTAAATTTTGCTCCATGAAAATATTCTAGACGACGACGTAATTAGGAGTTCATGCAGTGGAAGCGTCATAGGGAAAAATTGCAACAAAGAGAGATCTGAATTTCAGTAATGAATGCTATACGTCATATAAATTTTAACTCGACACCAGTCTGCCTACTCAAGATACTTCGACGTACAACGACGCACGACGTACAATATTCGTTACTACCAATCTTAGGATACAACCAGAGCCTATTTTTTGGGAACAAATTCCCAAAATTCACTAAACTTTCCCAAAAATTCCCAAAATTTCCCAAAATTTCCCAAAAATTCCCCAAA
>CM055403.1:175494089-175537976 GCA_029228625.1 Pseudolycoriella hygida | reverse complement strand
TTTTCGGAATTTTTTTTTGGGAGAAAATTTTTTTCGGAGAAATATTTTCTCAAAAAATAGAAAAATTTTTTCGTAAAATTTTGTTTAAACAACTGCAAGCTTCCAAAACGGCTGATATCGCTTACAAGAACCTCTTAAAAGGTAAAGTGTGACGCTATCTGATAATACGCAAAAATTTGTTTGAATGAAATCTTGTGTTCAAAGTTTTATTTTCTGAAAAAATTACAGCGCTTTGTTTAAAACAAAATTATTACGGACTGCGTCACACTTTACATTTTAAGAGGTTTTTGTATGCGATTTACAATATACGCCGCCGACGTATTTTACCCACGGTGCACGTATTATGTGACCTTATAACACGTTGGTTACTAGACAATACTTAAATAAGATAAGATACATTCACCGCGTATATAATACGTCGGCGGAGTATATTACAAACAAAATTTCAACGTCGCTTGTAGATATTTTCCTCAGTACATCGAGTACAGAATATTTCCTGAAGAGTATGTCCGAAAAATATTAGATTACAAGAGATAAGATAAGAAACGGTAAGTTAACTATGACTATAATCATAGTTACAGATTGAAACGTTGTTTATGAAAGAATTAAAATTGTGATTGTTAGTTCAGCCTGTAGATGGTCGTTGATAACGACCGAATGCAAGTGAAAATACAATAACGGATTTAGAAGCATAAACAATTAGTTTTAATTTTACCAGATCCAAGCAATTGATAAGATAAAAACCTTGCAGATGGGTTTTAACAAAAGAATTCTTTTGTTGAAACCGGTTTGTATGGCAGTACATGTGTAAACGATTGATTTTAAACAATTTCTCCAGTTGTAGCCCGAAGGCATTCTCAAAGTTTTCATCCTTTTTTCAGTGACCCATGTAGATATACGTTCTTTAATCCCTACGTATGCAAAAAATCAATTTCCTGTCCTCATCATGTCAGGAATTTTTGTACCTCAGCAAAAACGATTGTGTCTTCTTGCGATTTGGTTTTCTCTTTTCGAAACATTGTATCATTTTATTATTTTCTTTGCTTTATTTGTTATCGACTTATCTGTTCGTAAATAATTAAAAGCAAAAACAGAATTCTATCGTTAATTTCCATTTGCATTCTGTGGCGCTATAATTATTCGGTTTTACGTATGCAAAACTGATCTGGGTCTCTGATTAAAAAGTCTGATAAACAATAAATAAGAACCATGTGAATGAAACAATGCAATGTGTTATGAATACGAAACGAATGTATAGACCGGTAGCGTGCATTTTATACTTCGCATCTCATACAGTAAAACATTCAATAAAAATTGAACAATAAATGGAAATTATAAAATAAATAAATTGCACAAAACCCACATTATAGTGTCACCATATGTTTGTATTGTACATAAGCTATGACCCTTCAACCTTACTGGTCACCCAATATTTATGCAAAGGCGTTACATTTGGTCGACATTGGTTTGAAACAACAGATGTGCCATTAGTTATTTTATTTGATATATTTGTGATTCTGAACCGTATGCGATGACCAAATTTATAATCGAAATTCTATAAAAGTATCCGCAAGTCAAATTTTATGCGATTTGGTATTGAATTATGTCTTCGGCTGAGATTCAAAGTTTGTATAAATGGCGTACTGCATTATATGTTCCATTACCAGAAAATGTTTAATTATAAATAGGTTCTATTTCAAAACCTTTTTCGTTTCAATATTTGATTTAACTTTCCATTTGCTTTTCGAGGCTGGGTAACAATGCCGATAAAGGAAATGTTTTGTTTCAGGAAAATTTGGCAAGACCCAATCAAGTCAAGCAAATAATAACCTTCTGCTATTTACAGCAATGTATTGATAACTTTCAGCTTTTTGTGAGATACAATTAATATTCGTCCCTCAAAAGTTAGATTCATTAATAAAGTCGTGAACGATACGCCTGATACCAAAGTTAAGGCATGCAATACTACAATATTGCTATTGTATCGCATGCATCGCTGTATGTGTTCGTATGTATGTGTGTATTTGACTTTGCGGAGTTGTGGCGTTGGACTTGTATCTATAATATAAGGCCCAAAGACAGTACACCTCACTACAACTCACCGCACTTTGGTGCACCTCACGACATTACACAACACTGCACCTCATTACACTACACCTCACTGTACTACACCTCACTGTACTACACCTCACTGTACTACACCTCACTGCACTACACCTCGATGCACCTCATTACACTACACCTCACTGTACTACACCTCACTGTACTACACCTAACTGCACTACACCTCGATGCACCTTACTACAGCATCTCAATGCACCTTGATGCACTTTATTGCACCTTAGTGCACCTGACTCCACTTTGATTCACCTCCCGGCAAAATTTCACTTTAGGTTACAAACCTGGGTTCAATTTTTTTAGGTTGGGAAATGTGGCGAAAGGTGACAATACAGAAAGAATTAGGCCGCGGAAAACCTTCAAGAAAGCTCCCAGCCGTTAAATTTTTTTTTTATTGTACTTTCGATAATATTTCAAATTTTTCGGGTAGGGGAAGGTGGGAGAAGGTAACCAGATGAGAATGCAACAAGAATTAGGCAGTGCACATACAAAAATAGATTGATCGTATTAAAATTTGGCTTCTTAAATGTCTTGCATGATCAAGTGTTCCAACTTAGCCAATGGAAAGTGTTGAAACAAATTGAGAGCAATTTACCCAATAACATATCAATCATTACGAATTCGTTCATTTAGTTCATCAAGTTGAGAATTTACAGCAAGTGGTTAATTACCAATTTTAATTTTAATTTTTTTTTTTAATTTATTTGTTTACTTGTTAATTGTTTATTGGTAAAAATGAAATTAGAAATCAAACTCATTGAAGACCACCCTTTTGTAACGTTGGCGTGTCGATTGCAATAGCGGAAAATTCCGAAAGTAAAGGTCGTGATTGTGTTGTAGTCGAAACATTGGGGAATTTCTTTGTATGTTGGTGACACGTTGTTCCTTGACTTGACTGGTAGGTAGAACAATGGTTGATTACGAACGTAGCGTTGCATTAGCCCAGTTCACGTGAAAAATAAGTTGACCAAAACTTTCACGCAGATTTCTTTTTCGACTCAAAGGGTCATCTAAAACAACTTTGCAGGAGAAAGTATATAAGAATAAACACTCTCCGAGCTGCGTAAGACAGTTTTAATTTCCAAATAATTTAAAACAAGTGATCATCTGATTTGAAAACTTCATGCGTCAATCGCCTTGCTGATCAATTTTATTGATCAGCTGATCAGCTTTATTGATCAGCTTTATTGATCAGCTTTATTGATCAGCTGATCAGCTTTATTGATCAGCTGATCAGCTTTATTGATCAGCTGATTAGCTTTATTGATCAGCTGATCACTTTGATTGATCAGCTGATCACTTTGATTGATCAGCTGATCACTTTGATTGATCAGCTGATCACTTTGATTGATCAGCTGATCACTTTGATTGATCAGCTGATCACTTTGATTGATCAGCTGATCACTTTGATTGATCAGCTGATCACTTTTATTGATCAGCTGATCACTTTTATTGATCAGCTGATCACTTTTATTGATCAGCTGATCACTTTGATTGATCAGCTGATCACTTTTATTGATCAGCTGATCACTTTTATTGATCAGCTGATCACTTTTATTGATCAGCTGATCACTTTTATTGATCAGCTGATCACTTTTATTGATCAGCTGATCACTTTTATTGATCAGCTGATCACTTTTATTGATCACTGATCACTTTTATTGATCAGCTGATCACTTTTATTGATCAGCTGATCACTTTTATTGATCAGCTGATCACTTTTATTGATCAGCTGATCACTTTTATTGATCAGCTGATCACTTTTATTGATCAGCTGATCACTTTTATTGATCAGCTGATCACTTTTATTGATCAGCTGATCACTTTTATTGATCAGCTGATCAATTTTATTGATCAGCTGATCAATTTTATTTTTCAAAGTTGTGCCCGACTATTCGGTCCGTCAGAAATTTGTATATAAGTTCTCTGTAAGTATGTTCACCAATCCGTGAATGATTTATGCCATCACAAAGTTGAATTAGTTAGGCCCTCGCATCCTTATGATACTAGGCACTCAGATCTACTATTGCAGCACAGTATAAAGACCCTGATTGGGAAAGGAATAATATCGTATGATGGTCCCACTTTGTCTGAGATTGAAAACTCATATGATGCATCTTGTACTGCTGATTTCACCGTTTGATGGTTTGTTTCTGCTGCAATACACAGTTCTATCTAATTATTCTGATTTTTCTTGGAAGACGAGTTATCTCATGCCTGTTTTCAAGACCGGAAGCAAATGCAAAGTGCAAAATTATCGTCCAATAAGGTATATTGTGTGCTGCTTCTAAGGTTTTTGAGCGAGTTATGTTCAATGCACTTTACAAACACGTAATTTGTAGAGCAACATGGCTTTGTTAAAGATAGATCAACTCAAAGCAACCTTCTACAATATGTCAAGGCAATTGAAAATGGGAGCAAATTGACACATTGTATACTGATTTCAGCAAAGCCTTCGATAAAATATCACACGCTCTTTTATTACGAAAACTCAAACATTGACGGCAAGCTTCTTGATTGGTTTCAGTCACATCTGACGTGTCGAATACAGTAACACGAAATCGCAAGATATATTCCCCAGCTCTGGGATACCCCAGGGCTCGATTCTCGGGCCTCTATTGTTTCTCATTTTCATTAATGACCTACCATCAATCTTTGCGTCTTCGCTATGTTCCCTGTTTGCTGATGATTTAAGGCTCTATAAGAAAATAAATGATGATTCCGACTGTATGCAGCTGGAGGAAGATCTAAATGCGCTCTCTGTGAGGTGCAAGTCTAACTCTCTAAGTCACAGTATTCCTAAATGTTTTGCTCTAACTTCAACCTTAAGTCCCAGTCCAACTGAGTTTATTGAAATTGACCTCGACATATCAGCTATTACCAATATCTGCGAAGGAGTTCTAGTCAAATCGATTCACATGATTCATAATCACATTGATAGTTAAAGTAATTTTTGTTTTAAACTGTGTAAGTTCTTTGTGAGTTTTGTAAACGTTTCGCAGATATTTTGTACAAGGAAAACTTTCGCCGATATTTTGTACAAGGAAAATCTTTTCGATAGTAGCCACCCAACACATCCAAAAAAATTGAAATATTACCAAAAAAAATTGTTTGAAAGACTCGGAACTTTGGTGAAGGTTTTCCGCGGCCTAATTCTTGTTATATTGTCATCTGGTGACCTTCCGCCACATTCCCCAACCTAAAAAATTTGGTCCAGGTTTGTAACCTAAAGTGAAATTTAGCCTACCTCTCTGCACATTGATACACCTTGGTGTACCTGACTAAACTTTGATACGCCTCACCTGACTGCGTCTCGCCCTTAAAAGATTTAATGGAATTGAACGGTGCTCTGCGACCCTACGTAATATTCTGGTTATAATTAACGCGTATATATGAGGAAAGCATTCAATATAAACCAAACATTATTTTTAGTAATCACTTCACTTAGTGGCCCTCACTTCAACCCAAATAATTCTTTCGATTTAATGAAGTCAGCACCAGGCTGCCTTGGTCTGACAAGTTTTTAACGATGAAATATAAAACCTTGTCAGACCAAGGCAGTCTGGTGCTGAAATTCTGACAACGCATATCTTTAAGAAGGAGCGAGGTTATTAGTTAGTAACACGATCGAAGTCGGCACCAGGCTGCGTACTTGGGACCCTAAAGCTGGGAATAAAGAAGGCAACCTCGTGCTGAAAATCTGTTTTCGCCAAATTGGAGGCAATAGTGAGTTCTATAAGGCACATAAGTTTCGATACGAAACCAGACCGCTGCTGCCCTCTGTATTCAAAAACTCTTTACTCGAGGACGCAGCCTAGTGCCGAGTTGAAACTTATATGACGTATATACATCACTAATGTGCACACTTTGGTGATGACAGATGCTTAGCACCAGGCTGCCTTCTATACTCCCAGGTAAAGGACCAAAGTACGCAGCCAAGTGTCAAATTATGAGTGTTCCACATCAAGTACCCTTACTATACTTTTCAAATTAACATTTTTTTTAACAAAAGCTTCGCTGGAAAAACATCGGTTTTATCACTTCTTCTTCTTCTTCTTCCTTAGCCTTTTATATCCACTGCTGGATGTAGGCCTCCCCCATAGATCGCCACTTTTTTCGGTCCATTGCCACTTGCTGCCACGTCGTGCCTGCCGTTCTTTTGATATCGTTGGTCCATCTTTCCGGTGGACGTCCCATCGGTCGTTTCGTTGGTGGCCGCCATTGCATTATAGTTTTCGTCCATCGATCGTCGGTCATTCTGGCAATATGACCAGCCCAATTCCACTTGAGCGACGCTATTCGTGTCATGACATCGATGACTCTTGTGTGTCGCCGGATCCACTCATTTGTCATTTTGTCCCTGAGTGTGATTCCTAGCATTGCCCTTTCCATTGCCCTCTGTGCAACTCTCAATTTGTTCGCTGATGCTTTGGTGATCGTGAGAGTCTCGGCTCCGTATATCAGGACCGGCAGCACACACATATCGAACACTTTCCTCTTCAGACTGTTGCTCATGTTGCTCTTGAAGATGTACCGTAACTTGCCGAACGCCGCCCAACCGAGACCGATCCTTCTCTTTATTTCAGCCGTTTGGTTGTCGAACCGAGCTTCATGACGTGGCCGAGATACTTGTACGAATTCACGATTTCAATTTCCTCGTCTCCGATCTTGATTGGTGTAGCACCATCGATGTTTGTCATCACTTTCGTTTTCGACATGTTCATCTTCAAACCGATTTTTTGGGCTTCCTCGTTGAGCTGCAACAGCATCGCTTCAATCTGTTCCAGAGTCGTTGATGTCAGGGCAAGGTCGTCGGCGAATCGAAGGTTGTTCAGAAACTTCCCATTTATGTTGATTCCCAGTTCACTCCAATCAAGCTTTTTAAAAACCGTTTCCAGAGCTGACGTGAACAATTTCGGTGAAATGGTATCTCCTTGACGGCCTCCTCTTCCAATTCGAAATTTATCGGTGGTTTTATGCAGTTTGACGCACGACGTTGCGTGCTCGTAGATATGTTTTATCATCCGGGTATATCTCGAGTCAATCCGACAATCGGCCAAGGAGTCTAAAATCGACCATAATTCGACCGAATCGAACGCTTTTTCGAAGTCTATGAAGCATATCGCGATGATGATTTTGTATTCGTTGCATTTTTCTATTAGACTTCTCATCACTTGCAAGTGGTCATTTGTGCTGAATCCGGAACGAAACCCTGCTTGTTCGATCGACTGGTAGAAGTCTAGCTTCTTTGTGATCCGTTTCGTTATCACCTTCATAAACAGTTTGTAGAGGTGCGAGATCAAACTGATGGGCCTGTAGTTTTCCAGTTTCGTGATGTCTCCTTTCTTGTGCAGCAAAGTGATGACTGCGTTTTCCCATGATTCTGGTATTTTCTCTTGTTCCAGACACTTGTTGAACAGATCCGTTGTCATTTTGAGCAGTGTGGGTCCGCCTTCTTTGATTGCTTCGATCGGAATGTCGTCGTCACCTGGAGCTTTTCTGTTCTTCATTTCGTCTAACGAAGCCTGTAATTCGTTAATCGTTATGTCCGGCAAGTCTTCGGAACCAACGTTCATTATCACCGGTCTCGCTTTTGCTCTTTCTGCCGGTAGTTTGGCTCGAACCGACGTAAAAAGGTCCTCATAGAACTCTCGCGCGATGTCCAATACCTTGTCCTGATCTGTTTGTATGACGCCCGCCTTATCGCGCAATTTAAAAATTTGTCTGTACCCGTTCGCCCGTTTCGCTCGTAATACTTTCATATTCCCATTTGCTTCGATAGCGTTCATGGCCAGTTCCACGTTGTATTGTCGCAGATCGGTTTTCATTTTCTTGTTGATGGCTTTCGTTTTGTCTCTGTATTCAACAGTGTCTCGCTTTCCACCTTTCACCAAATCCAGTCTTTCTGCTATTAGGTTTAGCGTTTCCTTGCTGAGCTTCGACTCTTTAGTGCATGTAGATCGGCATCTGGTTTCCAGGAAGCTTCTCACTGAGGTCACTATTCTTTCTGTCAGCTCATCAATCGTTGCAGTTTGTGAATTCGTGCCGTTCAGTTCGTTGTCCATAGCTTCCTTAAATGCGTCGCTTTGTTCTTTCAGGCGTTCCATGTCTAAAACGACTTTTTTCTTGACCAACTTTTCTCTCTCTGTCCGTGTGTTCAAGACGACTTTGGCTCGCACCATTCGATGATCGCTGCCTGTTGTGAAACGGTTAAGCACAGTAACATCCTTGACAATCGATTTGCGGTTCGATATGATGTAATCGATCTCGTTCTTTGTTCTGCCGTCTGCACTGGCCCAAGGCCACTTCCTCTGAACCTTACCGGAGAAAAATGAGTTCATTGCGAAAATTCCTTGTTGTTGGAGAAAATTCAGCAAAGTATCTCCTCGTTCGTTCCTCTGATCGTAACCAAACGTTCCAATCGAAGTTTCTGCAACGTCTTCTCTTTTTCCCAATTTGGCATTAAAATCGCCGACTAGCAACTGATATTGAGCTCTGTTTTCTTCAATCGCTTTGGAGACATCTTCATAGAAGCTTTCAATTTCTTCGTCGTCGTGATCCGTCGTCGGTGCGTACGCTTGGATGACTTTCAAACTGTACATCGCATTTATCTTCAGCCGCACATAGATGACTCTGTCGGAGATGCTGTTGATTTGGATTATACGGTTCGACCAGCGTTTGCTGATGAGCAGTCCTACACCATGCATCGCTGTTTGGCTATCGCTTCCACGGTAGTACAAAGTGCTTCCTGATTTCAACTTCAAGCATTCTTCACCTCGTCGCCTGACTTCGCTCAATCCGACAATGTCCCATTTGATCTTTTCCAGTGCCGACTCCAATTCGAGAAGTTTTTCGTTCGATGATAGCGTTCGAGTGTTATACGTGGCAATGTATAGTCCGGTGTGACAACCTATTGTAACCCAGGGATTCTTAGCACACTCTGCTCGTCGTCTGGTCTGACCGTTGTCGGAGTCAGGGATCAACGAGCGGCTGGGAACTGAGGGCCGATTTTTCCTGGTTGTGCTCTTCATCTTCGGGGGGGTTTTAGCCGTTAAAACACCACGCTGGCCGGTGCGGGTTGGTGAGTGATGGTAGTCCTGCTGACTCGGACTTTGCATGCTGCCGTTGTCCCTTTCTGTTGAGATCATCCGCCACCATGCTGAGGTACTATCCCATCTTGATAGCGCCTAACTGCCTTCGGCCCTCGCTCTACGTGACGTTGAGGTACTACCCGAAGACAGCCCCCCCTCATCCTTCTGCTAAGTGACCCACACTAATACACCAGGGTTGGTTACCTGATCGTTCATGTGGGTTGCTCACTATGACAGGTGTCACCACGGGTAGGATAGGATGTAGGAGTAGGTGGATAGAGGCTAAGGTACATAAGGAGTACTATATTACGCATACCACACCATTTGAGACGGTTTTATCACGCCTGCTTTTAAACATAATTTTGATTACCAAGGGAGAAATGCTCTAGCACCATTTCTTCTATTCTAGTGTCCAATTATAATAATTAGACTTGACAGTGCTAGCAATAGGTCTTTTACACGGAAGATAATTTCACAATTTTCAACAATCTTCGATATCTCATCGTTAAAATAAAAAAGTTTCCACAGGCGGTCGGAACATTTTTCTTTGACACAAAAATCCGGTCCAGAATAATGTGTCACATTTATCATAAAAAAGTCTATATATTTAGTTGGAAAAAGATCAAGATGAAATCACGCAGGAATATAAAATACCGATATAACCTCACAACTCGTTGCTTCTGGCTTGTGAATATCTGCAAGTAATAGTGACTTGACTGATTCGTTTAAAATGTATGCAACAACGAATTCATGTAGGTTCTTCGACTTTTTTTTCTTCATTCAAATGACTGAAACACCAGCTACAATGTCAACATTATGCTGGCATTGTCTGCACTGCACCCGATAAGTCTTTCTCCCTAAATATTATGTCTTTTAATTAAAATTTCGGAGTTTTTCTTTTGCGTTCTAAAAAAAAATAATTATCCGCCCCAGTCGACTACAATGTTCTTCAGCGAAATTCAATTTATCTTTCGCGGTAGCACGGATAGCATGCATATAGTATATAAGTTGATCGTTTACTTTTAATTTTATACTTGACAAATTAACTTTAATTACTCATGTTTCTTCGAAACAATTTGTTAATGTTTTTCTTTTGTTCATTACTTTCAATAAAAGAATTTGTTTTAGTTGTTCTTAAAACATATTTAACGTTTAACACACGATATTGTAGAAGTCACGATATGTTTATTCCTGAAATAATTTGTCGACATATTAATCATGAGACGTAAACGTATACGAGATAATGTAATGGAGCTGTGCCAGCGAAGATGTGGCATGCCACATGAAGAACTGTTGAAAGCTCCAACAGCGTCAGTGTCTTATTTCTGTTATTTGTTGCACAATCAATTTCTTTTTCAATATTTCGAACAGAAAGAATAGAGGATGACATGAACATTGAATAATTCAACAGTTTTATGGCTTAATGATACCGAAACGGCAGGTTGTTAGCGCTAAAAAATGCATCCTACGTTTCGTATTTGAGGCGTGTGTCCAAATGAAATGTAAATTTATTATAAAGAGTACCTACCATAGTTAGTTTAGTTTATTGTCTCTTATGTATATACCAAAAGATATAATTAGGCCTTGTGGGTGGACCTCTTTTATTTGCCATAATTTTTTGTTTAGTTATTATTCCGAGTTTTCGGCTACGCATTCCGTTTCGAAAACCATTATTTGATTTAGATTCATCTGTTCTGGCTATGGAAAATATGCTTCATATATGCGTTATTTGCATAGAACATTACACGTGGTCAGCAGATGGAGCGGAGTCTCGTCATCTATGTTAGACTACTCTCCGCCACACCCATTCTGCTTGCAGTCTAGCGTTAATAGTCCAACCAACACATTCCCTTTTATTGTTTGAGGTCCAGGGACCCATACAAGGAATATTGTGTTATTGGTCGAGATCTGCTTTACTCGATTTGAACATTCAATCATCAGTTTGGACGCAAAGCAGTGCGACTGAACGCTTGACAGTACTGCTTGATTGTCCGTACAAATGTGTATCGTGATATTTTCAACTCTACTGTCTACAATCTCTATGCACGCTTTTATAAGAGCATAGACTTTCTTCTGGTCAATGGTCGCTAAGGTCCCTAGCGGAAGGGTCATCTTGAAATCAGGATAAGGATCCTGTTCCGGTTTTGTTTTCGATCCGTCGGTGTATATTCACCAGTAGTGTTACCAATGCTCCCCTCAAACCAATCAGCTTTCGGGAATCAAAACTCTAAAATTTCCATCATTCTTCTACACACTTGTCATGCTTACAACTGGAATTGCTTTTCTATGGCGGTCAACAAATACAGTATGGCCGAAATTTTTATCTACCCAGCAATTGACATAGTCTGAGTGTCGTTGTTAGCGCTTCTTGTTCTACAAAAATGTCTATCGGCAGGTGCGATAGGAGAATTTCAAGTGACTCAGTCGGTGTCGATTTCATTGCCCCAGTGATCTCCATAAGAATCATTCTTTGGACATATGCGATACTTCACTTAATATTTTTCACTTATCATACCATACCATACATTACATCCATAACAGCCAATTTACCATTTTTAGGCTTTAAGCCCCATGCCCCATGTTTTACTGAATGCACAACGAAGTTTCCTATAGATTTTCGTGGCTTTTTTAATTCTGTCCCCAAGACGAGCTTTAAATTGTAGCTTCTTATCGAGGACTACTAGCTTTACTTTTTCTTCGCTACAGCCGTTGGTGGGCCTTAGCCTGTTCGAGGATCCTGATCCCTTGCCGTGTCTTGTCAATTTCTTACTCCGAGCGTCCGAAGATCTTGTTCGACGCCATCATTTCATCTAACTCATCCTCGCCCTTCTGGATCGTTACGGAATAAGAGGCCCTCTTTTTGTCCATGCGTGCTACATGCCCCGCCCACTTCATGTGTCCCAGAGTCAGGTCGCAAGCCTTGACTCCAACCCCCTACTCATCGGAGGACCAATTTTGTTTTTTTTTATGGTAGCCCTACTGCCTCGGGCTGTGTATAGTTGTCTCTTGCAGATGAGATCATTCGCCACCTTACTAAGTCGCCATTACATCTTGATAGCGCCTAGCTGCCTTCGGCCCTCCCTACACATTGCGTTAAGGCACTCCGCTCATCCTTATACTAAGTGACCCACACTACGACACCAGGGTTGACTACCTGATCGTTTATATGGGTTGCTCACTATTCACCACGGTAGGAGAGGATGTACGTCGACAATTGTACATGTCCCATGTACCCACATCTATCGAGGATTATTCCAAGAAATTTTGCTGCTAGCTCGAGTTTTATAATAATAATATAATAATCTGCCTTAACACCCCATGAAGGGCTAGGGGCTAGATAATTATCACAACAAAAACCTCTTAAAAGGTAGAGTGTGACGCAGTCCGTGAGTATGCTTCCAAAATTAATGATATCGCTTGAGGTGACGCTATCGATGATAATACGCAGAAGTTTGTTTGAATAGAACCTTGTGTTCAAAGTTTTAATTTCCTGAAGCGCTTTTTTTAAACAAAATTACGTCTTCGAAAAAAAATTGTCTCTGAAAAAAATTTTCTCGAAAAAAACCTTTTCTCAAAGAAAAATATTTTCGTCAAAAAAATGTTTTCTCCAAAAAAAATTTCATTGCAAAAAATGTCTCTCCGAAAAAATTGGTCTCGCAAAAAAAATTATTTCGCCTAAAAAAATTTGTCCTTCAAAAAAAAATTTTCCGAAAAAAATTTATCTCCAAAAAAAGTTTCCTTAAAAAAAATTTTCTCGGAAAAACAATTTTCTAAAAAAAATTTTCTCCGAAAAATTTATCTCCAAAAAAAATTTTCTCCGAAAAACATTTTTCTCCAAAAAAATTTTTCTGCAAACAAAATTTCCTCCAAAAAAATTTTTCTCCAAAAAAGTTTTCTTTCCGAAAAAAATTGTTCTCCAACACTTTAGGCTACCATCGGAACACTTCGTGTCACCTTCATCTACCTTCGGAACACTTCGTGTCACTTTAAGCTACCTTCGGAACACTTCGTGTCACCTTCGGCTACCTTCGCAACACTTCGTGTCACCTTCGGCTACCTTCGCAATACTTCGTGTCACCTTCGGCTCACTTTGACAGTTGGCAGCCATTTACTTAAAATGCTACAAAATTCTCCTGACCAAACTCTATAACTTTCCCGAAGAAACCAACTCTCTAGCTATTGTCACTCCGGAGCTAAAATTCGAAAACTCCGAGCATTACCTAAAAAACCCTCAAAATTGACCACTTTTCCACATTTCGTAGCTTTTCCAGAATTTTCCCGGAAAAGCGGCATATGAAATTTTTCATTTGGGGAATCGCCCGGGCGGTTCTCGAGAAAAAAAAAAATAGATAGATACATAGAGACATAGGTACATAGATCGTGGACACACAACACAGGAATAAAATTTTGAGTATTTTCAAACATATTTTTACGATTTTTATATGGAAATTTGTCATCTTTGATTGGCGATATCTCGACTCGTTTTCAACAGATTTTGATGATCCAAAGTGCGTTGAAATCAGGATAGGAAGTAGTTTTTTTTAAAATAATTTGGAGGAGGAGGGGGGCAGGGGGGAAAAACTCAAAAATTCGCCTATACATCGTGTCTTGTCCCAAAGGTTTTTGTATGGAGTTTTTTGGGTTTGTGGACGTTTTTTTGGGTTTAAGGACTGCGTCACGCTCTCCGCTACCGCTCCGAGCATGATTTACTTGATTCGCTATTTCTTGGTTCTACTTTTTTGAGATCATTTCATTACCGGTAAGCTGTGGGACAAACCCAGTGCCATCTATGAGATGTATTAGGAGCGAAACTAGTAGGAGTAGAATACCGGTACCTCCTAACAATGCCTTTCACCGATAAGCCGTACGATGGTACTACACTCGGAACAAATCCGTCTGCGGTTGAGTTTCGAACCAACGCACTGGCAACCCAATCTCATAGTAGCAAGCAGAGGTGTTAACCACTACGCTATCGAGTTGTTGCAGGCTCGCGTTCGGTTCCATTTAATTTTGGAAGTCTCACTTTCCTCAGTTTGTTCTTGTTTGTAAACAGAAAGAGCTTGGTCTTTCCTAGATTTAGCGTAAGACCATTTAATGTACACTTGTACACGCACCATAGGCACTGCCTCATTGTATGTGCGTGAGACATCATAAAGAGAGATTTTCATCGGTTGGATCTCTCAGACTTTCTCTTATATTTTTCTCAGAAATTAACTATCTGACGTTATAACACGGATTCTTAAATTGTTGACTGATTGGAATCGGAAGCCCGTATTTCAACTACACTATGCTGAAATGTGACATACCAAAACTCAATAATTTGTTGAGCAGTGACCGAAGAACTCGATCGCTAAGTAAATTCATTTTATTGGGAAATTCGCTAAGCTGAATTTCACATATACGAATGCGAATATGAAAAGTAATCGAAAAAAATTGCAAAGCATACGGATTAATAAAGAAACATCGTCATTTCCATGAAATAGATATTACAAACGTTGAAAAAATATGAAGAGTGTATCGAGTTGAAGTACATGTTCGTTATTATGGCAGGAATGTTAACATTTATCCCTTAACTTTATGGTTCATCTGTTCAACCGTTATATTATTCATGAAAAATAGTTTATACGTCGGCGATAGTAGTAAACTTAAAATCATATAAAATTACGAAAAATGATGAAAAATTCATGAAAATGTATTAGCTTCGTACATACTAATACACATCAATGTATTATGTGGGAAAATGTATAACCGTTGGAAATGAATTTTGTTACCATTTTACATGGGTTTTCGTATTTCATTCCGAAACATACCGTCAAATAGGATAACTTTGTCAATTTATGTTTGCAAATAAACGTTCGATGTTTCATAGAGGTTGGTATGAAGATTTGAGTGAAGTTGGCACAGTCAACCTCCGTTTTGAGTGGAGTGATCTATCGATCTTATTAAGTCTTAGTAAATGTCTTGAATTGTGCTTACATTAACCGCTTTATTCAAGCTATCGTGCAGGTCTTAGCATGAAGAGTGCCGTCCTGCCCTCGTTGGTTTCGTCCTGGTTGTAGGTAATTTTTTTGCAAACTTTGTGGGTCAATGTACCCTCATCCGACGGTATAATGTCTTATACAGTCGTTGATGTTATATAATTATTTGTTATGAGTGAATGGTAGCAAATTTTGATATGTTCGTTGAATAAAGGATGAGAATTTGAAAGCATATTCTTATTCATTATGTTTAAAATAGAAGACGTTTTTGACTTGGTGATTAATTTTTAGTACGTACTGAGTATAAAGTGAAAGTATTTCTTATTTCCATCTTCACTGCGATAAATTGTAACTTTATTTTGAACGAAACCATGTTCGGCAACGCATGTACGAAAGTATAAACAGAAATCTTTCTTTGGCTACTGCTGGTGGTTTCTTCGAATAAAATAAAGTGGTGGGAGGAGTGAAAATGGGAAATATAAATAAAAACTGAATGAAACGCCACACCCGTACGATTTCAAAGGAAAATCTGAAGTCGATCTTGGATTTGTATTCCCAAATTTAAAACAGAAATGCAAATAACATCTTCCTTCTAAAAGGAACTCTTGGAGTCCCCTAATTTCGGCTCTAGGACCGATCATCCCCAGTCAAAATATCCCCGGAAAAAATGTCCCCAGACAAAATATCCCACGAAAAACGGACAAAATATCCCCAGATGTAATCTCTACTCAGAAATGCTGAATATAGTTAGGTATTATCAATTAAATATTATATTGTGTGTTGGGGGACTCTGCCCCCTCTCCTCCGCGCCTTAGACTCCGCAATGGGGGATATTCCCCCCTTGACCCCCCTTTCGGGGGCTACCACCACTCGGCACCGCTTTTTTGTTTTTGGTTGTTTATTTCAGGCCTGCGATGCTAAGTACACTTCACATTGAATATTCTCAATTTTTTGAGTGTGGATATTTTGTCTGAGGGGATATTTTGCTCGGGGATATTTCGTTCGGGGATATTTTGTTCGGGAATATTTTGTCCTTCTTTTTTAATGGAAAAATTGTGGTTATTATGTCTGAGGATATTTTGTCCACGGGGATATTTTGGTTGGGGATATTTTTTTTTTGACATTCGGTCCTAACCCCCCATATTTCGACCCCCATTTCGATTTTTTTTAAATTGCGGTTTTACGCTCAATTTTCAATTTAGATAAAAAATTTTGTTTTCGTTTATTAAAACAAACTTCCCGGGATGATTAATCAGAAGAAATTGTTCTAAACGCATTCTACTTTGGTTATGATTGAGATCGACCGATGGGAAGGAACATAATTTTTATTCGCTGTCAAAGATGTCAATACATGTATACTTCCCCCCATGTAATGCGGTCTATTACATGTAGGGTTCTTTCGATATTTGTGTCCACATGTAATAACATTGTGTCCTATCCGCAAAACTCGTTGAATACAACTAATGTCATTATCACCGTTTTAGTACCAACATTATAGTCGAAACGTTTGAAACCGTCAAATGTTCGAATGATGTGAGCAAATGTTCAACTAATGTCATTATCACCGTTTTAGTACCAACATTATAGTCGAAACCTTTGAAACCGTCGAATGTTCGAATGATGTGAGCAGATGTCCGAATGATGTAAGCAGATGTTCGAATATATGACAGTCAACATGTGTACTTTCGTTTTGATCTACTCTTATATTGTGTTGTTGTTTTTTTGTTTGATGGTGGGTAAATACACACGTATTGACAACTTCTTTCCATATGGAACAGCGAATAAAATAGCATACGTTCCATGCTGTGAAAATAATTCATTAATTTGAGATCAATTTTGTGAACTCGGGAACTCACTCGTGAATTTTCGTGCAACTCGCTTCGGTAACTCTTTTTGACGCGGGTAATTGCATACCACGCCTTCGGCTCGGATATGCAAACTCTTCCCTTGTCAAAAACAGTTTCCAAAGCTTGTTGCTCCAAAAAACACTCGTGATTTCCGCTCATGTCACAGAATTGATCCCTCATGTAATGAATTATTTTCCCTGCATAGAACGTAACCTACTGTTACATCGATTTTTACTCAAATTTGAAAATATTGTGCAACCGACAGGACGGGGCCATTATTACCTGAGCAGAACTGATGTGTCTAGTATATTACACTCAACTAGACATGCCAGTCGCTGATCTTGAGACGCCGATCAAGCCGCAGTTGACCGATTTTCGGGCATCCGAGCAGCCGCAGTTAGATAAGTGGTTCAAAGCCTATTTTCAACCGACTCGGAGCTGAATTTTTATTTCGAGCTGATTTGTAATCTTACTTGTCGTTTACCGCAAAATGGAAACAATTATAACCCAGAGAAGAAATTATTCACTTTCTCGATGCATGAAAAAAAAAAATTTGTATTCACTATTGCCTCAGTTACGATTGAGAGTATTAAAATGAATTCGACAAAAATGGCTTCATTCAAATGGCTACATACAATCACGATCGAGGATGGACATCTAATTTTGAATGGTATTGTCCTTTGCAGTTAAATACAAAAATGTAACGGATGATATTTGCGACAATAATTTCGTTCACACGTTTGTTGTATTGGTAATGCCATTTTTCATTCAGTTGTTTAATAAGTGCTAAGATCTTTATACAGTAACGGAATCATAGGATTGTGCAACATTTCATTTCACGTTTAAAATTTACTCCTGAAATAAAAAGTTGCGCAATCTTATGAATCCCCTACTGTACTTCAAGTATTTGCAATATTTATGCTAACTGACAATTTCCATCTGTGTCATATTATTGGAAGATGAGATGCACGCTATCTTGTGTGCTGCCTCAGATGGACCCATCTGACAAGGTAGCATAACAATCTAGATGGAGGGATAGTCGCAGCTAGATATCTCGTAAAAATGGGTACTGCTAAAGTCGGACACATGGAATCGCATGATGACGCTTTCAAAGATCTCAAGACTCACTTCACAATTTGAATGAGAGACTTGGTGCATCCGCCATTAGAGAACACACGAGCAAAAATCTTGATGATATATTATGCTCGTCAATGATTTCTATTTTCGGTGAATGTTTCAAAGACAAAAATGTGAACTGTCAAATTTGCGATGTTTTTTTTCTAAACAGAATCCTGCGTAAATAACAAGTTATTCAAAATTATAGCTCATGTACTGTGAGAGGATGACTATTAAACAAATAATAAGAGCATGCCGCAAAAATGTGTCAAATTTGCGATGTTTTCTTGAGAGCAGATTTTTTTTTTAAATTATAGCTCATGTATACTGTGGGAGGATGACTATTACTCAAATAAGAGGTGAATCTGAATTCGAAAAGATTAAGCAAGAAAGTACTTTGCTCTGAAATAACATCGCAAACAAACTTGGGATGCGATGATTTTTCAGAGCAACTCTCGATCTTCATACTCAAAGCTTTTGAATTCTGATTCATCTATTATCCGTGTAAGAGTCATCCTCTTAGCTGTAATTTTAAACAATTTCTTATTTACGAAAGATTCGGTTCTAAAAAAACATCGCAAATTTGACAGTTCGCATTTTTGCAAATGTGATCTTAAGAGCGTGTCAGATATTTTGACAGTTCTATGTTTTGCGATGTTTTTTCATTGCATATTTCTGAGACAGTAATCATCAATTTTAAATTCCGAAACATCTACTGTTCGCATAACACATCCCTTTCGAATCTCTATGAATCCGAATATATAATTTTTGAGTCTTAGTGTCAAAATTTGATCTGAAAAAACATCGCATTGAATTATGCAGCCGAGTACTTTGCGATGTTTTTTCAGATCAAATTTTGACACTAAGACTGATACAGAGAATCTATAAAGGGATGTGCTATGCAAACAGTAGATGTTTTGGAATTTAAAATTGATGAAATATGCAATCAAAAAACATCGCAAAACATAGAACTGTCAAAATATCTGACACACTCTTAAGACGGATTTATTCTTAGACAGAAATTGATTTTTTCCCTATAAAGATGGTGTGTCTCACCGACCCTTCACTACTATGATTATCGAGGAAAAGATTGCTAACACTTCCTGTAAGGACTATGGGTCCAAATTGGTCAAAAATTAAAGAACTGTGAAATTTCCCAGGCTTTCGACCTGAAAACTCAGTCCTCATAATGTTTTACTGTAGCATAATTTACTGATTTTTTTCGTACCAAGACTAAAAATTAAAATTTTGGCACTAGCACACATTTTGTATAGAATCGGCTCGAGCCAAAAAATCGGCTTCGAGTCAGCTTAAAAACAGCTCGAGCCACCGATGTACGAGCATTTGATCGACGCGCCGCTGTCGCCGACATTTCGTCGGCTGTCATGTCTGCACTCAACCACTCAAGGAAATCAATGTTTTCATCAATTTCGATGCAAGCGAAGTGTTTTCCTTGATAAAACTGCAGTGAAATTGGACGAATGCAATGAGTGAATGTTGAATAAAAGTTAGTAGCACGGTAGAACTTTTATTGCCGAATTTATCAACCAAACACTATTGATTATTGACTATTAAGCCATGTCACTAAAAGCAGTTGAAAACTTGAGAAAAAAAAGTTCAGCCAATCGACACCCTAACCTTCAAAGCAATTCTTGAAACCTCTAAGAAACGAAATATTTATAAAATGAATCACAACTGAACGATCGAAATTCGAACGCACGACGACGCATACTTTGTACGGGTCTAAGCATTCAATTTATTGAGGATGATTGTATCAATAGATTTCAAGCCGCAAAGTAAATACTACATCTGCAGTTTTGAATATTTTTTCCATATAGTTTTACGGTCACTTACTAAACACAATCAGTTAACTATGATGGGCTAGATTGCGGTAGCTGTTGTTCTTATGCTTTACTTGTTTGCATTGGAACTGCTGCAAGGGGAATTTTCGGTTATAACTTTTGCTAC
The DNA here is from genome assembly GCA_029228625.1 of Pseudolycoriella hygida. NCBI lineage: Eukaryota > Metazoa > Arthropoda > Insecta > Diptera > Sciaridae > Pseudolycoriella > Pseudolycoriella hygida. The sequence continues at coordinate 175,517,858 of CM055403.1, read as the reverse complement.
GCGGACCCGTAAGAATCCCCAAACGATGCAAACAATATCGGAAATGTAATGAAAATTCATCAAATTCTGGTTGGCGCTCTTCTTATTAAGTTACTTGAAAAAGACACCTGTCTGAAGCAACTTTGTGAAAAAACTCTTAGTGTAATAACTGTTACATTGCACTGATAAACCAAGTTGTACAAAAACACTTGAAAAGTTGCATCTCTAATGACTATAATGTCAATCGTCAAAGTGATCAATAAGTTCAAAGTTCGCATTCACAACTTCCCGACAACTTTCTTTCGCATCTAAATGGTATGCTTTATTGACAGAGTGCCCAAAGTGCATACCATCAATGATACTCAGGAAAATAGATTTTAGGGGTCTGCAAAGCAATTGAATGATTTCTTGTTCAGAGTGATGTTGTTCTATTAAGTTACAGAACGAATATATAATTCTCAGTGTTCATCTCATAAAAACTTTTAGAATGCAATATCATTTTCATCAAAATCAAATTGCAGCAGATTTAACGAACTTATGAATATTTATGTTCGATTTGTTTTTCGGAAAATGTTTTATACGGAAACTTTGGGATTTAATAATATGCTCTTGCATATGAATGTTGGTTTGTTTGTATGCATCGTAATATTACACAACGAGGAAATTGGAAGCGTTTTGTTGAAGACCTTAAAATTCCATACACAGACACAATTGTGTGGATGAATACAATTTTTGTTTTCTTTGCAAAACATTACATTAATAATGTGTTCCAGATATTTTTAGCTTAGAGGTACTTCAAATGCAACAATCGATAAACTGTACTGCAGTTCGCAAAGTTTTATGTGCTCTCACGTTATTATTTTGAAAATTAGTTTGGAAAGTTATTTGTTTGACTGAATAAACGAATTAAATATTTAAATATTTTGTTTATAAACACATTAAGTACATACACAAGTATGCTAAAATGCTCGCGAAGTGAGTTATTTCATTTTGCAATTTCATTACGAAAACCCTGTCCAAACATTGTCATTATTTAGGGGCCGTTTATAAAGGATGTCACGCCGTGGGGGGATGGCCTAGGAGAGGGGACAGAGGGTGTCAGGAGTACGAAAAAAGCCGGTTTTGGTGTGACATCTATGAACGGCCCCTTACCACAAAAGTCTGCTTGTTTTCGAATAAACGTTAAGCTCGTCATTTTCATAAATATTAGATGTGCCATCAAATTTGAAGAATAAATAAAGAAAAATTTACTCCGTGCAAGTAATGTGTCATTATTGGTGACAGTCACAGCCCGTTAGCCGAAATTAGCATTGGTGTACCCCATGGTAGCGTGATTGGCCCGCTCTTATTTCTAATCAATGTTAATGATGTCTACCGATTGCCTTTGAAAGACGAATTACTCCTGTTCGGGGGCTGCACGGGTGAGTTTTGTTATAACATATCTTTCTGTTGTAGAAACCTACCTACCGACAACAGCTCGCCCAGAATGAATTTCATACAAAATATATAAATCATTTGTTTTAAACAAAAGATTTGTATTTTTCGTATCAGTTTCATTTTGGACGAGCTTTTAAATTCCACTCAAAATATTGTTTTGATATTAAAACTTCAAAAATATTTTTTTTACATTTTTGAAAAACATTGAGAGGTTGCAAAAATCGGAACAGTTGATTTTCCGACATTTTAGTGGGTTTTCCCATCCTAAAAAATACGCACTTTTCCGAAAGTCTCAAGAGGTATTTTTATGATAAAATTAGTTTATCATAAAAAAATACTTTTGGAGACTTTACGTCGTATTTTTTAGAAGGGGGAAACCCACCAAAATTTCGAAAAATCCTTTGTTCCGATTTTTCGCAAAAAATATTTTTGAAGTTTTAGTATCAAAATAATATTTTGTATATAATTTAAAAACTAGAATAGACTAGTCCGGAAGAATAAAAATCTTTTCGTCCGTATGACTGTGAACCCCTCCTGTTACGTTACGTTATGCCATGTAACGTCACGTTTCGTTACGATACGTCATGTTACGTTACGTCATATTATGTTACGTTAAGTCATGTTATGTTACGTTACGTCATGTTACAATACGTTACGTCATGTTACGTTATGATACGTTACATTACGTCATGTTACGTGACGTTGTGTCACAGGAAGGGTGCACAGACGGATGGACGGTGACGTAACAAAATTAACTTTTTTGACTACACTCTATTCTACTTTCAAAGGGTGACGCATTAAGCGTTAAGCGCTAATAATTAGCGCCTGGAGAGGAACTAACGCCCCGGGAATTATTGCCCGGGAATTGACGTCCGAAAAAATTAGAATTAACTCCCGTAAGGAAATTTTCCTTATACAAATTGTGTATTTTCCTTGTACAAATTTACCCGCTTTAAAGTGTTGTCACATTTGTGCGGGCGATAATTCCCCGGGTGTTAATTCCAACTTTTTTGACCATTAATTTCCAGACTATAATTCTTCGGGCGTTAATTCCAACTTTTTTGGGCGACAATTCCACGGGCGGTAATTCCACGGGCGTTAATTCCTCTCCTGGCGTTAATTCCTCGGGCGTTAACTCATGTCGCCCTTTCAAAGATTTATTGAAAACATCCCGAATCAGAAGTTTTTACCTCCAACCCATATTATGTTATTTGCCCAAGGGTTGTAGTTTCTTTTTGAAAAAATGGTTTTCAGCAAAAATTTTTTTTTATTATTTTGAAATTGAAAATTTTGAAATTTGTTTCTCCAAAACTTCTTTTTGCAATCATAAAGAGTTGAGGACATTACGCCGATCTTGTTATACATCGCAGTGAATTAGGGAAAGTCCAGTTTCATTCGAAAGTTTGTGTGACAGACGAGTTCTCTTCTCAGTTCATATATTCCGAAGGGTTGTGGTTAAGTTAAATGACGAGACTTTGAGAAACTGTCCTTAAAATTGGGAAGATGTGGTAAAATGGCCATTCTCCGTATTCTCAAAACACAATGTGATGATGAATGCTTAATATTCGTTTTCCAGTTATTTATACCTCATTAATTTCATGAACAAAACAACATTTCATATGAAATTGAATAGCCGCCCCCTCCTACATAAGTCTAGATATTATTCGACTTTTTTTGTGAAGAAATTGTAGAAAAATTTTATTTGTAATTCGGTAATGTATTAAATCCGAGCGATTTCATCGATTGAAAATCGAGAACAATGTCTTACCCTACAACCCTACAAAATAATAGTAAATGTATTCTGGGGCCATAAAGTCAATCTTCACCCTCGCCAATTGAAGTATGTTTTTTTGACCAGCTTCATAATCATCTCAGCATTTAACATTGTCCAACACGCAGACAAATACACAAAATATACAAAAAGCAACCGGAATACAAAAGAGATATTGAATTCTAAATATTATTAAATGGGGGGATGGTTCTTTCATCTTGTTTGCCTTCTACTTTTTTTTTCTTCGGTGGAAAAAGGTCCAATTATTTTCCCAAAGTTAGAGAGATGATCAATTCATGTCCGTATAAATAAAATATGATGATTTTCGACCTATGTGTGTGTATGGAGAGAGATATTACAATTTATATGTTTAATATGACGTTGGTGACTATACGATAATATAATAGCTTGGAGTAACGGGAGCGAAGTGGTAACATAAGGAATAAGCTGCGGATAGGGTTGGTTTTTTTATGCCGGATATTAGGTCTGACATTTTTATTTATAAAAGATGTCTATTTTCTTGTATGTAATATCACTACATTGAAATCGCACAAAGTCATCACCTCCCACATCCACAACCAAAAGAACAACATACACGTAGATGGGGCTAGTAAAATGTTTATGTTGATTTTTAAGATTGAAAATGATGTTAACACTTTGATCAAATTATTTATTGACATTTTTTTGTATAAACTTTCCAAGTTCTGGGGGAAGATATTTTAAGAACATTTTCATAGAAATGTCGTGGAAATTTAATAAATGTTTAATATCTTCCAATAAAAGGCGTTCATGGAATTTTATTTGAAAGGGTTTTTTTCGGGTTCATTTTATATTTTTATTTTTATCTGAAAGGTTTATATGTGGAGAGAATCGTTATAATAAATTCACAAATTACTTACACCCATTTTAATCTTCGATTGTCATCTGGCAATTGCTTCGTTCTCCGAAAAGGTAGGATCCAAATATTTCATTTCTTTTTATTGAAAATTTCTTGTTGAAACATTGGCTTATTCCATGAACCGATAAGAGTTCCGAAAAATGCCACAGCAAAAATCAACGAAAGACCAAACTCACAATTTCTTAACATGGCGGGTGGTGAAGATTAGGTTTAATAGTCTAGTGTCCCAGAGATGAGCGGGTGGGAGTTTTTTTAGCACGCCCCCGTGTCTGCACCGAAAACTCACAATGGTGATATGCTGCATATTTGGATCCTAGATCCTCTTTAAGTGTATATGCTCACGTGTGGTATAACATATTAGTTGTGGACTGTATAACTACACTAGTACAATCTACCTTCAATCTTGAAAACGGCGGTGGAATTCATCGACCTGAAATCTGCGTATGACACCATTTGGATACATGGCCTTCTCTATAAGCTCATGAGGAAATTCCTTGCAATTCGTTCATTAACTTTATTAACGACATGCTACGCAATAGAGAAAAAAGCATCAAGCATCAACGGCTTTCCTCAAGGATCACTATTAGCTCCGCTTCTGTTCAAAAATATCTGAAAAAATGGGGACTTAAGCCAAATCCTTCGAAAACAGAGTCCATAACCTTCCATCTGGTGAACCAACGAGCTAACTACGAACTGAAGCTGACATTCTGCGGTCAAAAAGTCAGACACAACTGCCACCCGAAATATCTTGGTGTCATCCTAAACCGATCGCTGACGTACAAGAAGCACGCGGCTAAAGTGAAAGCTCGTAACAACATCATCCATAAGTTATGTGGAACAACGAGGGGTGCATCCGCAGAGACACTGCGCACATCGGCTTTAGCTTTAGTCTTTTCAACAGCGGAATTTTGCACACCAGTATAAGCTCAACAGCGCTCACACTAGTAAAATTGATACACAACTGGCTCACAAAAACTGGTTCAGTGCATTCAACACCAACGGAATGCCTCCCGATGCTTTCTAACATCGCTCCACCACATATTTGGAGGCAAAATGCATTGATGAGGGAGTACTAAAAAATCCTCCAGCTCCCCATTCGTCAAGACGAAGAACTAATCGAAGCTACAAGACTAAAGTCTAGAAAACATGCTCTGAAGACCGAAATCAGCCTCGATTCAAATAATTTCGATACGACAAACTGGTGGCGAATGGAATGGATGAACGACAGCAGCGACACAAACGGTCTCATTGTTGACGCCTCTACGCGAATATCAGGTTTCAACCTGCCTCGAAACTATTGGGTAACGCTAAATCGTATTCATGCATAAATGGGGCTACATAAACAATCCAGGCTGCGACTGTAGAGCTGCCATTCAGACAATGGAACACATCGAAACACACAGAGCATACCCCGGCAATATCCGTGACATCCATGAAATAGCACCCGATACAATTGAGTAACTAAGTAGACTCGACCTTCATTTATGATCGAAATAACTGTGATAGTTGTGACTGTGACAATAATTGTTAACTATTTGTAATATTTATATTTGTATGGTATTGTAACCTGCAAACACATGCTCTAAACAATAGTATATTATTAACCATGGGATATAATGGCGCGTTTATAGACGAGGTAAAGTGAATGTCCGAGGGGCTATGCTTTTTTGATTTCCTTTGAGATTTGACGTCTGACATGATAGTCGGACTATAATGAAAATTATAGTCGAGTCGACCATAATATGCATATTATATACCACCCAGTTTGTATGAAACTCCACTATAATATGATCATTATACCCCTACTTTCAGGTATACAAATGGCTAGCTATATGCCCGAATGATATAAATAAATATTATGTATAATTTGCATACATGTTGCATAATTATGCACCTCTTGCCAAAATTGGGTCATAATGCCACACTAAGAGGTGCATATGCTATTTTATCTATTGAAAACATATATATCGAGATAAGTAAATCTGTCCTAGAGGGATAAGTTCGAGGTTATTGTTCTAGATAGATAAATATATTATATATACAATACGTAAGCAGTGTATATGCTTATAGGGTCTGGAATCCAAATATGCAGCATATCACCATTGTGAGTTTTCAGTACGCCACTGCTTAGCACGGGGGGTTTTAGACTGGGTATTTTTTACGATTTTGGGCAGGGATCGGGCCGGTACGGCACGCTAAAAAAATACGGTTTTTGCCCCTCTCTTTTCCCCTTGCACGCATGTTTTCAACAATTAGGATGTATGTCAGCACGCTTTTTTCGAACCCCCATCCCCCCTACTAACGGGGTATTTGTGATTGGCCACTTTGACATCAGGACCAGTTATAGTCCTCACATATGGCTTTTCGTATGATTCACCCAAGGTATTTCGAAATAAAACGTTGAGGGAGAGGCGCTTGGAAGTGTTGAGAAAGCTATGAGGCAAAACAGCCTCTCAACTATCCGATCAAGTTAACACATACATTTTTCGAACAGTTTAGAACAATTAGGAAAGAGGTTCACCTACAAAACACCCGAATGTTCCCACTGTTTACTTCAAAGTGTGAGTTTTAAGGCAGGTGTATATCATCATGACAATCGGTACGTACCCTAGGGTCAATATTCTTTGTTCGACGTCCTGTTGTTCCGTATATTCTGAACTGAACGCGAAATTTTAACACTTGTCGGCGCTTTTTGTTGCACTGCAGCTGTCAAATACTGTACACTTTCTTACTGAATTCACTTTATCGATCTGTTGCGACATTTTGTTTCACTAATACAGGGTTTTAGTGAGGCATTGGTCTGGCCCAATGTTTCTATATGCGAAAAACAATACCACATCAATACCAAATTGCCGTCCTTCTTTTTCGCATGTACGAGATAGAAATGTCAGGCTAGGCCGATACCTCACTAAAATCCTGGATATCCGCAACATGATCAAAAATCGATTACGTCTCCCGGTTATCAGCAACGCTAATTACTTCATCGATTGAATCTCGGCTTGAGTATCATAAAATTCATAACATGTGTAAAAAGGCACCAATCCTGATTCCGCTTTAAAAATCTTCACCTATAGTAGTAGATTTCAGTGGGGGGTGCGGGAGTAAGTCATTATATGAGCGATCAATTTAGTGAAATGAGCCAAACTCAAGAGGGTGTTTTCAAGCAAAAAGCTTTGAAAACTAGTTTTTGACGAGTGTAGTGTTCGTATCCCGGGCCGAAGACGAACAACTACACGAGAACAGTTTTTAAAGCAAGTTGCTTGAAAATACACGAATGAATTTATCGAGTGTCACAAATTGATCCACAATGTATGATTTACTAAGCAACGCCCACTCAGTATCCCATCTGAGAACACGTCATTACATGTAGATATACATGTTATGAGAAGTTTCCGGTGTAATCAACAGCATGTAATGAATAACTTCCGGGGAGTGCACATACGCATGTAATGACAAGTTTTCGGTGGGACAACGAGTAAAATATTTTTGACTCTTGCAGTTGTATACCTCGCTTTCGGCTCGGGATACAAACCCTACACTCGTCAAAAAACAGTTTTCCAATCTTTTTGCTTAAAAACACCCTCTTGAGTTTGGCTCATTTAACAAAATTGATCCCTCATGTAATGGCTTACTTCCGCACCCCCCACTGTAATCTACTAATAATTTATGCGGGGCTCATTCTGAAATCAGTTCGACCTCGACATTCTCTAATGTACAATAAATCGATCCTTTCAACAAAATTCATGTTGTTCGCACAATTTAATTCTATTTATTGAAAATAAACTTTGAGCTTTGAAAAAATGTTGGTGTTTTTGTCTTCGCAACAGGAAATGCTGGTAAAATATGCTACTTAGTCAAATTTACCCTCTTCTGGGTGGGCTGCAAAAAAAAAAACAGCGATTGACTGCATTATTTATTCCGCAGAGTTCATAAAACCAAATGTCAGTTAATTTCAAGTTCGTGAGACATGACATAAGCAAATAACATTTTAAGAATTTGTGTTGCGCATTGTCTTCTACAAACAAATTGATCCAGTTAAGCAGTGTTTTCTATTCTAATTCTTCTGAAAAATCTCTTTGAATTTTGTGATGAAAATTATTTGCCTGCACAAAATAAAACAAGACAAATGGGCTATTAAACAGCTCAGTCACAACACATCATGAACAAGTCACATCAAGATTATTAAGAAATATAAAGGCCTTTAATTGAAATTAATTGAAAAGACTTCTCATTTAAAATTTATATACAAAGAATGATTGGCTTGTTTCGTTAAGCTATTTTGAGTAAATTATACAGACAAACGAAATAATATTTTTTTCTAAATTAGTCATTAATTTTAATTTGATTGAATTTAATTTTATTGAGTTTTCTTTTGCAATAAAACCATTCATTTAGCATCTCCCTGGCCAGTATGGGATGATGAACGATAGTCGACGATTGGAAATTAAATTGATGTTTCCATTAAACTGTATGAAAAGGAAATCGGAAATCCGTATTGTAGAAGCATTAATGTTTCGTATAATATTATTTAACATCAATTTTGTAACAGAACGGATTGCAAGCGCTCGAAATATCATACATCTATCACGAGAATAGGAGGGATCGGCTCGATAGTATTATGAAAAAGTTTGGTCCTTAGGTCATTGGAGAGCCACTATCTGTACCGGATGTATACAGAGTCATTTGAGACGCTTTTTAAAGGTAGCACCTTACGAATTGCGTTTTATGTTCGAAGTAATTGGCTTCTTCCTAAATAAAAATCCGAATGGTCTGACCTTAAGAAATGCTTCACGTCATGGTTTTAAACTCAAGCCCTACTTTGTAACCATTTTTCTAGAACTGAGTAAAAGATCCCGAAATTATAGTTAGTTCAGGAACTAGATTGGTCTTTCTTCTAGTGGCTGAACTTATTGGATCTTGGGTCTGAAGAACGCAGCCTTTTAGCAAGTGGAAGTCTGCATTTCAAGCTGGGCAGCCTGGTGCCAAAACACTTCCCATAACAATGTTGGATGGGTGAACTAGTACGTCGCCATGCATTCGGTTCCAACTCGGCACCAGGCTGCGTACTTGATTTGTACGAGTAGCCTTATAGATGGCAGCCTGGTGCCGAAAATATGTTAATGTCATCGTTACGGCAGTAACAAATACTGTACGTCATATGAATTTCAACTCGGCACCAGGCTGCTTACTCAAGATTTTTTAATGTTTATATAGAGGGCAGCAGCAGCTTGGTGCCAAGTTGAATTTTATGCGACGTATAGTATTCGTATCGGCCGTTTCCATGAAATTTACAGATTTTCGGCACCAGGCTGCCTTCTTTCAGGCTATTCATATGTCTCAAGTACGCAGCCTGGTGCCGAATCAGAACCGAGTACATAGAAATGTACTCGGACCCCCATCCAATATTGTTATAGGAACTTTTTCGGCACCAGACTGCCTTCTGAAATTTGCCGGTGGGACCTGACGTTCAGTTATATTCATTTTTGTAAAACGTAAAACGTCATTAGAGGTCTCGTATCAGGGTAAGTCGAACTCTGCTGACACATGCTTGTAGTCTACCTGTCAATCATTTTACGAGGGACGAAGCTTATGCAAACGCTAGGGGATAGGATTGAAAATTATGAATACCTTCATTCACAAAGTATGCACGCTAAAAAAAGGCCGTTTTTTGAACCCCCGATTAAAATGTGTGGCAACACCGAGGGGCAGATTGTGGTATATAAGCAGTGCATTTTGTAGAGCATTCGACATTCAAATATATGAATCTAAACTGATAACATGAATTTGTTTTTATCAGTTCCCATATAATTGGTGACCCCGACGTGTATTTTCATCTCGAGAACAAGAAGATTTTCTAAAAGAACATCCTCAAAAAATCTGTTTGATTTCCAATGATTTTCTATCGTTTTCTTTGATTTTCAAGGAATTTCTTTGTCAATTTCTGAGGATTTTTTAGCATTTTTACACGATTTTTAGAGATTTTCTTTTGATTTTCAAGGATTTTCTTTATTTATTTTCAAGGATTTTCTTTGATTTTCAAGGATTTTTTTTGATTTCCAAGGACTTACCTGCAGTTCAAACGATTTTTTAGAGTTTTTTAATGAATTCTTAACAATTGGCTTTCTTTTAAATGCAAAAGGATTTCATACGTCTATCTGTATTTTAGTGTTGACGGCACCGTGATAAACTGAATCGAGTTCATGCTTAAAAACAGGCTTATTAAAACCAGCTTTAACAACTCGAGCAAAGTCGGAGTTGCTGCTAAAGGTTGTCCGAAGGGAGCAGTTTTGTCACCTATTCTCTGGAATATGGTGATGGATTGCCTCTCGAGACAGCTCAATAGCAAAGGTTACAACTCAGAAGGATTTGCTGATGACCTTGTTGTAATGATCATCGAGAAATTCGAGAGCACCCTGAGCTCGCTGCTGAAATCAGCGTTGAAGATAGTGGGCAAATGGTGTGTTGAAAATAGACTAACTGTAAACCCACAGAAAACTAAATTGATACGCCAACCAAAGCACTTCAAAGAACCGAAACTGAATGGCATACAGCTAAAATTATCAGAAGACGTGAAATTTTTAGGTATAATCTTAGACAAAAAATTGAACTTTAACAAGCACATTGAAGAAAGAATAAAAAAAGCCACGAAAATATACTGGAAATGTAGGGCAGCCATTGGGAAAACTTGAGGCTTAATGCCAAGAGTAGTACAATGGCTAATAGCCAATACAATAAATAGCCATTGGCTAAACATGGCGATCATAACACAAATACTATTCTACGGGTGCCATTTGATGTCATTGGTGTCAAAAAAATTAAATCTGACATAGAACATGTACAAAGGATGGTATGGGAGCTATGAAGCCAACACCTGCGAAAACTCTAGAGCTCTATTCGCAGACTGATCAAAAACGGAAAAGGGGTCAGGGGCCGGCATTTATGCAGTCCACCCCGACATAAATGAATCTGTCGCATTTGACAGCTATGCGACGACCACTCAATCTGAAACTTGTGCTACCACCTACGCATGTAGAATATTAATCTCAGAAGGGTCCCAAGGAAAGAACATAACTGTCTACACAGACAGCCAAGAGTGTCTAAAATCTCTCACTGCTCCACCTCCAAAATCATAATTGAATGCACTCAACTACTGAGCGAGTTAAGCTAAAAAAACAATGTGGAACTCATGTGGGTTCCAAGCCATAGTGGTATTTTGGCTGTAGATCGACTAGCAAAAAAGGGCAAATCGGGATCTTTTTGGGGACCAAGCGCGTCCCTAGGTTTGTCATACCGCATCCAAAGAAATATAATTCGAGAAAATTACAGAACCAAACACGGTCTACAATGGAAAAACTTGCCTAACTGCAAGCATAGCAGAACCATATTATGTTGCCAAAGTTGTAGGAATACCAACTACTTGAAGACGGACCTGATACTACTAGTAGGTTCAATAACAGGGCACTGCACATTCAATGGACACCTTCACAAAATGGGCATCGCAGGCTCGGCTACGTGCAGATATTGTAACGAGGAAGATGAAATCCCCCTTGGCCTCATGACGTCCTGCCCAGCCCTGACAGGATTAAGAGAGGTAATCTTCAACACGAGCAGCGCTGTAATACTCACACCAAATGGAACTAAATGGAATCTCAAACTTCTTCACGAAACTTGTATAAAATTGGATACAAAAGAGGCCCAACCAAGCGGCCTAACTGTCAGATCACTTTAAATATTTATACTACTGGTATTATAACTCTAGGGAATACAAGTAATAATAGATTACAGTGTGGGATGCGGAAATAAGTCATTACATGAGGGATTAATTTTGTGAAATGAGCCAAACTCAAGAGGGTGTTTTTAAGCAAAAAGCTTTGAAAACTGTTTTTTGACGAGTGTAGAGTTTGTATCCCGAGCCGAAGGCGAGTTTTACAACTACAAGAGTTAAAAAACAGTTGTTGAAGCGAGTTGCTTAAAAATACACGAATGAGTTTGCGAGTGTCACGAAATTATCCAGAATGGATGACTTATTAAGCATCCCCCACTGTATGCTGTTTTACTCGATGTCCCAACCGAAAACGCGTCATTACATGCAGACATACATTTAATGAGTAGTTTCCGGTGGGACAACATTGTTTATCACATTCGAGCCTATAATAAGCCAATTATTGCACTAATAATGGGGCTGTAATCGGTCTATTATAGTCGACTTTCTTGTTAAAAGTAGGGTTGTAATGACGCTATTATAACCCTGTTCCTTAAAAAATGAGAATAAAACGTGTGTTGTTATGACAAACGCATACTAAATCGAAAAATCAATTTAGACGACATTTTTTGCAACAAATTCGATGAGTCTTTTTACACGAAATTTTTTATTTATGTTAATTTTGTTGTTATTTTTTTGTACATAATTGGCAATTATAGGCTCAAATGTAATAAACTATCGTATAATACAAGGGGAACAATCGCGTAATTATAGTCTCGGTGGGTGAAAATTCTCGGGGCTGACGCCTCACGAACTTTTACCAACCTCGACTATGATCACTTGATTATACCCCTTTTATTATAATATACTATTATAAGAAGTGTCAACCAATAAACCAAATTAACTATCTACGTTTATCTGGTCCTCGGACAGTACGCTGTTTTCGAATCCCCTTCCCCTTTAATAGCCCCTTAGAATTATCGATTGTTTTGGATCACTACCATTTTTTGAAAACACATAACGTTTTGTTATATTCAACAATTCATAAAATTTGAAATATAACTCACCGCGAAATATATTTCGACCAATGCTAGGTCATCTTCAGTCGCGTGCCGATCTAAGACTGTCGATCCTGATCTATTTTAATGATAAACGATTTTTTTTTTTGACGAACACAACTACACATAGCAGAATTTCGCTTTTTCAATTTCAATTCATCTTCGTGCCTGTGGCATCAGAAACATCTGGTGTTTTTGGAATGATGGGCTATAAATTATTGAAAGAAATTGGTAGAAAAATTTCTGATATAACCAAAGAAAAACGAGCCACATTATTTTATTTGTAAATTATATTTAATAAATAGAATTTCGCTTGAAAAATATGCGTTTCCATTCTTTGGAATCTTAACTAGTGTTTTCCAAAGTGGTGTTCCCAGTTCCAACATTGTGGAGTTTCAATGTCAATGTTCTGAACCGAAAGTTAGATAGAAACTACAAAGTGATCTCGATCGTGATCGATTAGATATGTCCGAGTGTTCGTGCAGATTGAGTAATGTCCACATCGGACATGATCTGGGCGACGATAGGCTTCTCACCTTTCAGAGAAAGTCAAGATCAAGATTTCAAGACTATCGAGAGAAGAACTATAGAACAAACTATTCATCAATTGACTTTACGCCTCATTTTTTTATATTTTTATTCCATACCCTATGTTCTAAAAATCAATTATCTGCAAACAAAAAAAATCTACGAAACTTAATTTTTTTTTAAATCGTCTTTAAAAGTTCAATTTTTTTATGCGATGGCAGGTCGCAAGCTGTGAATAATATAAATGCGATGTTATTTCGCGCAAATTTTTTGAATTTTTTTCAGCGCCCGCCTCAGTTTTGAGTTTTAAAAAAAAGTTATAGGTTATTGAGATGTGTCGTAGAACAATTTTTACTTTATAACGATGCTATTTATTGAAATAAATTATACGGACATAAATGAGTAAGGTCAATTGACCATCGATTTTGTAAGGACATCTCGTTCATGTCTTTGACGTTTCTGACATGAGAGACTCTCATTGAGAGTTCTTCGTAGAATAGCATAGATATGGACGATAAGGGAAAATTTAGGAGTTTCATTTGGCAGGCCTAGTGGATACTGGATACGTAATATGCCGTAGATAGGATTGCTTGGAAAGGGATTGTCTACAAAGTTTGATAACGAATTTTTACTATAAATTCTATGTTTTCCGAACGTAAACACTAAAATTCCAAAGTTTCCAGAAAGTAGGAAACATAGAGAATTTCATATTTCTTTCTGTTTCAGTCGAACCTTTTCCGTACCATAGGCACTAACTTGGATTTCACATCTCTCCGGTAATCATAATTTCGTTGTTGCATAATTTTTGATGTTAACTTTTCATTCGTGGTAACTTTTCGCTGCAGTGAAATTCTCTTGCGAACGTCCTCCACAAATATTATTCTTTCCATTTAGAACTAAAGTTTTATAGCAACTGCAATTTTGTGTTTGAAGCAATATATTGCTTTTAAAAAGGTCGTTTAAACAAAGCGTTCGGTTGGGGAACATAGTACTCTAAAACAATTTCTTAATATTTAACTATTTGAAGTTTTATATCGTAAAACGTTAACAGTCTTGAAGATTTCTTTAGCAAAAAACAATATCATAAAATGGTTTTTAGTTTTCATTTCTCAGTTCTGTGCATTTTTTTTTTGCTTCTACAAAAAATTTTAAGATATTTTTATATTTTAACGAAAAGCGATGGAAGGAAGGAACGAACTAAAAAAAAACATTGTATGAGCATGAGCATAAGTATCCTGTAAAATTGTCGAACATATTCACACAAAATACATATATCGTAAAATTTCCATTATACTAAACAAAACATAAATTTTATATGCTTCACCACCAACATCCAACGGTATAAACTACGATGTTTCTGCTCTGGGATACAATGTAATAGTAAATGAAGTAGTTTTTATATTACTCCTTTTTTGGTTGAAATAAACTCCCCTTTTAATAGTTTCTGCTTAATCGACCGTATTTTATAGATTTCGGTATTCTTAGAAAATAAAATGAGAAAAAAAAATCTTTTAAAAAGAAGTCTTAATTATTTTTAACGATCCATTTTCAAGATTATTGTGTGTGAATGAATTGAGATATAATTGTGTAAATTCGATATTCGAATTGTACGAGTATCGTAAGTGCCACTGAAAAAAGAAAAAAATTAAAATGTTCATATCGCAATAGTTAAAACATGACAACTATTTACCGATTACATCACCAAATGATTATTTTCATATTTATATGCGACACGAAATAGTTATTTACATTACTGAGTTGAAAAGTCTTAATCCGACGCCAACAACAACAACGTATTTACAAGTAACAACAGGTTTATGAAAATGCATGAAACGAACGACTTCTTCGTATCTTAATTTGGAGAATTCTATAATTTTGGCACTAAACAACTTTTCAATTATTGAACAAAATGGTGTTGGACATAGACATGGGTAAGGTGGTTAGTGATATTTTTCTGGACCTTATGAAAGCATTTGACTGTGTTTATCACAGAATACTCTTGAGGAAACTAGAAATAGCAGGAAAACGGAGTATTGCACTGGATTTGCTCAAAAGCTATCTAGGCCACCGTGAACAATGTGTTACAGTATGTAACCAGAACAGCTCCTTGCTCAGCACAGGAAATGGTATTCCACAGGGAAGTGTGCTTGGACCGCTTCTCTTTCTTGTTTACATAAATGATGTCTTTAGGCTTCAACTTAAAGGTGAGATTCTCCTATTTGCTCCAACATCTCTTTTAATCAGAATGTATTAGATATGAACCACGATCTGCCTCTGCTGTATGAATTCAACAAGCTGTCACTCAATGTGAAGAAGACAAAAATAATGCATTTCCGCAGGCGGGCTAAAAGCTTTCCCATGATCCAAGCAGTTATAATGGATGGACAGGAGATAGAAATATCTAGGCCTCCTAATTCATGAAGATCTGAAATAGGGGGCTCACATAAAAAGCTTTGCAAGAAGCTAGCATCTGTGAGTGGTATACTTAACAAGCTAAAGCGCTTCTTGCGGAAACATATGGGCCATTCCACGAAAACTCCGTTCCCACGCTCGAAATGCTCAGTAGTTACGAAAAGATATTCATAGAAAATGGTGAATCAGAAGGATTGATCCTCTACCTCGAGTTTAGTTAATTTTCTTTCACTATCATTTTCTAACTGCTGAGAATTTCACGCGTGGGAACGTAACTGTCCGTGGAATTGCCCATATCTTAATGAAAGTATACTATGCCTTAGCACATTCACACTTAGTATATCTAACCGGAATATGGGGCAAGGCTAGTAAGAGGTGTATAGATCAACCTTGCAAAAACGATGTTTGAAACACGCTTGCAAATTGAGGCAGAGACACTCCACGGTGGACTTTTTTAAAGTGCAGTGTCCAGGAGTCTTGAATGTGAATAGCCTCTACGAGCATAGTATATACACTTATATACACAATCCGATCTCTGGGAATATACACAATGCGATTGAATTTAAAAAGACAACCCATAGATACGAAACGAGAAAACGCAAGCCACTATACCGAGCTGCCACTCGTACTAAGATGAGAGAAAGAGCTCTGAGTATTGTGGGTAGTGTCTTACAATTCCTTACCGGTTGAGATCACTGCTTCAAGAACGTTCTCTTTTAGGAGTAAACTGAAGGAATGGCTGTCCAAGAGACAATACCCAGGGCCTTAGGAACTCAAATTGATGTATTTTTCTCTATTTTACGTGAGAATATTAGCTTAGAATGGTATAATTATGGTGAAATTGAACACGATTGTTAGGTTCTTAATAATCGGTACGTCGATTCATGGTGTTTATTTGGGCAAGCTATTTGTCTGAGATAATGAGATATTGCTGATGCTTGTTGCCCTCGGGCACTCTTTCTGTCAGCCAGACTATCATCTATAAATGCTCCAAACTTGTAATGCAAATTCTGAATTAGTTCATGGGATCGTCCCTAAATTACGTAACGCTTTTTCAGTGTTGCCACAAATTTTAAATCATCGATATCTCGGGATAGACGCACTCCAGAGAGGTCAAATGTATAGTCGACCCCCCAATTTAGGGGGTATAAAAGGGGGGTCGGCCATACATTTGACCTATCTGGAGTGCCTCTATCCTGAGATATCGATGATTTAAAATTTGTGGCAACACTGAAAAAGCGTTACGTAATTTAGGGACGATCCCCATTCGCCTAAATAAATAAAAAAAAATCTTATCCATTCTTCCAAAATATTTATGAACTGTTGGCTAAAAATTTGAAAATAAAACTAAATAATAAAAACATAAATTTAAAAAAATTAAATAAATAATAAATTAATTAATCATAACAAACTGAAAACAATACCAAAATACAAAAAAGCAATTTTTTAAATTTCATAAAATAAATGATGATAATAAATTGATAAATTAGATTATAAGCTAAAATTAATGAAAATTGCAATACATAACCTTAGTAAATCGCAAAACTGAAATTGAACATAACATAAGGTTGATAAGGTGCAAACAAAATTAATGTTTCTTAAATGTGCCATGCACACTGAAACTTTTACAAATATGACAAATGTGAAAATATTAATTTCAGAGTCGGTACGTGCTTTATTTCAATAGCGAAAACTCCTGACATATGGTGTATGAAGGGGATGTTCATAGGTTGAGTCCCTTGCTCGTCATAGTAGGGCAAACGGCTATATTCGTGTTCATAAATCTAGTACTGTTTAAACACTTTTGACATAATTTCTGAAATTTCGATGTACAGGTCTCCCTCGTTTTATGCGGTATGAATAACAAAAGAATCAGCTGTAATTCTATTGTTATTCACACCGCATAAAACGCGGGAGACCTGTAATTACTCTATTATAACGACAGATTATAGGAAAAGTATAGCAAAAATTTGACATTTTGAAAATTGAAGACTTCCATTCCATTTTTGACGAATTTCTCTATGTATTGGACGCCAGAAATAATATATAAATTGACCATAAAATTGTACTAAATCACCTTTCCCACCTATTTCTAAAGTCGTTGTCACCTGATTGTGTAGATAATAATGTATTTTCATGAGCTAAAAGGCAAAAAAAGGTATTAAGAGTTGATTTAGTACATTTTTCAATTCTTACATTTTGACGTTCAATATATAGAGAAATTCGTCGAAACTGGAGTGGGATTCTTTAATTTTCGATGTGTCAAATTTCCTGTAATCTGTCATTACTATAGAGTAATTACAGCAAAATTATAGAACTTATGTCAAAATTGTTTCAGCAGTACTAGATTTATAAACACAAAGATAGCCGTTTTACCCACTATGCGTCCTAAAAATCTGTGTCGAATAACGATTCGGAGATGTCACTTTGACACTGTTTCACAAAGAAGAAATACCATAACTTAAAATATATATAAGATCATGAAGAATTTTCAGGTTATGGTCATACTACTTTGTGAAATTTGACAGCTCAAATGACATTGACACAGATCTATTGCCATTTTTCCATCGTTATGTCAAAAATGTTTCAGCAGTACTAGATTTATGAACACTAAGATAGTCAGTAGTGTCAGTAGTGATAGTCAGTAGTGTTGCGTCACGCCGCATATTTCATACAAAGATGGAAGAAAAAATTTTTTGCTAAGGATATGCAAAGAAAACTCAAATTCTTAGTTATCTATGTTATCTTCAAGTTTTTGGAATATCAATTACGTCAAGGAGAGAAAATGATAGTTTTGTCATCAAAATTAAATGCGTATTACTTCGACGATAAACAAAGACATTTCAAAGGTTTTACATGGAGGCTGCGACGATTGCTGGGCAGTGAACGCAAATTTTGAAATAAAATTTACTACAGAAATCCCAAATAGCTTCAGTTCAGTTCAGTTGATATTTCATACTGAAATAAAGAGAGTGAATGATGATATTTTTTTTATATTAGTACAACAGCGAAAAAAATTGTCACAATTTCTCTACACGACCTCTGCCATTCATGAAGAATATTGTGTTACCCATTCGTCAAAACACACAAAAATGTTATACCAGCAGTCGACATTAACAAAAAAATTACGCCACACTGGCGAGAAATGTAAATGTCACCATTATACACTATTTTTGACAGTATTGATTTTCCTCAGTTGCGTTACGTAACTAATGGGGAGGGGGGGGGGGGCGTTATTGACCTTGCGTTACAGGGGGGAGGGGGGGTCTGAAAAATGTCGATTTTTCTAATGGAAAATACGATTTACAAAATTTTTATCGACTATTGTCGTACCCCCCCCCCCTTCCCCCTGTAACGCTGCGTAACATCCCCCACTGTATGCGCTGTTTTACTCGGTGTCCCAACCGAAAACGCGTCATTACATGCAGATATACATGTAATGAGAAGTTTCCGGTTGAGGCTACATGTTATGAATAGCATGTAATGAATGACATGTAATGAATAATTTCCGTGGGTACACATACATGTTATGACAAGTTTTCGGTGGGACAACGAGTAAAATAAATTCTCTGTGTTACATGACGGGTAATTTAATGTTATCTTATGTGTAAGACAAGTAATGTAATAATCATGCAGCAGTAACACTTAAATTTTACGTAAAATAACATAATTTTTCCAGGAATTTTACATAAAATTAATAATTAAGGACACCGGCTGCCAATAGTCCTTTGTTCTGAAACGTCTAAATGCTATTCGGAGTGAAGTTAGCTGCAGTTGCGATCGTAGCTAACTTCATTACAAACAAATCAGCTAATTTTTTTTAAATTTGTCAATGAAGTCAGCTGATTTTGGTAAATTTGTGAATGAGATCAGCTGATTTGATTGTAATGAAGTTAGCTACGATCGCAACTGCAGCTAACTTCACTCTGAATAGCATTTGAACGGTTCAGAACAAAGGACTATCACCCCCCTGACCGCAGCTAATTATTATACTATGGCTAATGGCACCCGAAATGTCAAAGCAGAGCCCATCCTTTTACGAAATATCTCAACACTCAATGCTCGCAAAATGTAGGTGGCAGTAGTCTCTTTATTATACCTGGTACCAGTAGTCTCTTTATAATAGTCCGGCTAATGGCACCCGGTGACAATAGTCTCTTCTGTATATTACAGCTAATGGCACCGGGTGCGAATATCCGCAGTATTATAAAGAGACTATTGGCACCAGGTGCCATTACCGCACTATATGGAAGGGACTATTGACACCCGGTGCCATTACCGTAGTATATAGAAGGGACTATTTATAATACTGCGGATATTCGCACCCGGTTCCATTAGCTAAAGTATATCGAAGAGACTATTGGCACCGGGTGCCATTAGCCGCACTATTATAAAGAGACTATTAGCACAAAACTAACTTTTTCCATATGGGATTAGGTATCGCAATTCAAAAAAAATTTCGAAAGAAAATTATGAATCTTCATTACATCATTGTGAAAATTTTAATCACTTTTATTCTTCGTTTGTTTTGAAACTTTTCCCGTTGTATTCTTCATATTCCGGAGAAAAGTATTTTTTTCGTCATTTTTTGTGGGTGTTGTCTTGAAAATGTCATATTTTCCCCTGTGCGCCAGTGACATTTAAGGTAAAAGTTCTGTTTGGATATAGTGACTTTCATATTATTTTGTTATTTCGCTTATTCTTCGCTACATGGAAGAGATCTTTACTTTTGAGATGAAATTATGTGCATCTGCTGAAAAGTATATTCCCTAGGTAAGAAGTTGTGATAATATTTTACGAATCTAACTTTCCCATGTAATAGAACGCTGTGAATTAAAATAATTTGTCTTGATCACCCATCACGACTGGAAAAGCTACTTCTCCAACAAACAGTTAAGATAATAGTCAACTTTCTCATTACTTTTCGTTTCGGGTATGTCTGATGATTTAGAAATAAAAAATAAAATAATTGACTTGGCCGAAATTGCCATAATTTGTCTCGGTTAATTGCACCATACAATTTACAAACGAAATTCCGTTTACATTTTGGTTTATCGGGAAAATAACATCAATTCAATGAGGGGATTCAGGTTTCATAGTCTAACCCACACACCGCACCTCATATACGAAAAAGTCGTTTTCTTTTTCGTTAGTTAAATCCGAATTCCCTAAAGGTTACCATCTTGTAACCAAATACACAATTGTGACATAAGGCCAAATGATCCCAGACTACTATCGACCTTATAGTTTTATTGAATCAATCAGATTTATTAGGTTAAGGGGATGTATTTTCGTATCTTGATATGATTCCATATATTGAATAAAGTACCGCTTGTCTGTTGGTACATGGATATTGTTCTATGTGTTCAATGACGAACGTCTTAGACAAGCAAGAAGTCAAGGAGAAAATCAATATAACAGAAAATAAAAATTGAAAAAGCGAAAATCTTTTACAGAATATAAAAATATAATTTAATTGTAAAGCGATATGCTCGTTGTTTGATCGTTTCTTACAACCATTTCATACAAAGCTCTTCGAATAGAATGGGTTTATCAATCAATTAATATTAAAATCAATCCAGGTGCAAGAGAAATTTAAGTGGTTTAGCTACTGATGAAGTGTAATTAAACGTTTTATTTGCATATTCTAATAGTTTCAATAACAAATAAAGTCGAGAGCTAATTAAAAATTTATTATGCAAATAAGTTGAGCACTTAAATAAATGAACTTTTAATTCGACGCTTGAACCCGTACGAAGCACACGTCGCTTATGTGTTTAACACGACGTTTCTAACCAGACAAATTCACGCCGATAGTGCGTCAACGACTTACGTCAAAGTATGGCCGATTTTCATGGCACGATCCATCAGCTGTCAAACTATTGATTTGTTTGACAGCTTAAGCACCGCGTCACGAAAATCGGTATAGTTTGACATCAGCCGTTGACGCACTAAAGGCGTGGATTCGATCGCAATGTTTTTCTTACCCCGCAATAGGTGAAATCTGAGAGTAAAGATATTCGAAAAAGTAAGGTTCTAAAGTTCTAAGTTCTAAGATAAGTGAAATTGGTCTATAACTTCCGGAGATGCTGTCGAAAAAGTAGCGTGGGTTTGAAATCAGTGAAACATTTTCGACTATATCTCCGTGAAATCAGCCCGTTAGAACAGAAAATTAATAAGAAAATTGTGAAAATCGGTTACTCGACTATGCACGATAGATGGTGGTTTTTCATGAATAGTTCGTTAATAAACCATTGAAATGGGTGTAGGAAAGCAGCAATAGAGTGTAGTAAAATTCCAATCACAAATGACAAATCACAAATGACAAATCACTGATGACAAATCACTGATGACTAATCACCAATGACAAATTACCGATGACAAGTCATCGATGAGAAACCACCAATCACAAATCATACTTGATGGGTGCACGGACCGACGGACAGGAAGGGTGAACGGTTTTTATGACAGACGAATGTACGGAAGGATGGACAGGAAGAGTGAAAACATAAAGTAGCTATCGCTACTTAATGAACTATTGTAGTGGGACAGTAGCGAAAGAGTGTAGTCGAAAAATTTATTATTTGTCTGCCATCATAAGGAAATCAACGAAAATTATCCACGGAACTCGCCCAAAAATTCAAACTAGCGATAAAATCAAGATTCTCGGCGATTGTTTTGTTTAATTTTGTCGCTAATTTAATTGTTTCGAAGAAATTCTTTTGAAAATCTTCGCTGATTTTCTCTAAGTTTTTTTTTCCTTATGACGGCAGATGTCGTTGTTTGTATTCACCAATGAAAAATTATCGATGGCAAATACCGACGATCTACGACAGTCACAAACGGCAGGGCGGACCGGAAGGGTGAAAACATAAAGTGGCTATCGCTACTTAATAATGACTTTTATGTGCGGGAATGGCGTTGGAATTGTGATTAGGTATTAAGTAGGAAGGTGAATTAAGTGAGAATTTGATGATGGGAGTTTCAGTGCGGGCTGGGAGGGTTTTTTACGTTGTTGCTTCGCATCGGTTTTTCAATATTGCTTTTTGAGCAAATAAGGCACAAATTTTGCAGGGAATCATACGGATTTGCATAGCTTATGTTAGCGCGAAACTTCGAAAAACCCGACCCGAGCTGTTCTCATCGGGTTCACGGGTTTCGGGTTCCGAAAATTTTGATCGGGTCGGGCTCGGTCTGGGTCGGGCTTTGTATGATGCTACAATATGAATCAATTGTGAATGTTAAGTTAATTGATAATAAGTGAAAGCGAACCTAGTCCGAACGGATACATTTTCTGGTGATTTTGAAACTAATTTATGGTCAAACTAGTCAACCAGAGCTCTGACAATAAACTTCAAAATCACCAAAAAATTCATAATAATTCAAAACAATGTTTACTTGAGTTGGGGCAACTATCACAAAGTATCACAACTGTATAGCAATGACATTTCGACCTCACCCATATGGTAATATAAACTGAACATATCTCTATAATCGGATAAACAATAAACCCAAAATCCTATGTAGCGATTTTGTTTGGGTTCAGGTCGGGTTAGGTTTCGAAACCGTCAGGTTGCGGGCTTCGTGTTTCAAAAAATTTATTCGGGTCGGGTTCAGTCCGGGTCGGGTTTCCGAAATTTGTGAGTTGCGGGTTTCGAGACTTTTGATCGGCTCGGGTTCGGTCCGGGTCGTGTTTCGAAAATTTTCGGGTTGCGAGTTTGGGTTTATAGAAATTTGATGGGGTATTTCTGACACTTTTTGGTGATTTTTACAAGAAATCAATCAATTTTTATACGCATAAGTCTTACGTTTTTTTCTACATGTCACACCCCAAACTCTCTATTGACTAGCGATAACTACTTAATATTTTCACTCTTTCTGTCCGTTCGTCCATCTGTGCACTGCATCTAGCTGCACTTCACTGCACCTAGCTGCACTTCACTGCACCTAGCTGCACTTCACTGCACCTCGCTGCACTTCACTG
>CM055403.1:175480550-175493589 GCA_029228625.1 Pseudolycoriella hygida | reverse complement strand
CTGCACTTCACTGCACTTCACTGCACCTAGCTGCACTTCACTGCACCTAGCTGCACTTCACTGCACCTAGCTGCACTTCACTGCACCTAGCTGCACTTCACTGCACCTAGCTGCACTTCACTGCACCTAGGTGCACTTCACTGCACCTAGCTACACTTCACTGCACCTAGCTACACTTCACTGCACCTAGCTGCAACCAGCTGCAGGAAGAGAATCACTTCTTTGACTTCACTCTATCGCTGCTTTCCCATACCCATTTCAATGGTTTATTTATTTTCCTGGACTTTGACTATGTACTCGGGATTACGTTTTCCGTTCTTTAGACCCATACGGCGCGGCGTACAAAGGGGGCTTGAAACCACAAAGGTCCAAACGATGTCCATATTTCATTCGAGTTGACTTGGTGGTTTCTTTATTGAAAAGTGGAAGAAAGTTGGAATGTTCGGCGTTAGGAGGAAAAAATCAGATGCTTTTTCCCGAATATCTTTGATTGTGCAAGATATCTAAGTTAAAATGACTTGTCAAATCAACTGCATCTTCTTCAGATCCCCTTTGACGAATAGAAACAATTAATAATATTTAACGAAAATGAATCAATAAAGTGACTCTTTAAATTCCCTATTTCAATTTTACTAAAACGTTCTGTCTTCAAACGGGTAAAATGTCAAAGAAAATGTTGAATATCCTTTCAAATAATAACGAGAAAGTGTCGCTGAACGGATTATATGGGACTTTTCTACGGTCAATTTTTTTTTAATTCCAACCATTTACATGGTATAAATTTTACTCTCGCATATAAACATGACAAAACCAGAACCAAAATCATTTACAGTCACCCGAACCCAAATGAGAGCCGTAATGAAATTCATTCTCCTTCGAAATTTTCCAAAGCATAAATATTATATTTTTCTATATATAGCCGGAAAAGCCATCTTTGGGCAATTCCATAGGAAATTGAAAATAAGATATAGAGACGACTACGACCGACATGAAACAGTCGAAAATTATTACTCATTTTGTTCACTGTAAATTCATTGTGCATGCTTTGGACTCATTTTGCAATGGAACGAATCCTTTACTCGTGTTATAATTATTTTATTACATACAGACACAGAGTGTGTAATAGTATAGATTTTCGGAATACCCTTCTGGAATGAGAAAATCCATCAAGTCACCCTCAGGGTAATAATTAAAATTTTCTTAAGCATAATAGGGAAAAAGTGTTTTCACTTGAACGATTTGTTTCGTTTTCATTTTAATGCTTGTATACAAAAATAGTAACTCCGGGTATAGTCGTATTTATATACAACACCAACGATAGCGCTGACTGTGTCTACTCTACATATATTTTATAAATAAGACTTCTGCTCAACAGAATCTATTCAAATTTTCTTGTTGTTATTTAATTTTCCTACCCATGTTTTTCGGTGTAGAATCGCGATAAGAATTGCCCGAGGCAACTATAGTCTCCCTTTTCGATTTGTATTTTTTTTTGTGGCGGAAGCACATCAGCCAAAAAGTCTTCGACCGCGTGTCAGAAATGTGGCTTGGCAAATTTGAATTGATGTTTCTATGACCCGTGTGAAGTACGTAGGTGTTGTGTTTTTGTCATACTTCGAATCCCGCAGTTAGTGGATTTTCTTTCTTACTTACTTATAAGCCTTACTTATCCAAGCGGGTTTTGGCTGACTCTACAACGTTTCTCTATCTGGAGCGATCCTGGGCCAGACTTCTCCACTGCCCAACGTCCAACTTTCGTGCGTCTTCTTCAACACCATCCAGCCATCCAGTCAGTTTCAGCCAGTTTCAGTCCATTACCTTCTTTGGCATTCGATCCTCGTCCTCGCCACGCTACATTCGCATCGCAGTCTGGCACCGACTGGTGTTTCGTCCCCGTAGATTTCTGTCAGCTCTCTGTTCGTTCTTATCTTCCATCGTCCTTGTTCGCATATGGGTCGGATCAGTGTCTTGTACAGGTACAAGTTTCGTGTTTCGACTGAGCAGCGAGTTTCTATTTAGGTGTTTCAGTGCGTAGAGAGGGGTTGAGACGAATAAAACTCTAATTTTTGAAATTACACTATACAATATTTTTATTATTGCCGACCGGTTTCTTCAGCTAAGCTGACATCATCAAAGACTATTACTCAACTAATTAACATTCGATAACATAAAAAAATTGATTTTAATTCCTTATCTGTATAGTGATAACGGAGATAAGTTCGTTGCATACATCAATGAAACAAACGCACCAAAAAACACAAACAAAATAGTCATTTACATCACAAGGTCTATTCGTTTTCGCGTGATGTATTGGGTTTTTTATGCTTGCTGAGAGAACCGAAAGTACTTGGAGGCCCCCCTAAGAGGCCGAAAATACTTTCGGTTCTCTCAGCAAGCATGAAATAGTAATTTTCCTACCTAGTTTTGTACTAAGGTTTTTTCAGCATTCGTCCTAAATAGTGTTCGCACGAGCCAGAGGCGAGTGTGGACACTATTTAGGACGTGTGCTGAAAAAATCTAGTTACAAAACGAGGTAGGAACAACGTTTTCTGCAATTCAATGCCGAAATAGACAAAACCAAACAATAAAATTTCTATCGTTTAAGGAAAGACAATCTAACGAAACAAAACATGCTGATTTCGGCGTATCACGCCCTCACATACCAAACAAAGTATGTGATTTCATCAGTACACCTATGTCTTGCAGGACAATGTGTATATCAGCGCAGACACAGAACAAATACAAATTTTGAATTTACAATCTGCCGCATCTGTACTTCCAAAAATATTAACAAAAATGAAGAGTTTTGTTAATAGGTTGCGAAAGTTTTTCAGTGTATAAAAGCTAGCGCTGAAAGTTCAAAATTTGTATTTGTTCTGTGTCTGCGCTTGTCCTGCAAGACATAGGTGTACTGATGAAATCATATACTTTGTTTGGTATGTGAGGGCGTGATACGTCGAAATCAGCATGTTTTGTTTTGTTTCGTTAGATTGTCTTTCCTTAATCGATCGAAGTAAGGTAGCGGCCTTTAATCCGTTGTTGAAATCGCGGTCGAGAGTTTTTCTCGTAGCGCAATGGTTTCAAAAAACGTGAAAGATTGTACTCCAAGGCATATGTTGACTACTTTGTGGTCTATTACCATGGGAGTTTATAAAAAGTCTGTCTATCAGCTTTTTCATTCTTTTCACTCTGTGAGCAATAAAATTTCTATTTCGATCACAATTTCCTTTTCATTGCATTTTTAATGTCAATTAAAATTGAGTGCTGAAAAACTTTTCCGCACTCAAATTTGAATGCTGAAAAACATTTCCGCACTCAAATTTGAGTGCTGAAAAACTTTTCCATACTCACTCAAATCTGAGTGCAGAAATGTTGACCTTTTCCGCGCTCAAAGGAGTATTGAAAATTGTCGTATTTCGACATTGAATTGCAGAAAACAATTTTGCTGCACCATTGACGATTTCTCTTCACTCTTCGCAGTCATAAAAAATTTCGCTCATACTCGAATTGAGCGTGTCCTCCGTCAAGCCAATGACTCTCGCATCTGTTTTTCTCTGTAGAGCAAAAAGGTATAGCAAAGGCGATTTAATATTTCCTTCGTTTTCATTGAGCAGGTTCTCGTTTTTGTGTTTTTGTATGTGTATCGCCTCATAGTATTCTACCTTCCAGTGTTGCTTGACAGGTTGTATAAGTTTCAGGTCGCTCATGTTGATCTCGTGTTTTGAAGTGAAAATGTGTCTCCCAACTGCAGTTTTTTGCTTCCATTTCGCATAATTTATGTGCTCGTTAAAACGTATGAAAAGCTTCCTCATTGTCATTCCATAATATAAACGCCCGCAGCACCCACACTGTATGCTGTATACACCAGACCTATGCAGGCCCAGCGGTTTGTCCTTAATTGTTCCCAATAAATCTCTCTAGAAACATCTATTTCCCTGCATCAGTCTCGTCTTGATCTCTTCGTCTACGTCATTCTCAGTGTTTAGGATTGAGCCGAAGTATTTGAATGACTGGACAACTTCGAAGTTGTAATCGTCAATTGTGATTTTTTGTCCAATACGCGATCCCCGTTTCCTGTCTAGCGTAAGATATTTCGTCTTATCCTAACTGATTTCCAGTCCAATCGTGTCTGCTTCCCTATCCATTTCGACAAACATTTCCTTGATCGCAATCGTTCCCCGTCCCATTAAATCGGCATCGTCGGCGAACGCAGTAATTTGTTTTGATGACGTGAATATTGTCCCGTTCCAGTTCACTGTCATAGCTCTGATGACTTTCTCCAACGCTAGATTGAATAGGATTGTCGATACCTTATCTCCTTGACGTAGTCCGGTGTTTATGTCGAATGTATTTGATTGAACATTTAGAATCTGCACTTTGCACTTGGTATCGGTCAAGGCTGCTTTCGTCAAGTTTGGATTTTCTTTCGAAATCAGGAAAAAATACGATAACTTTTGTCTTAACTCAAGTAAATCCCAACCGAATTTTCCATAAATCAGTCCAGATTTTAAATATGTTTTCTTTGCATACGTTTCGTACGAGCCTGTCGACAGCGCCATGTTTCGAATTGTACTTTCGGTGTAGTAAGTTTTTGTTTTCTTTCTTTTGCTAACAAAATCTACGGATTTGGTATTCTTCCCTTCAATTGGTATAACAAACACATAAATAGTTGAGTCTGTTGTTTCTACACGCTGTTAAGATTCAATATCCCAATATACGTGCCATGTAGAAACTAATGGTTTCGTTTTCTTGTAAAGCAAACACCGAAGCATATGTTTTAATCTTATGGAACATTTGAGGTTAGTTTCAAAACTACAACTTCCAATTGTTTGAAAGTTTCGCTTGCGTAAACTAAACATAATATTAACTACTTCAAACACTAACACGGATTTGCAAAACTACTCCACTCTCTGTTCACCAACATTTCCCAGCAAAAGTTGTGAAAATGTACAATCTGACAAAATAAATGTCAACTAAAATTATACTGCAAGTAATATTCCGGTTTTGAATGTGAATTGTATGTACATGGTTGACCAGAATATGGGTTGCGTTTTAGTCGGGTAAAACAGCAAAATTGTTAAATTCTATATTTTAGCGTCACATTGTAGCTGTAATTATGCAGAAAATGATACAATTAGTTGATTACGATCTCAATACATCATTTCGGTTGTGGAGAAGTAATACAACTAAAGTGACTATGGTACAAACACTTTAATTAGATGACGACATCCAAATCTCGTTTGATAGAATGTTATTACAAAACACATAGCTTTTCATTTACTTTCAACATGCAGTTGTCTTCAACGAATTTACGTTCTTTATATTCATCGTATTTTGAAATTCAAATAAATATACTTGAACATTAAGTCATTCGAATTTTATTAAAAATTGAAGTCAGCATTTATTTGTACTGTAGTCATCTAGTTTACATTCAAATCTTTCGCACCTTACAAAGAAAAAATTTGGCTTCACACTTTTACTTTCGCCACGTGAGATGCATTTTCTTACTTTCGGTCCTCATTTGCGGGGCGAAAGTATCAGCTTTCGTAGTTGGTATTAAAAAATAAAACTTTTCATGCTGGCTAGCAGGGACGAAAAGAAAAATGTAATCCCATGTTCTGGTTTTTTCAAAATCAAACCGGGTCGGGTTCTGGGCGGGTCGGGCAAACAATCATGAAAAACTTAATACGCAACACGGCAAAGTACTTTCGGCCTGCTCCCTTGTTGCGTAATAGTTATTTGTGTACCTGTTCTGGACGATTGATTTTAGGCAATTTCGCGAGTTGTAGACCGAACGACGTGAGGTCTACAAGCGAAAATGCCTAAAAACAATCGTCGAGAACAGGTGCACATACAACTTACAAAAATGCCCTCATTTTCGGCCCCGTCGCATGTAAATAACTATTACATGAAAGACTTCAGCTGTAAGGTTGGGACTTTGTTAACTTTAAGTCAGGTTTCTCCGAAGGATTAATGCATCAGAGAACTAGTCTTGACCATGTGGAAACAGAATGAACTTGGCAGAAAAATTTATTTTTCATGCCTCGGGGCCAAAAACGAAGGAAATTTGATAAATTTCTCTCGATTTTGGACCTCTGCATGAAAAATTTTTTGTGTATCTGTTTTGGACGACTCATTTTAGACAATCCTGCTTCCTGGTGCTATCAAGAAATGTACACCCAAAAAATGATGAGCATGAAACTTGTACATTTGTACGTTTACACCGTACGTAATAATTACAATCCGTCGTTACAACCCGTCAGGGTCAGAAGCTAGATCATTTTATTTACTATTTCCGCAAGTTTTTGTGAGCTTTTACTCACATGGATTCTTCTTAGAGTGGTAAATTGCACACAAACCTAGTGCCATCTATGGTGTACACCGTACGTGTGTCGCTTAAACCATCGGCATTGTACTATCATGGGCGCGCGGTAGCGATGCGCCCATGACACAAGTCCCCAAATTTTTTCGTGGAATTCGGAACCATATATTGGAGATTCTATTACAAGTGGGATGAAGTGTAATGAAGGCATCAAAGATTTCTCGAAAATTGAAGCAAATTTAAACTTTTCTTCTTCTACAAAGTTCATTGCTTTTTCGAATCATTGGATGAGCACCATCAAGTTTTTTCTGTGCGTCTTATATTTTGAGATCTGACGACTGTGTAATGAAGGGCAACATTGGAATCACCCATATACAGCTAAGTTTTTTCCCTTGCGTCCCCCCTGAGACCTAGTTTTTCAGATTCTACGTGACATTTTGATTGAAACCGACATTTTACTCATTAAAATCGGTCCAGTGGATCCGAAGTAGAAAATCGTCATTTTCCATACAAAATGTGCTATTTCATAGTTGATGGAAATATCCTACGTTAGCTAGTGGGTGGGTGGCTTAGTTAGTTAGTCAGTTCCAGACCCATTTGTATGAAAACCGACTTTTTTGGCTCGTGCTCGAAAATGGCTCGATAACTTTTCTTGACATTTTGCAGGGACCTTCGAGTGGGCATTCTACGCCATATGAGATTTTAAGAAAGGGGTGCACCGGCCGGGCGCCATATAAAAGAATGTTTTGTATGTGTGTGGATCAAATGGGTCAAATATGAGCAACATTTTTGGATGTCAATAGATGTCAAAGGATATAGATAGGTTGTCAAAGGAAAAGTTATTGGATTCAGTGTGTAGTGTGTCAGGGTGACCAACAAAATGTACGGTGTTATGGGACGGATTTAGGGGGAAAATTGATTTTTTTTTAATTTTTTCTTTTGTTGTTGACATCTCGTGTCAAAGAAAATTTTTTTCGCCGGAAAAATTTTTTCGACGAAATTTTTTTTGCGAAAAGGTTTTCGTCGAAATATTCTTTTCGCCGGAAATTTTTTTCGGCTAAAAAAATTTTTTGTGACCAGGAATTTATTTTTTCGCTGATAGTTTTTTCGTGAAGTTTTTTTCGCCGGAAATTTTGTTCGTCGGAATTTATTTTTTCGCCGAAATCCGGAAATTTTTTTCACCGGAAATTTTTTCTCCAAAATTTGTTTTCTCTTTTCTTCCAAAACTACTGAAATCACAAAAAAAACCCTTTTTAAAAGGGAAATGTGACGCAAATCCTCGTCCCTTCTTCCAAAACAACTGATATCAATTGGGGTGACGCTTACAGCTTTGCAACGCAAAACAATTTTTTGGAATGTTTTCATTTTTGACTAAAAAAATGCGTCACAAAAGCGGGCCTTGGGCCGACAGTGACCAGATTCAATCCCATAAAAGATTTTTCGATTACCTTTCAGGGAAAAGTTTTTGAAAATCGTTTTAGTTTTACGGCCGGGTCGAAATTCGACTGGTTAGAAACGTCGTGTAAACGCGATAGGCCCCTCTTCGAAGAACTCTTCTTCGTACGGGCCTAAAAAGTTTAGTTTTGACCTCAAGAACAATTTGCAGAACAGAAATCTCATTTATGCAAAAACTTTTCATTTAAATCTGATTCAAGCGTACCGTGACATTGTATATCACGTGAGTACGTCCGTTGTACAGTGTACATGCTACTTGTTCATCGATATATTCGAATCGACTTGTTCATTATACAACGGACGTGTATATTATACATATCACTTGTAAAAAAGGATGTTGTACATTGTACGTACTGCCTGTTTATAACATACATACCACTTGTACACAGTGTCACTTAAACCATTGGTGGACGTGCATTGTACAAGTGAATCGTTCATGAAACAAGTACAATGTACATTCTACATGTTGTGTGTACTACACCATACATTACAGATGTGCATGAAGTTGTACATGTCAAATTTCACCTGCGGCTTTTTTAAGATACCCGACCCGACCCGAACCCGACCCGATTCAATTTTCAAAAACCCGATAACCTGGCAATCCGTATAAACAGAAAGCCGACCCGCCCCGAACCCGACCCGATTTGATTTTGAAAAACCCGGAACCCGTCAACCCGATAAAATTGATTCGGGTTCGGGTCAGGTTTTTTCGTACAATCGGGTAACCCGCTCACCTCTAGTATAAAATTGTCTTCTGCAGACTTGACAAAAAGTTTCTAGTGAATCTCTCTGTTCATCATCAATATCTAAAAGCCCTAATGAGGGACCACCACTACTTCCTTTCCTTCTTTCTTTCTTTTTATGTGCTAAGAAAAGAAAAGATGGTCAGGCTTCGCCATATTCCCAGCATAACCATAGAAACTGAGATCTTCTCAAAACTAATTTCTTAAGTCGAATATAAAAATCTATAACATAAATCCCCAAAATTACTGCACTTCACACGTTTATTCACCTCATTTTACTTAGTGTGTAACAAATCAAAATTTATGTCCCTTCAATGAGCAAAATATTTATGAACGAAAAAATAGATCATAGTCGAAAAGATAAAAAATGGGAATGTTATAAATTCGCGGCAACAAAACCAAATGACAACAGATCTTTTCTCTAAATCACCTCAAAACCAATCCAGAGTCCAGTGTTGAAGTTTTTAGACCCGTACGAAGTACGTAGGTCTGATGCGTTTACTACCACGTTTGTTACATTGCGAATTCGAACCCGGGAGTAAGGTGGAAACTTTTTTTGTTGCCTCCAGATGACAAATCAGCGAAAAAAACAATGTCCGTCTGTCGGTCTATCGGTCTGTCGGTCTGTCTGTCCGTCAACACGATAACTTGAGTAAATCTTGACCGATTTTCAAAGGTAGGCGAAGGGCCAAGGGCCGCCGAGCTAGGGCCGTTTAAGTGGTTTTTGTTATTTTGCACATAACTCGAGTAAATCTTTACCGATTTTCAAAATTTTTTTTTTGTTTGAAAGATCTATGCATGACCGACAATTTGTGGGAGAAACATTTTTCGATTTGAGTCTTTGGACTTAGCTAGGGCACTAAAAAAGAGTCTTTGTTAGGGCCCTACGTGTTTTTTGTACATAACTCGAGTAAATCTCTTCCGATTTTCAAAAACTTTTTTTGTGTTTGAAAGATCTCGGCAGGTCCGACAGTTTATAGAAGAATTTTTGCCTGTGCTTAGGGCTCAAGTGGGCCTCATGTCGGTCCTAAGGTCGGCCCTAACATAAAAAAATGTTTTTTGGTATGTTGCAGAGCAAATTGAGGGAAAGATTTTTGTCTACAAAAGTATGTATCCGAGGCCTCTATTTAAGGCCCTAGGTCAGTACTAAGGTCGGCCCTAGCCCAAAAAATAGTTTTTTGCTATGTTGTAGATAAAATTGAAGAGAACATTTTTCTCTATATGGTGGCCAATTTTGTGCGGTCGGAGAATTTTTTTACACCGTTACTTCGGACGGGTTTTTCGAAATTGCCCTACGGGCAATTTCCAATACTGTCGAATGTGAACGCAATATTTACTGAAATACGTTCCAGTCTTTTCGTAACAGCAACTCTGTTTGCCGCATCTATTCTGATACGTACGGGTCCCTTCTATGTTTAAGTTCATAAACGATATCGTAAAACAAACATTCCTATAAGGAATTATCAGTTTCCGAACACGAAATTGTTTTTAAGTTTAAAATGAGACGAGAACTCTATTCAGCAAGCTCAATATGAAAAAATGCTTTCGATTTAAAATTAACGTTTACAACTCAAGTATACTTGGAATTGAAATTGCAAATACTTCATCGGATAAATAAAAAGACAAGCTTTTAGCAACTTTTATATTATAATAAACTAGAATATCAACTTGGAGATCCATTCGTTTTATACGGAACATATCACAAACAAGTAGCTTTCAAATGGGGAATTGATAACACATAAATGCATTTCTCAAAGTGATTTATGCATTCACGTCAATCTTGTGAAAGTATATATAGCCAAATCGATTCGATTTCGATTTATCGACAACCACACCATATTTCTGATATCCCAATTCCCATAATAGTTTTAAATTATAAATTGAAGGCGAACCAAAAACTAACATTTATCGATTCGTTTATATTATCCGTTTCATCCACCGACTTTCTCGTAAGATACTGAGTGAGTGGAGAGTATATATATGAAGGCGAAAACTAATGTTATTTCTGTGTTTAAGCTTTAATTTGCATTGGAAATTTTGCATGAAATGGAATTACATTTTGAAATTATCAATGCAAATTCTGTTATTCGTTGATTTTGATAGAAAAACAAAATGTTGAAAAAAAAATTAAAAAAAAAAGTTTCAAATTGCAATGTTAATTGAATTGTCATCACACGGTTAACCGAACATAAAAAATCGTATCTGAATTGGGACATTTTACCAGTAATTGGATTTCATTGCAATTTTCACAATTTTTACGCTACAACAAACTTGGGACGAGAAAAGTTCTTTTCGTAGTAAACCACAGGAAGTGAATACTTCTAAGTGTATAACACTAGCATATATAGTGCAGGTTTTCTGAGAAAACTGTATCTTATCAAATGTTTTATTTTTGAAAAAACTAACAACGTCTGCTTAGAACATTCCTTAATATCTCACAACATTTTTTATAATATCTGAGATGAAGAGACTGTAACTTCCTCTTAATATTCAAATGAAAGTTCCTTTCCATTAAATTAATGAACCAACCCTTTCGCATCATCAAATCTTCACATGCTAGCAAATGCATTCACTGTATGCAAAATTAACGTGTGATTGCTTTACTAAATTGTTCGTTCATAATTTTATTTTATTAGTTTACGGTCGATGATTTAATCGAACGCATGTTTATTGAAAAACATTGTGAATTCTTTTTGTGGAATATGTTGTACCAATGTAACTAAAACAATTAACAGCATCGAGCATTCTCAGCATTGTAATTTACACAGAAGCACAGAGTGTGTAAATGACGCAACTCCAACTCTGGTTCGGTTTTCATAATTGAACTGTAAAGTCGGGGGTTCCAGTTTCAACATCTATAGAAACACCCAGATTCGCTTTGTTCTGCTTCCCGAAGCATACCCAGCAATTCTTCAAATTGTATTTCGAATTGCATCGAATTTTCAACATAGAACATGATCAATTGCGTTGAGCAGAAGCTTCAGCATAAGGTGTCACTCATGAAGCTTTTGCTCGAGTTGGAGCGTTTGCTTATGCTTAAGTATGTTGTTCTTAAATTCAAAATAGGTGTATCTAGCGATGTATCAACATTGACTTATAGTTTTGGACCCATACGAACCACAGAGGTCCTATACGTTTACAATTTTATTGTAACACGGGGTAGATCGATGTGGGAGTTAGGATCCTGGGCATACATTTATTATCGTCTAGTGATGACGAATAATACGTCCGTACGTCCGTCTTCACTTTTTTCTCAAATGGCTTTTCGGTAAAACAGACAGAATATGACGGGGGGAGGGGGGGGGGGTCAAAAAGTCCGAAAAAAAGCAGACGTCATTTATGGACGCTCCCCAAGATATACTTTGGTAGGGCCTTTAACAATACCTTGGGCAATCAGCAATTTCTGTCAATCTTTTAGTTCTAAAAGAACATAAAACATTATTTAGATACGTTCCAGTCTTTTTGCAACAAATATTCTGTTTGCCAAACCTATTCTGCTTGCAACATCTATTCTGATACGTACGGGTCTTTAGTTATGTTTTTAATTAAACAAAATATTTTTAAGAATGCACAATGCTTACAAAAGAGCCATCTGTCGGAATCTTTTCAACTAATGAAAATTTGTATGGAAAAAGTCGCAAATTTCTGTAACGTTTTTCTCTTAAAGTCTGAAATGAAAACGAATGCTTATGTCGTCATTACATACTTAACCTATTCGCAAACGAAATTGCGGAAACACATTTGGAGAAAACATATACATTTGCTAGAAATGTGACTTCCAATATTTCACTGCAAAAGTCAAAAAAACACATAATTTCTTCGACCAACGTGTTTGCTCACTTTATCTTTAACTGAATAATCCATTTAAATAACATAAAACATTTTCTAAAAGTCAGGAATTGATACCAAAAATGTTGAGTTGATGATTGCAAATAAAAATGGCCGCCATCTTTGTTAGCTTTTGACGTTTACAAATATTTGCAAATGTATCAACACAAATAGTTTTTATCCATTTCTGACTCGTAGAAAATGTTTTCTGTCGTTTAAATTTATTATTTAGTTAAAGATTAAGTGAGCAAACACATTGGTCGAAAAAATTATGCTTCATGCTTATACTCATGCTTGGAAAGTTATAAGAATATGCTCAAGGCAACGGTCAGGTTATAATAGGAAGTTCTGGAAGCAATAGGCAACAAGCAAAGGGTGCCCGGTACAAACTGAGTCGAGATTCCGATTTTTCGGATCAAAATCATTACAGCTTTTCAACACAAAATACTTGTAGACTAGTGATGATTAGCCAGTCCACATTGGAGTAAACTATTGGCACGCGCGTGCCATTAGCCAGTCCTCATTGGAGTAGACTATTGGCAGGCGGGTGCCATTAGTCACTCCCATGTGCGGCGCGAAAATCATATTCCATTTTGCTTATGACTGAAATTTCGCGTGCCAATAGACGGTCCACATAGAAGTGACTTATTTCTTAAAACTTTTCCAAAAGTTGATTTGCCCTAAATTTTCC
>CM055403.1:175455787-175480050 GCA_029228625.1 Pseudolycoriella hygida | reverse complement strand
CTAGTACTACGCAGTTTATCCAGAACAGAATACTACCGCCTTAGTTATTTTCATAGCGGAATACGGTCATTTTACAAACTACTTTGAAGTATTATCCCGAACAGAACACTAGCGCCAAATTCAGCTATGAAATATTTGCTGACATGAGGTAAATAGGTGAACAAATAGCGTAACCTATTCTGATTTGATTTTCTATATTAAAATTTCTGAATGCATCCCTGAACGTAGTATTTTGATGATCCATGTCAATGTGTAGAGGCTTCATCTATGTTTCTAGGACGGAAACAGTTCAGCTGTGCATTAATCGTTTAAGTAAACAAAGATCGCTAAACGTAGAAGTCTATTGGGAAAATTAATTTCTTAGTTTTAAAATACAAGTAAGACATTCCTGTAAATAATGATCTAGCCTCTAACCCTTGTAGGGCAGATTGTTATTATTATTAAGACATTCCTGTTGCCTGACACTCACTTTAAACTTTAAAATTGTTACTGTAAGGATCCTACGAAACAAGAGAAGTCGACATGAATGATTAACTGAGTGGCTTAGTGGGATCGCTAGTACTGCATCATGCAAAACGATTTGTCATAGTCTTATTACAATTAAAATAAGAGTAATAGTTTAAAAGAGGAAAATAATGTGAAAACTTTCGATAAAATATGTAAAAAATACTCAAGACGGACGTCGAATCTGCCTACTGACAGGGCCCTATTTTTGTTTAAAAATATTTAAAGAAAATGGCCGAAAACATTACCTAATCTTTTTGATGAGACGATTCGCGTGCCAATAGTCTACTCCATTGAGGACTGGCTAATGGCACGTGTGTGCCAATAGTCTACTCCAATGAGGACTGGCTAATGGCACGAGCGTGCCAATAGTCTACTCCAGTGAGGACTGACTATTGGCACTCAGTCACTCCCTTGAAAAAATGGCGGAATAATCAAAAAATTCCCAATCATTATTATCATTATGCTGCTCAAGGTTGGGTTAGCGTCGCTAGTCACTAGCGTCGCTACTAGCGCCGCTAATAGCGAAGCTAATATTGCAAACATCTCGCTGTGTAGCGACTAGCGTTCGCTAAAACTGCTTTAGCGAAACGTTTTCGCTAGTCGCTAACGCATTCGCTAGTTTTATGGACTAAAATATTATGAATTTCGGTACTAAATCTTTTGATGAGAAAATAGAAGCCAAATGTAAGGAAAGATTCAATTGACAAATCGATCTGCAGAGACTCGAAGAAAGAACCAGAAGAGGATCGTTCTGATATTCAACATTTCAAGACATTTCAAAGACTTTTCGGCTACTCAGATGCAGGATTCTCAGGTCGGTTTATTTAGTCCATCGCTTTGTAAAGCAGAAGTGCTTCTGAATAATTATATGTCTGACGACAATACCAAAATGCGTTCTTTCAAGGACTATCCTCAAATCGGACGTTTATTTATAAAGTACAACACCACAAATAACGGTAGTGCCGCGTGTAAAAGACTATGTAAAATACGTTTTGCGAGCTGATCGTTGCCAAATTAGCAACGAAAACTTTGAGGTTCAACTCATTTTGAAATCGAATCTATTCTCATCGAAAATGAGAGCAAAATAAATTAATTTTATATTTATTATAAGAAAAATAAATCAAGATTTAGATCGGATAATCCTCTCGCATTTTTTAGTGAGAAGAAAATCGATATTTTTTTTCTTTGAAGTTACCATTTAATTTAGCGGAAAATTAGCGACCGCTAGTAGCGGCCGCTACTAGCGCGCTAGTTTTTCTTTAGACTAGCGAATCAGTTAGCGACGCTAGTATTTTTTGAAACTAGCGTTAGCGTTAGCGTCGCTAAAAAAAATGACTAGCGAGCACAACCTTGATGCTGCTGTATTTTTTCTGTAAATTAATATTGAAAATAGTAAATGAAAAAATGACAAACCAAATAAAGCTTTTCAAATTTCAAACGATAATAATGTTAAAAATGGCATTCATTCGTTTCGCAGTAAAAAGTTGAAGTAATTTTAGCAAAAATAATAAATAGGTAACGATCAATGAAAAAACTTGAATACAATTCTCAGAATGTTTCATCTATTTCCGATGCATTAAAAATGAAAATAATTTTTAGATTCAATTTGACAAATTAAAATTCTGAGAATCCACAAACAAAGTTACGAGGGAATGAGTCGAATGCTTGGCTAACTAAAGAAAAAAAAATTATTGGCTGTGCAAAAAAGCGAATTTACAAGGGAAATCAGCGACTTCTCAGGAAGAGGTGTGAAGTTAGCGTTAATTATAGTAAAGCACGAAACATTCCTTACTTTTAATTATTTTCTTACATTGTCGGTCGATGTATATAAGGCGAACTTTAAGTCTCGACATTTTTTTCCTTGCAATTAAACCGTAGAAA
This sequence comes from Pseudolycoriella hygida, assembly GCA_029228625.1. Lineage (NCBI taxonomy): Eukaryota > Metazoa > Arthropoda > Insecta > Diptera > Sciaridae > Pseudolycoriella > Pseudolycoriella hygida. Next base: position 175,477,662 of record CM055403.1, on the reverse strand, counting down.
AAGACGTCTTGTACGTTACAGATATCCCCAAACTTCCGCTCCAGAACCTAAAGCATGAACACCCTTTTCAATTCAGTTGGTTTACTCAGTTTTTAATATATTTTCAGTGTTTCTTTACCATAAGGAATGATGAAACGAATAACAATCGTTTTAATCACTCAACCTTACATTAAACTTTGCGCGAGTCTTTCCAAGGCTTGAGAATAAGAAAACTTTTAGTACTTTCAATCAAAAGATAAATCAACTTATTTCATCTTTTCGTTTTTTCTTTTCAGGTCAGTATCTAGCTTTCATGTATATCCATTTTTACTGAGTGATGGTAAGTACACGAATGGTGTTACAATTGTTGTAAACTTTCAAGTCTTGTCTTTCAGATTTGGAAAAGTGTTTATTCATGTTCACTTCGTCTATGGAAAACTTAGAATCCTATGTTAACGAACATTCTTATAGGGGGTTTTCTATGACGGACGGGAGATATGAATGCTTTAAAATTATACAAACCATTGTCATGGGTATAGGAAAGTAGCGATAGAATGTAGTCAAAGAAGTTAGTTTTGGACCTAACCACTGTAGAATCATCGATGATTCGCAGGGGAATCACCGCTGATGCAATGTTGAATTAGCGATGATTTACCGTGGAATCACCTATGATTCATCGAGAAATCACCTATGACTCATCGAGGAATCACCGATGATTCATCGATGAATCACCGATGATTCATAGGAGAATCACCGGACCATTCCACGAAAGCTTCATTCCCACGCTAGAAATGCTTCGTTGTTACAAAATGATATTCAAAGAAAAAGGTACATAATAAAGGTTGATCCTTTAACTAGAGGTTAGCCATAGGAAAGTGATTAACATTTCGTAACTACTGAGAATTTCATGCGTGGGAATGATGAATTCCGTGGAATGGCCCCACCGATGACTCACAGGGAAATAACCGATGATTCGCAGTGAAATCAGAACTGATTCAGTGATGAATCACCATGGAATCACCGAAGATTCAACATGGAATCACCTATGATTCACCGGAGAAAAACTGATGATTCATCGGGGAATCACCGATGATTCGTGGAAGAATCACCGATGAACAGGGAAATCACCAATGATTCATCGAGGAATCACCGATGATTCATGGATGAATCACCGATGATTCATGGAGGAATCACCGATGATTCATGGAGGAATCACCGATGATACATGGAGGAATCACCGATGATTCATCGAGGAATCACCGATGATTCATCGGGGAATCACCGATGATTCATCGGGGAATCATCGATGATTCATCGGGGAATCACCGATGATTCATCGGGGAATCATCGATGATTCATCGGGGAATCACCGATGATTCATCGGGGAATCATCGATGATTCATCGGGGAATCACCGATGATTCATCGGGGAATCATCGATGATTCATCGGGGAATCACCGATGATTCATCGGGGAATCATCGATGATTCATCGGGGAATCACCGATGATTCATCGGGGAATCATCGATGATTCATCGGGGAATCACCGATGATTCATCGGGGAATCACCGATGATTCGTTTGGGAAACACCAATAATTCAGCAGGAAATCATCGATAATTCACAGAGGAATCACCTATGATTTCGCAGTGGACCACCGATATTCACGGAGAAATCACAGATGATTCATCACGGGATCACCGATGATTCTCCAATGAATCATCGGGGATTCCCCAGAGAATCATCGGTGATTACTCGGTGAAGGGTACACAGACGGACAGGAATGGTGAAAACATAAAGCAGCTATCGTCCCTTAATAAAGGAATACACAATTTTTGCAGCTCTTATAAAGCCATTACTTTAAGAGTTGCTGCAATTTCAAAATCCTACACGGTACTACAAATATCCTACCCAAACACAGAATAATTTTGATGCTAATATAGCCATCGGAATGGGGCTTTGTTGGGTAGAACGAAAAAGTAGACTAGAGTAACTTTACAGTCTATCATTTGGATATAAAACATTATATTTTATGTTGGGGAGTTCTGCCTCTGCGGCCTATGGCGAGTTACTGATTCTTTATGTTTATTTTGCTGTTTTGTCACCCTACGTCAGACTTATTTTGGGAAAGATGTTTTGTTCTGTGTTATTCTATTCGAGAGTAGTTGGGTGGATAAAAAGTCTCACTTATTCTGCCATCGGCATCACATTCACTCCATAAGATAAAATGAGCAAAAAGGAGACGAAAGACAATATTCTTCAATCAGCTTCAGAGGTTCTATCCGATTTTTGGACTCACTATTTATCATTGCAGCAATTATTTGGCAAGATTGTTCTCTACAAAGGTATCACGCCTTATGGTCACACACATAATATGTGTGTATTTTTGAAGTTACCGAAAATTATGTGTAATGAAGTGAAAAGTGCGTAGGATGATGTGGGAAGCGTGTGGGATGATGTGGGAAGTGTGTGGGATGATGTGGGAAGTGTGTGGAATGAAGTGAGAAGTGTGTGGAATGAAGCGGAAAATGTGTAGAATGAAGTTGGAAGTGTGTCTGATTATGCGGGAAGTGTGTGGGATGATGTGAGAAGTGTGTAGTATGATGTGGGAAGTGTGTGGGATGATGTGGGAAGTGTGTGGGATGATGAGGGAAGTTTGTGGGATGATGTGGAAAGTGTGTGGAGTGATGTGGGAGGTGTGTGGGATGATGTGGGAAGTGTGTGGGATGATGAGGGAAGTGTGTGGGATGATGTGGGAAGTGTGTGGGATGATGTGGGAAATGTGTGGGATGATGTGGGATGAAGTGGGAAGTGTGTGGGATGCGATATCATTAATTTTGGAAACGGACTTACGGACTGCGTCACACTCTACCTTGTAAGAGGTTTTTGTTGTGATTAACACTATGTAAAAATCGAACAATAACAATTTTGACATTGCGCGTAAAGTCATATGAAACAGGAATTTTCATGGCAATAAAAACGTTAGGAAATCAATAATCTGCTAAAATGCTAACAACCTTGCATCTGAAGTTCGTTTGACCACGTGTTGTATTTATTTTTTATGACTACAAACCGTTTAATTATAACACCCGTGTGAGTTTATTAATTTTAATTTATTTACTTGATTAACCATCCATATTTACGTGACCAAAAAGACCATAAATTAAAAACTACTTCGCTCTAATTAATTTTTAAACATATTTCCCATTAGGGATTAGAAATTCTTGTTATATTTGCAACAAATTCATTCAACATTTAGTGTGGATTTCGTAACACATAGCAGAGCATCATCAAGTTACTTAGCCTTTTTGCTTTTTTTTATTTATATTTGGATGTGTCAACCAGACCATATAAAATCACCATCTGTACCATACGATTATTTTGGAGTTAATACTGTTACCATTTCCCTATAAGTTGATTTATGCGGATACTCACTATAATGTCATCATTGAAACCCATCTATTTTCATAGTCACTGTCATATAGTTGTTGTATATAGTTTTGTAAATAGATAATCATCAACAACTTCAAAATAAAAATATTTTCGTTGTTTTAAGACTTGTGTGAAATTGAGACTAATAATTTTATATTGACGTTGGTAACATAAGTGGTTAATATCTGAAGTACGTTTGGTCGACGCCTTTCCAACAGAGGAAACACTTGCTCCCTACAGAGTGATATTAGTGTATTTTATCGGGGGTCGGCTATGCTTGGTTCGAGCCTTGAGCTGACGTTTTTATCCTTCGCAATAGTCTACAAAAATGTAGATATCGACCATACGAATATGATTGTCAAGATCCAAGCGAGCCACAGTGGTGATCGCCAACGGCCTCTGCCTGTCGTGTCCCGTTGGTCGACTGGTGAGTAGGGACACCATATGGCTTTCTGAGCTGGTCTAGGAGTGCCAAGAGACTTTTGCGCGGGTCCCTTCCGAAATGGGTCGGTTGAGAGCCGATCTGCGAGAGCACTCACCGAGGTTAAAGTAGATACCGTGCGGTTGAGGGCCCCTGGATGTTGTTCGGTTGTCTGATTCGGCCATCCCCAACGCTTGGTTTTAGGTGCCTATTGGTGCTGCAACGCGGGCGCTGTGAATGATAGTGAACTGAGTCAGAGCAGTTCACGTGTTGAATTAGGGCGACTACACTCCTGGGCAACCAGGTTGATGAAAAAGTAGTAGAGAGATGATAGTATCTCGATCCGAACCTAGAGCTTGCGTTGGTTGCGCAACAACGTCGCGATAAAGGCTTTATGCTTAGTACGCACGCGCTAATTGGGCGTATTCCCACCCATGAGGCCGCGCGGTTTAGACATTTTCAGGTATGCGAGTTACAAATGCTTTGACTACTGTCAAGGTCCCAGCAATCGGCTCTACAAAATCCAAATTTATTTTCAACGCCGCGAAATTTTAGTGGTTTTTTCATTTCTCTGTGTCGCCGATGGCGATAGCTTAGATCTATATCTCCACTTTTGTCACAACGTCCATAATTTGCTTCACAAGGTCAGAGTTAATTACAAACTTAACACAAGCCTTATGATTGGACGTTATATAAGCTATCATTGTGAACAGTTAATGTATTTGTGCATATAGGAGGAAAACTCAGACACTGACAGTATTCTAAGGAAAAGTTTGTGTTTGAATTGTGAATTTTAAAAATTGTTGTCGTTCCGAATTGGCTCTCTATGGTAGGAAATCCATTTACCGGCCTTTTTTTTGGAAACCGGTTTTCGGTAAGGCCCATTTTCAAATGACGTCACGCTTGCTATAAAAAATTAGTATCCAGAAAAAGGTCATAACTCCTGCAGTACAGCAAATTTTGTTTATAGGACTCTAGCTACCACCCCCAAACAGGGGGTGTGTTTGATGGGTGGCCGGAGTACTATAAACAAAATGTCTGACTAGTTTGGAATTATGAACTTTGTGGATTTTATAGCAAGCGTGACGTCATTTATGAACAGCCCCTAATACCGATTTTTTTCAACAAAAAAACAGAAAAGCAGTTCTCTAAACCCTCGGAATGAAAAATATTGTACGAAACTCGGAAAAATATAAGTTTTTGACTGGTGTGATTGCAAACCATACACTCGTCAAAAACATTATATTTTTCCTAGTTACGTAAATAACTATTTCATAGCAGGGCCGGTATACTAGACTGTACTCAACAAGGATTGAGTTTCAAAACTATCTCTCAGAAGTAACTAAAAAAACAGCCACTTAGCGTTCAGCATTTGAGGTTATAGCAGAATTTGTTGATTAGCTGCAGAATTATATTGCAAATTATATGCAAAATTTGGGATTTCATTGGCAACTTAGGTAAGCTAAATCTTGAACGAACATTTTATACTTCCTAAGCTGAATTTTCGCTCTTAAAGCCTGTATTTATGGCTTCTTATGTTCGAGGAGATTACAAGATCTGTTAAAGAAGGCCAAAAACTTTCTCAGCACACCTCTGGAAACTGGAAACTATTTATTTCATTGGAACATGTTCAAAGATATCGGATTCTTACACTTCACTTGCATGAAAAAAATATGTTTGAAAGTCAGGTCTTAACTTTGGGATGTCCTGATGGCCACTTACCCATTTCTATGTCAAATCTAGAAAATTGGCCATTAAAAACTCTAAGGAAACTTACCCGAAAACTTCATCTTATAATGTTGAAATCAAGAAGTAAAACAGCGCTTTTCAAAAATTTACCGCAAAAAATTGGTAATCGAAATCCAAAAACCAGTTTTCGGTATTATAATAACATAATAATCTGCCCTACAACCCATGAAGGGTTAGAGGCTAGACCATTATTTACTAGTTTTGCTGTTTGTGGTTCTACTTTATATAGATCCTTTCGTTACCGGAATGTTTTACTGTGCCAGTGGTAAGCTGTGCGACAAACCCAGTGCCATCTATGAGATGTAAGTAGGAGCGAAACTAGTAGGAGTAGAATACCGGCACCTCCCAACAATGCCTTTCACCGGTAAGCCGTACGATGGCACTACACTCAACTTCACTTGACTTGAACGATTCAATCAGTTTTGTTTTGTTTACAAATCTAACAATCGGTACAAATCTGAGAAATCGGATATAGCTCAATAATATATTTAAATTTTATTTTATTTATGCCAAATTAATTTCGACACCAAATTGGCTGTCATCATCAGTGGCTGAAAAAAACAATTTTTACAATGAAAACAATATTCAGATTACGTACACACAATTCTGACCTTCACTACTAACAAGTAAATTAATGGGTTCAACAATTTTGTTTTTGTCATAATTTTTAGTATCTAATGCTAAAATACACAAACATTAAAGTATTTTCTAAAAGTTAATCACACTTTCTTACTTGAAACATTAGAAGTCACATAATATTAAAATTAATTTCAGAAATTTTGGACTTGACTATAAACAAATTGGACGGTACTCCATCATTAACATGAAGACGAACTAAACATGACTCATCAAAAGTATAATATTACTGCAGTCTGTGTGGAACCTTATAAATGTAATTAAACCTAAAAGCTCATAGAACTGATTACAAAACGTAACGTCAAATAATGTTGTTGTAGGTTGTTGATAACATTATTGAGTCTGTCTGTTTGTTGAGGCAATTAGGGGTCTTCTTAATGGCAATCATTTCTAAAATGTCCCTTTTATTTTGATTACTCTCACGGTAAAGAATCTTAACTTCGTCCCATAGAGGCGTATGATTATGTGTAATTGCATGATCACACAGCGCAGAATGGTACTTGTTCTTTATTTTTACATTATATTTATGCTGGTAAATTCGATCCTTCAATAGCTGTAAAGTCTGGCCTATGTATATGTATCCACAGGAACAAGTTATACGGTAAACTAAATACGATTGTTGCAACTTGGGTGTCGGATCTTTAAGTTTGCTAAAAATCGAGTTCTTCAAGGTGTTGCCACCTTTCCCAACTAATAAGACTTCATCTTTGCAAATAGCTTTCAACTTCTCAAAAAGTCCTTTTACGTACGGTATCGCAACAATCGGAAGTTTTTCTGTTTTTGTTGTTTTTTCTTCGGTTGAAGCGAATTTTTGTTGTGCAGTTCTTATAAGGCTATTAACTAAACCGATTGGGTAAAGGTTTCTAGTTAATGTGGAACGCAGCAGTGTCAAATTATGTTGGTGAAATTCGGGTTCGGATAGCGTCAAAATTTTTTTAGTTAGTAAGGTCACAGTATTTCTTTTATACGTTGCTGGTAAGTGTGACTTAAAATTTAAATATCTGCCGGACCAAGTGTCCTTGTGGTACCAATCTGTTTTTATGCTTCTGTTATCCCTAATGCACAAAACTTCAAGGAAAGATATTCGTTGATTATGTTCAATGTCAACTGTAAACTGGATGTGTTTGTTGTACTTATTAAATGCAGCCTTAATTTCGTCAACTTTATCTGCTGGAACAGCTGTCAGAATGTCGTCAACATATCGCCAATAAAATGGTATTTTAAATTTTAGTTTGTTGATGACATTGTCCTCCAAAATTTCAAGAACCAAGTCAGCAAAAACTGGGCTCGCTGGAGATCTTGGTTCTTGAAATTTTGGAGGACAATGTCATCAACAAACTAAAATTTAAAATACCATTTTATTGGCGATATGTTGACGACATTCTGACAGCTGTTCCAGCAGATAAAGTTGACGAAATTAAGGCTGCATTTAATAAGTACAACAAACACATCCAGTTTACAGTTGACATTGAACATAATCAACGAATATCTTTCCTTGAAGTTTTGTGCATTAGGGATAACAGAAGCATAAAAACAGATTGGTACCACAAGGACACTTGGTCCGGCAGATATTTAAATTTTAAGTCACACTTACCAGCAACGTATAAAAGAAATACTGTGACCTTACTAACTAAAAAAATTTTGACGCTATCCGAACCCGAATTTCACCAACATAATTTGACACTGCTGCGTTCCACATTAACTAGAAACCTTTACCCAATCGGTTTAGTTAATAGCCTTATAAGAACTGCACAACAAAAATTCGCTTCAACCGAAGAAAAAACAACAAAAACAGAAAAACTTCCGATTGTTGCGATACCGTACGTAAAAGGACTTTTTGAGAAGTTGAAAGCTATTTGCAAAGATGAAGTCTTATTAGTTGGGAAAGGTGGCAACACCTTGAAGAACTCGATTTTTAGCAAACTTAAAGATCCGACACCCAAGTTGCAACAATCGTATTTAGTTTACCGTATAACTTGTTCCTGTGGATACATATACATAGGCCAGACTTTACAGCTATTGAAGGATCGAATTTACCAGCATAAATATAATGTAAAAATAAAGAACAAGTACCATTCTGCGCTGTGTGATCATGCAATTACACATAATCATACGCCTCTATGGGACGAAGTTAAGATTCTTTACCGTGAGAGTAATCAAAATAAAAGGGACATTTTAGAAATGATTGCCATTAAGAAGACCCCTAATTGCCTCAACAAACAGACAGACTCAATAATGTTATCAACAACCTACAACAACATTATTTGACGTTACGTTTTGTAATCAGTTCTATGAGCTTTTATGTTTAATTACATTTATAAGGTTCCACACAGACTGCAGTAATATTATACTTTTGATGAGTCATGTTTAGTTCGTCTTCATGTTAATGATGTAGTACCGTCCAATTTGTTTATAGTCAAGTCCAAAATTTCTGAAATTAATTTTAATATTATGTGACTTCTAATGTTTCAAGTAAGAAAGTGTGATTAACTTTTAGAAAATACTTTAATGTTTGTGTATTTTAGCATTAGATACTAAAAATTATGACAAAAACAAAATTGTTGAACCCATTAATTTACTTGTTAGTAGTGAAGGTCAGAATTGTGTGTACGTAATCTGAATATTGTTTTCATTGTAAAAATTGTTTTTTTCAGCCACTGATGATGACAGCCAATTTGGTGTCGAAATTAATTTGGCATAAATAAAATAAAATTTAAATATATTATTGAGCTATATCCGATTTCTCAAATTAAATCGGTACAAATCCGTCTGCGGTTGAGTTTCGAACCAACGCACTGGCAACTCAATCCCGTAGTAGCAAGCAGAAGTGTTAACCACTACGCTATCGAGTTGTTTATCGGTAATCGAAATCCAAAAACCGGTTTTCGGTATTACCGGTTTTCAAAAAACCGGTTGGATTCCCTACTCTGGGGTCGTGCACTTGCTATAAAAAATTAGCATCCATAAAATGGTCATAGCTCAGTCAGAACAGCAAATTGTGTTTATAGAACTCTGGCTACCCCCCCCCCCCCCAAATAGGGGTGTGTTTGTGGGGGTAGCCGGAGTACTATAAGCAAAATATTTGATCAGTTTGCAGTTATGGCCTTTTTGGATTTTATAGCAAGTGTGACGTCATATGTGCATGACCCCTCTACGGCTTTTCATAATCACGGGTGGCTGCCAAGCAACCGCACGGGTTTTTTTATCTGTTTTTTTACTCACTTCGAAAGGCTAATGTTTTATGGGCTTATATGTTGTGTGAATTTTGGTTTATTTTAACATTTCGGTTGTTAGTTGTACAGAGTGTAATACAAATATTGCCATGTAAAAATATTTCTTTGGTGTGAAAAAAAACCCTGAGCTGACATCATATTGAAATAGTCATATGTGCATATGTTACGCCTCCAACATTTGTTGAAACAATCTCAAAACATAACTCCACTAACTAAGTTCATAAAATGCATCACAATTTAACTCTATCATATGAATATTTCAAACGCATATGAACTAGGATTTGCTTTTAAAATTATGTTTTGAAATGCATTTTCGTGAAGTGCTAAAAGATTTATTTGAATTTCGCACTCTCTTGTCTGTTGTTTGTTGCATCTACGAGTGGTTTAATTTTCTACAACTAAAGCAGCTGATAAACGTTAACGATGAGAAAATGAAAAATGAGAAATGAGAAGTGTTTTAGGTACTTCGGTTGAATACAATTAAACTTAACTGATTGTGAATGCAATCAATTGAATTGGATGTGATTAAAGATGATGTTACCAGCATGCCATATTGTATATCGAACCCTTTTTTCTTACTGAGGGAGATGCAGGAAATAATTGGAATTCACTACAATTTACGGCTGTGTGTTTTAGCTGTTTTGACAATACAACTTACTTTACGTTTTCGGCGCTACAGATACTTGTAAGCTTTTGCCTGCTCGAGGATCCTGCCAATACAAAATACATTGCAAAAAGAGATAATCTCGAAAACAGCAAAACACGCAAGTTTAAAAGCACACGACCGTACGAAGACTTAGTTTGTTTGTCCGTGTTAATTTCAATCGGGTTACCGGCATGTTCTTATTGTTACGAGCTATCAATTAACAGGAGTTGATCTATCTGCAGCGTACGCCACCGTTTGGATGTATAAGTTGGTCAAGGCAATACCGCGCCTTTTACTATGTGACGTCATCTGTAACATTTTAAGTGATCGCTACTTCCAAGTATTAATGGGCTGAGAGCGGATGGCGACATGAATTAACGCCCGGAGAATTATCGCCTGAGAACTATAGCCCGAAAAAATTGGAATTATCACCCGGGAATTTTCGCGTTACCGAGCGATAATTTCCCGTGCGATAATTCCTCGGGCGTTAATTTCCTCTCGGGGCATTAATTCTCCGGGCGTTAATTCATGTCGCCATCCGCTCTCAGCCTTGTTTACTCAACGGCCGAGTATTGTTGCTCGAGCTGGCTGAATAGTGCGCACACAAAAAAGATTGATGTCGTTCTAAACGAAGTTATGCGCTTAATCAGGCTTCCCACGCTTTGCAATATTGCCCCTCCAGCAATAAGGAGACGAATGACATTCAGCCGGACAACGACATTCTAGACACTCCTACTCCGAGGTTGGTGTCTAGAAAGCCTCTAATAGTCTAATAGAAGGCGATTTCGACCCGAAATCAGTTTCGCTGGATAATTGGATGAGTTTCGGAGTCACTAGTCAGTTATTTCGAAACGTACTTTTCACGCTCGTCGGACTTTGACATGCCAAGAAAAGCCTGGAAAAATCTAAACCGATTACGAACAGGGCATGGAAGATGCAATGACCTGCTCTTTAAGTGGAACTATATCGACGACCCTAGCTTTGAATGCGGCTTTTCGAGGCACATATAGTCAACGACTGCCCAATTTTATCAGGGCCAGATACAGGACATAACTGAATTAAAACATAACGCCGTCCGATGGTTTCTGCAATTAGAACTTTGAAATTAATGTGATTGAAACGTTATATTTCTTTTTCTTTTGTGCTTAGGCTAGAGATGAGCGGGTCGACCATTTTTCGAAACCCGACCCGGACCGAACCCGACCCGATAAAATTTTTCGAAACCCGAAACCCGAACTGTTTCAAAACCCGACCCGGACCGAACCAGACACTCAAGTTTTTTGAAGCTCACAACCCAAATTACTTCGAAACAAAAATTATTTCAACGCACGACGTCTGCATTCTTCACGGACCTTAGATAAAACAAAATTCGTGTAATGTAAGATGATAAAATTTAGACAAGTTTTGTAAAATATAAAAAGTCAATAAAGGATCGGGACCCGAATAAAATGATACAACAACCCGACCCGATAAAATTTTTCGAAACCCGAACTGTTTCCAAACCCGGACCGGACCGAACCCGACCCGATTAAAATTTTCGAAACCCGAATCCCATGAGCCCGAAAAAAACAATTCGGGTTCGGGTCGGGTTTTTCGAAGTTTCGGGCAACCCGCTCATCTCTAGCCTAGGCTAAATTTGTGTTATTTTAACTTTCTTAATTGTTTTGATTAACCGAAAACCATGCGCTAAATAAATAAATAAATCAATTATCTTTTATTGGATAATATACAGCACTAATATTGATCGGTTAGTGGTGACATAACTACACCTAGTACTGTAAACGCAAGGATATACAATTAATTTATCAATGAACTTGTGGCAGTGTAAGTAGGAACGTTGGTTGGTTTTATTATGAAGCTGAATTTAATTTACAATCACTTAAAACTAATTTGTTCAAATACTATTGAGCTAAGAACAACCAAGTAGGAACGTAGTACGAAGTAAGCGTGTTTTTTTGCAATTCACCGACAAAAACTCGCTTTTTCGTGCGTCATTCCGGTGTCGCATGAAGTCATTTTGCCGCACTAGTGCGATGACGGTTTTTTTGGTACTGGAATTGAATTTTTATATTAAAAGGAAATCTCGTTTCTGTAGTTGGATTGCAAAAAACGTTGTTTGATACACTTTACGTATGCTAGTAGTTTAACACACACAATGTGTTGCCGAACTCGCCTTCGGCTCGTATCGGCAATCTCACATCTAGTGCGTTAAACTACCTTCATACGTAACTTGTATCAAAAATTACTAATTCGATTTTTCATCTGCCATTAAAATATTCGAAATTCGTATGTTTTCCACTCGACATGGGGTTTTTGAGTCAAATTTCATCCTTGGTCAGGACCCTCTGGTCGTTTCCGGAAGGCAGTCCGGTACCAAAAAATTCCTTCCACAATGTTTAATGATGAAATGACTCGGTAACAGGCTGCGTACTTGAAAAGTATTAGTAACCTTGTAGTAGGCAGCCTGATACCGCGTTGAAAGTAATATGACTTACGAATATTAACTTCGGTTTCGATGACATCATCAGATTTTTTCACCAGGCTGCGTTCTTAATGGTAAATAAACTTCTCAAGTAGGCAGCCTTGTGCCGAGCTGGAACCGAATGCACAGAAATGTACTCGTTTTCCACACCAGAATTGTCATAGAAACTCCATGCTGTCTAGCTTGAAATGCAGACTTCTGTTTGTTGCAACTCCATGAAAATATTCTAGACGACGATCGAATGAGGAGTTCAGGCGCTAGACAAAGGACCGATCTAGTGCCTCAACTCGTTATTTCATCGTCGCTTAGAACATTTTCATGTAGTAGAATTGCAACAAACAGAGGCTTTTTTAAGAGACGCCACTCTCTATAATGGTTCCGTGCATGCAACAATGTAGAGATTCACATTTTTGTTCTAATAATCACTCGCTTGAAGAGTTTTTGAGTTTTGGTGGAACAGACAGAGAGACGGACGGAAGTAAACTGAATCTTTACGTTTGTTTCCAATTCCAATTGCTTCCCGCAACCCCCTGTACAGTCTACGTTGGAAAGTATACATAACACCGAAATTATTTACGAGACGCAATTAAATTGAAACACATTAATCCTAATTCTAACAACGAACTAACTAACAACCAAAAGTTAATTATAAAAAGTAACATTTTCAGCTTCTATTTCAAATATAAAATTATTTTTTTATGACATCATCGTCACGATCTTTAAATATATAAATAAGCTGTGATAAAATCATAAATTTTTTATTGGGAGTAATACTTTGTCGTATTTTTTTTCCATTCCTTCTTTGTATCTAAACAGAAGCCTCATTTTCCCCGATAAATATACTTTGGGTCATGAAATTAAATTTGGTTTTTATTTTTTGGGGAAAAGAAAAATTTATTTTAAATTTAATGACATCGACAGATGTTTGGAATCAATAAAACACCAGAAAAACGATTATTTTTATTTGTATGTTTTTTTGATGGATTTCTGTGAATAAAATTATTGAATTCCCGTCTATGGATATCGAATACTTTTTTATGTCAAACGTAAACATAATTTATCTTTAACCATACCAATATCCTTGAAACTCGTCTGGTTTTCTAAGCGCATTTTTTTATTTTATTTTTGTTAAAAACGAAATGGTAATTTTTTCTAATTATGGGCAGTGACGCAAGTCGTAGACAGAGGAATTGATGGATTAAAGACTCAGTAGATCCGGAGAAATGAATTGCAGAAAGTTTCATTTTTATATATGTGTATCTAACCCAATTTGATGAATTTCGTAGGCCTTTGTCACATTTTACTCTTTCCTCGAACTATGTGAAAATCCCCTCCCCCCTCAATCCCAAGCAGTAGTGGCTCCCTAATCATTTGATAAAAACTAAGGGGCTGTCCCTAAATTACGTAACACATTTTTGGCCACTTACCCCCCCCCGTCGTTGTCACACACTGTAACAATCACTCGAACCCCCGCCCCCCCCTGTTACGTAACAAAATTGAATTTATTTTTTAACAAAAAGAAGCAAATGTTATGACGTTCAAAGTGGTATCTTATGATTTGTCAAAACTAGAGAAAGACCACGTCACCAAGTGAAACAGATGATCACAAAAAAGTTTTTCGTATGCGATTTTGACCAAATTTAATTAAAAATATAAGTTTTTGGTTGTAAAAGTGTTTGTTACGTATCATTTCTACACTCCCCACCCCCCCCCCCCCCCCCCCCCTATCTTTACGTAATTTAGGGACAGCCCCTAATCTTCTATACCTAAGACCCAGAAATTCACACCTCATGTTTAAAAGAACAGTGTTTTCTAAGAAAATTTCAGAACATATCTACATTTACATCTACCGTTGTAGTAGTGGTGCTACCTGGTGTCAACTAAACCCACGAGCACAATTAGTGAACAAAAAAGGGTTTTCCAGCGACAACCTTTTAGCGCCACAAGAAGTTGTCAATTTTCACTTTTTGTTTTACCTCTGTCCTTTGCATGTAGGACGGTTTTTCTTAAATGTCATATCACATGAGAATCTGAAATGGAGTCAAACTGAATGGTCAAATTAAATGACAATCGACTCTAATTTGAAGATATTTGTGAAAAAGGAAAGTTTAAGTTGCGTTTCATATTTCATATAGTATGAGAAATAGTTGCTTCCTAAACAGTTCGTCTTAGTCGATAATAGTATTTATATCATTCGGGCATATAATTAGCCATTTGTATACCTGAAAGTAGGGTATAATGACCATATTATAGGCGAGTTTCATACAAACTGGGAGGTATATAATAGGCATATTATGGTCGACTCGACTATAATTTTCATTATTGTCCGACTGTAATATCATGACGTCAAATCTCAAAGGAAATAAAAAAAAAGCCACGATTCAAATGGCGAATTATATGCCCAAATGATATAAACTATCGTATTAACCAAGGGAAAAATAGCTTAATTATAGTATCGGTACGTGAATATTCCTCGGGGCATAGCCCTTCGAACATTCACTTCACCTCGACTACAATCGCACCATTATATTCCTTGGGTAATAATATACTATTATACTACAAGAACTGTAAAGGGTATTTTATGTTCGAGGAATGGTAAATGGTTCGAGAAGCAGGCGAACATAGAACATAAAATACTCTTTCAGTTCTTGCAGTGTAAATACTTTGGGCTTTTAAATTGGGTTATTATTTGCCTTCCGATAAAAAAATTATGAATGTCCAATAAAAAAATTTTTTTGTCCAATAAAAATATTTAATGACCAATAAAAAAATACATTTTACTTTTACGAAATGAATTTATTTTTTTATTGAACATTTAATATTTTTATTAGGAAAAAATATTTTTTATTGGACAAAAACATTTTTTCTATTGGAAGATTTAATACGATCCTTTTAAATTTACTTGTTATGCTGTTTTCAACATTATCGACATTATGTCTTTTTTCAGTGTATTTTTTGTATGGAAAACCTTGAAAACAGCTGAAACTTGATAACAAGTAAATTTATAAGCACACGACCGTATTGAGCGCTTAAACGCATTTTATTTGATCGAAAACAGAACACACATTCTGTTTGCATATAAACGCGTCATCTAAGTTTACAGTTCTAATGTAAAAATTATATACTTTTACAGTTCGAGTGTGAAGCTTATATATTGGTGTATGTATATTTTAGGCGGTGATGTTTGTAGACGAATTGCAAAGCCTTCTTTATATCGAGTTTTTCGCTCAAATAAAGTGCGTTTTATATGCGCGAAACATTTAAATTTTTTTTAATCATTCACGACTAAATATGGCCCATGCAAATTTAGAAAACAGAGTAACATTTATTGGTAGACTCGACCATTATGGATTTTAATGCATAGCGAGCGGTATTGTTGTGTTACATTGACGGTTCATCGCCAATGTATACATAAAATAAATGCCACGAAATTGCACGAAACTGTGTAAACTGCACGAAACCACTTATAAGCTGCACGAAACCATGTAAATCTAGTTACTGTGTAAGGTACGAAACGCTCTCATCGTACTAAACGAAAAACATGGCCGCTTTGTTGTTGTCAAAGCGAACGTGTGGAAAATATGTGAAATTTTTTGGTGTGTTTTCAACAAACCGCTCGCTTATGCATTAAAATTTTGAACTGAATTGGCTATGATATGCAGTTGTAACACATCTGCGATTACGACACCTCGCCTTTGGCTCGGATATCGCAAACTTTCGCAGATGTGTTACAACTGAATTACATAGCCAATGCAAACATAAATAAAGTCATTCAAAAGTCTGTTTTTATTATCAATTATGGTCTCACATTTAATTCGGAATAGTTGCAAAATGTTGTCTGGGCACAATAAATGGATGAGAATTAGCTTTTTTTAAGTTTCTCTCCATTTTTAATGCACAATTCGTGTACTTAAAAAAATTGTAAACAAAACATTCATTTGGAATTTGACATTCAGTTCAGAGCATACTTTATCAATGCGGTGTACTTGAACTTGAATCAATCATTTATTTGGGAAGTGATTTTTCGAACATTTTTTGCTTAAATTGCTTTGTTTTTCCATATTTAGTCGAAAATGATAAAAATTTTTAAGTCCGTCTTGTACTACATGTGGACAATATAGTTCTTGGTTGAAGAAAAGACCACGGGTTGCCGCCCGTGTTGTCCATCACAACAAAAACCTCTTAAAAAGTAGAGTGTGACGCAGTCCGTAAGACCGCTTCCACAATTTGTGATATCGCTTGAAGTGACGCTATCGCTGATAATACGCAGAAGTTTGTTTGAATGGAATCTTGCGTTCAAGGTTTTGATTTCCCGAAAAAATTACAGCGCGATTAATTTTGGAAGCGGACTTGCGGACTGCGTCACACTCTGCCTTTTAAGAGGTTTTTGTTGTGATATCAGTCGTTTTGGAAGTTTTCAGTTGTTATAACTAAAATTCATGTGAAAAAATTTCTATTTTTTGAGAAAAATTTTCTCCGAAAAAAAATTCTTTAAGAAAAGACAATTTTCTTAGAAAAAAAATGTGTCCGAAAACAATTTATCTAAAAAAGAGCTTTTTTAAAAAAAAAAAAAAACACTTCTCATAAAATTTTCTCCAAAAAAAAATTTTCTCCAACAAAGTTTTTCTTCAAAAAAATGTTCTCTAAAAAAAAAGTTCTCCAAAAAAAATTTCTGTCTCCAAAAAAAGTTTTCTCCAAAAAAATTTTTCTTCGAAAGAAATTTTTCTCCAAAAAAATTTTTCACCGAAAAAAAATTTTTCTCCAAAAAACATTCCTTACGAAAAAAAATTGTTCTCCAACACCTTCGGCTACCATCGGAACACTTCGTATCACCTTCGGCTACCTTCGAAATACTTTGTTGCCGCCCTGGGACTTTTCTCCAACCTTGCACTATATTGTCCATATGTAGTACGAGTTGCATTCTATTCACTGCACTATTCTTGCTCTCTACTTTCGCGTTTCGTTTTTCTAACTTGTTAACAAACATGACAGGGAACCATACAGAAATTCTGGTTAATCTAATTGACTATATTTCCCCATCAAATTTTCACAACACGAACAAAATAGAAATAAGCATGAAAAACGGGGCCCCAAACGGGACCAAAACTACCCAGTTCAAAGTTCTTGTAAGTGGCTCTGTCGGGAATTTTAACCTTTGAGGTAGACTGAGATCATTATTTTTTCAGGATTCTGCTTGGTAAATGCAGCAAATTTTCCACGAGTCGAAACAAAAATTTGGAAACACATATACGTACAACGTAATTTTGTTTTAAAAAAATTTTTCTCCAACACCTTCGGCTACCATCTGAACACTTCGTATCACCTTCGGCTACCTTCGGAATACTTTGTGTCACCTTTGCCTGCCTTCGGAACACTTCGTGTCACCTTCAGCTACCTTGGGAACACTTCGTGTCTTAATGATTTATCACATCCCACACACTTCCCACATCACTCCACACTCTTCCCACATCATCCCACACTTCACACATCATCCCACACACATCCCACATCATCCCACACACTTCCCACATCATCCCACACACTTCCTACTTCATTCTACACATTTTCCGCTTCATTCCACACGCTTCCCACTTCATTCCACACACCCCACATCATCCCACACACTTCCCACATCATCCCACACACTTCCCACATTATTCCACACACTTCCCACATCATTCCACACACTTCCCACATCATCCCACACACTTCCCACATCATTCCGCACACTTTCCACATCATCATCATCCACATCATCATTTTCCACATCATTAAACATCATTTTCGGTCACTTCAAAAAAAAAATTTTCTCATAGTCGCATCGTAGCTCATTTCGGACCACTTTGACCGACTCCCGGCAATGAACCCCCAACCGATTTCCACCGGTTTCGTTGGCTTCGTGAGATGGATACCTTTCATTAGATACCCTATTCACCACGATCTGACCACTACCGGCCGAGATATAGCCGAAGAAGTGCTCCCGTCGGTGGATTTCATATTTCGGGGTTGTATGGAAACTTTGAAGGCCAATAACTCAGTTCCAAGATTTTTTTGGGGGTAGCCACCGGATGAACTTCACTAAAAACTTTAAAGAAATCGCTCGGGCGGTTCTCGAGAAAAAAAAGTAGATAGACACATCGTGGACATACGAGTACAACACAGGAATAAAATTTTGATGATTTTCAAACATATTTTTAACATTTTTATATGGAAATTGGTCATCTTTGATTGGCGATATCTCGGCTCATTTCTAACCGATTTTGATGAGTGAGGGCTCGTTGGAAAATAATTTGGAGGGGAAGGGTCCAGGGGGGAAAAACCGAAAAGTTCGCCAATACATAGATGCCTTGTCTCAAAGTTTTTTTGATGGGGTTTTTTGGTTTGGGGACTTTTTTTGGGGTGTGTTGACTGCGTTAGGCCCTCCGCTGCCGCTTCGGGCATGATATACGAACTTCACGAATTGGGAGGGAAAATAAAGGCAAAACTTAGAGAATCGTACTTATAATAGAACTGACCCAAGAAAAACTATGTTACCGAAACAAATTCTCTGAAAATATTCGCTAATTTTGTGTTCAAAACAACTTATATCGTATCCAACGACTGAATAATTTTTCTATTCGCTCAGTTTCAATACAATCAAAAATCTCAGTCTAGGACTTGCGTCACACTTCCACATTGAGTTGTTTCTTGGGGGACACTTAACATCTGAAGTTAATGGGCAGAGGCTGGAGTGCAGAAGAAAGGGAAAGGGAGAACCAATGAGCTGGCTCAGAAGCTTGAGTAAGCGGTCCCTTATCACCATCCTACAATCGGGAAAAACAAGTGGAACAATAATTTTATTCAATTTATTAATACTAATGTTCTATACGATAATGGCTATTTGTCGCCTGAAGCACTCACTTCTTTTTATATTCTAATAAACTAAGTCATTATGTCGTTACTCATCTTTATGTTCAAAATCTGCATTTATTTTGTCCGACTGGTTTTCGAATACAGGATACTTACACATTGCCGACAGTAGCGACGTTCGTCCAATTTTATCAGCGAATCTATTTCCTCAATATGAAGTCAGACATCGTGTTATACAAATATATATATTTAGAAGGGTTGACGTAAATTTCGATTCTAATTTGGTAAATTATTGGGTTTATATACAAACAATAGCCTTTCATGTCACACACTTTTCATTTATTTTCGTCCATAAAACATCAATAAAGCTCTTCATCCGAATTTGTTTTGATTGTTTAATGACCTGCATTTACCAAATTTGCTCAATTATTCGAAAATCGTGTAATCGAAAAAAGAAGGAATTATTTATGAGAACACAGTGTATACAAAAAACATACAAAACTCTTATGCCAAGTGTTTATGATTATGTTTGTGTTTAACACATAAACCCATCATGAGCCATTTTCTTTTGTAAAATAAAAACTCTTAGAAAAACATCAAAAAATTAAAAATGATGAGATGCATTGACATGAACCATAAGACGTTTTTTTTTAAATGAAAAGATGATTGCTCACATACGGCGTACGTTTGTTATGAAAGATATTTGATGTTAGTGTTAGCAACGTTTTTTCAAATTAAAGTGTGAACCAATTTCTGCATTGAAAAACAACTTTGCACAATAAATAGAACTATGAGGTTGTGGCATGGCGCGTATAATTATAGTGGCAGCTCATTGTTATTTTTCAACAATTCGGAAAATTGGAAAAAAAATTTTCGATGTTTTGTTATTTCGCACTTATGAGGAGAGAAAATAACTTCAATCGTTTAGACATTTATAGGGTAATTCAGTTGGATTTTATCAGAAGCGTCGACTTATATTTTTCCCGAGGCCTAACGCGAAAATAGGCTAATGATCTACTAGGGATGGATCGGTGTCGCATCAGGAGAGTTGTGGGAGCGATCACTGGACATTGCGGGTTGAATCCGTACATGAGCAAGTTGAGGCTTTCAGGAACTACCGAATGCTCTTTGTGAATGCACAAAATTCCTTCAGCTTCAGATTCTATACATAC
Source organism: Pseudolycoriella hygida (assembly GCA_029228625.1). Taxonomy (NCBI): domain Eukaryota; kingdom Metazoa; phylum Arthropoda; class Insecta; order Diptera; family Sciaridae; genus Pseudolycoriella; species Pseudolycoriella hygida. The sequence goes on along the minus strand of CM055403.1, from coordinate 175,457,065 downwards.
ATTTACGAAACCGGTAAGCTTCCGAAAATGTGGAAAAAATCAAAGTCTGGAGTCGTGTTTTTGGATCTCTCGGCAGCTGACGGCACAGTGAGGAAACGCGGTTTGATGTTCTAGCTGAGTAAGATTATTCCGTGTAGGACAACTCTAAAATTGTTTATGAACATGCTGAGTGATCGGTCCTTCCAAGTGGAAATAAATTGCAAGACTAGTAGGAAGAGAACATTGAACAATGGTCTTCCACAGGGATCTGTTTTGTCGTGCTTCCTATAATGGGCCTAATGGGCCTATCGTCAACGCAATCTAGAAAGTTCGTCTATGTTGACGAAAATGCAATCGCAAGTCAAGCTGAAACATTCCACAATGAACAACCACCAAGCGCACCGGAAATTAAATTTGACAATGAATGGAAAGACACTGGAGCACGAAGCGAATCCACTTTACTTGAGAAATGTATTCGATCGAAGCCTCACTCACCGAGCTAACTCAGAACGTATAAAAACGAAACTGAAGTCACTCTTCGAACCACGACGCGACGCAAGCAATGATTTTGCCCGTTGCCGAATACTGCGCTCCGGTGTGAATGAATAGCTGTCACGACAGTGTCACGTAAGTAAGATCGATACGCAAATAAACTGTGCCTTAAGAATCGTCACCGGGACGGTTGATCCGACCGAAATAGAATGGCTGTACATTCTAAGCAACGTAGCACCACCACACACTCGCAGACAGGAAGCGGCGCTCAGAGAATGCATTGAAGCGGATTTCGAATTGAAGCGGATTGAAGCGGATTCCGAACTCCTACTGCATCACGATGTCGAATCAGCACCAACCAGGCTGCGTCTAAAATACAGAAAGCCGTTTTAACGGTTCTCTCAAGAGAGAGAGACAATGTCACTGACCTTCGAGCCAGATGGAGGGAGTGATGGCAATATGCAACAGTAGCGAACAAACAGTTAATCGTGGATCCAGTTGAAAATGTCAAAGGTCTCGAGTTACCTAGAAAACTTTAATTGAGAATAAACAGATTCCGAACTGGTCAAGGGTGCATTCCTAACGCACAGATGGAAGTTTGCCGACTCCTCCTCTGTGTTTCAGCTGTCAGCTGTCATACGCAAAAATTTGATTTCCTGTTCAAAAATACGCCATACATAATGACAAATTTTTGCGTTGTGAAAGCTGAAAGAACAGAAAAACTATAACATTGGGGGGTCCGGCATTTGTGACGCATTTTTTTAATCAAAAATTAAAACATTCCAAAAGAATTTTTGCGTTTCAAAG
>CM055403.1:175427364-175447906 GCA_029228625.1 Pseudolycoriella hygida | reverse complement strand
TCCCCCTGTCCAATATCGTTCACTTCAATAACGGCCTCCGCCTAATATCATCCATATCTATATTGACCTCCGTCTTATATCTTCAATTTCAATATCAAATTTTTTGGGCTAAGGCCGACAATAGGACCAATCTCTGTTCCTAAAAAAAGGCCTCGACCCATTTCACCATGGACAAAAATGTTTGCCTCGATTTTATGTACAAAATAGCAAAATAAAAGTTTTTGGGTCAGGGCTCACCTGAGGACGTGTCTAGGCCCTAAAGAATGTTCGCCTCGATTTTCTCTATAACACTTTCTGCATCATCTCACACAGTTTCATCATCATGCAACTCACTTCCAACATCATCCCACACACTTTCCACATCATCCCACACACTTTCCACATCATCCAACAACATCCCACACACTTTCCACATCATTCCACACACTTCCCACATCATACCACAGATTTCCTGCATCATTCCACACAGTGTCCGCATCATTCCACACAGTTTCTGCATCACCCCACACACTTCTCACATCATCCCACACACTTCCCACATCATCCTACACACTTCCTACATCATGCCACATCATCCCACCACAGAACCCCTAAGGAGAGGCCTTGGACACATACTTCCATGACTGTTCCAGTCAATTTTCTCTACAACATCGCAAAAAAAAATTTTGTGCTAGGGCCGACCTTAGGCTCACCTCTTGGACCCACGTAGGGCCCTAGCCACAAGCCTCAGCGTCAAATTTTCTTAAATATTCTTAGGCCTTGAATTACCCTACAAATAGAAAAAGAATCAAGAAAATCTGAAACTCATTTTTGCGGCCCTAGCTTAGTCCAAGGGAACAAACTCAAAAAATTTTCTCTCATAAATTGTTAGGCTTTCATAGACCTATCGATCAAAAAAATTCTATGAAAATCGGAAATGCACAAATGCAATCCCAAAACCACTTTTTCAATTACCTTTCAGGGGAAAAAAAGATTTTGAAAATCAAGTCAAGTTTTACTCGAGTCATCGTGATGGCGGACAGATGGACAAATTTTTTTTTTGCAGATTCGGCATCTAGGGACCATGATCGATGCTCCCCCTACTCCACCCCCTTTAAATCGACTAGTTACGAACGTCGTAATAAAGGCATATTGAAATGAAATTTTACGGACAGGGGGACATATTGAAATGGACGTTAATAGACAGCGGGAGATATTGAATTGAACGTTAAATGGACGGAGATAGAGTTATTGCACTGGGCGATTTGTCGTGCTATCATATCCACACACCAGACTATTGCATTCCGAGAAAAACTTCAGACTTTAATTTAGAACCGATGAAATCTTTGAGTGTTTTCAGGTGAAGCGCCTCAACATCAGCTGCAATTGTACCCTCAAACACTGAATGTAAATCGCAATAAGTCATTAAAACCGCATTTACGCTGTTCGACTTCCAATTCGTACACACATGAAAGATCCAATTCATGTCGTATACGATACACAAAATTCGAAAAAAAAAATTTAATTTAAAATTTTTTTACAATTCATATTCTTTGCAATATAACATGGCATTCGTATTTTCATATAATGTGTGCTTCACGTAATATGAATTTATTTTGAAGTTAAAGAAAAATTTATTCATGAGAAAGGAACGACAAAATTAAATTTATTTTCAACCGCTCGCTCGTGTAAAGGGAAAAGATGTTGTAGCGTGCATTCATTGTTGTTGGGCTCGTGTAAGTCACAGCAATTCTTATTTTGTTAATAAGTCTTTGAATTTGCATAACATTCGTAGGACCTCGTTAGTTTATTCTCGAAAATAATTTACTTTTTCAAGTTGAACTCGTCTTTGTAAACGATTTCTACAAAATACTGCAATACATCAAAGGATCATCATACGTTTTACGAGTTAACCCAGCAAAACGATACAGTTAATTTACGCGAAGTTTACTAGCGCTTGAGATAATTCGCTTCTGAAAAACGACGTCACGTCACCCATTCTTTAAACTAAACTACGGAAGACACGAAACCGGATTGCACTTTTACCGAAGATTAGCGTGCATATCGATCTACCTATAAAATTCCCTATCGAACCTAGTAGGAATAACAAGGAAAAAGATAAAATTTTCATATTTGAATATTTGATACTGTAACCTGGGTTTTGCTTGGTGTTAAGAAAATTTGTTAACTAAATAACATTAAAGAATAAGCACGAGATTTTGAACTAACCGCGGTGAATTATTGTGGAGACAAATATTGTGATAAGAAATGAAACACAGATGACGCGAATGTCGGCTTGGATCACGAACATACGTCATATTGTTAAGTTCGACACAATGCGATTCTTTCTTTTTTGCTGTTGGATCTCGTAGGACACAGATCGTTCAACAAAGTTTCATTTTTCAATTGAAGATTTTTGAGAAGTAAGAGTTCTTCCAAGAACAAAAGAAAGAAATGTTTGATTTCATAAGTGCTCGTAGTGAACGGGCTAAGAGATTTGAACGCCAATACATTTTCAATTTGTCAACAAGGAAATCAACTAAGATTCCCAACAACAGCTTTTAGGTCACGGAACGAGTGTTTGAATTTTTATTCCTCAAATCATTGAAGTCGTTTTGGTGGTACAATTTTGCATGTGGTTTGTATGATCAACGAGAATATCACAAGGTTAAGGACAACCGTGGCATTATTCATTCCAAGTAATGTGAATAAGTTATTTGTGACGACAAATATCTTTTTGGATGATCCTGTGTTTCAAGGACTACGTCTTTTCACCCAACGCAAATTGAGGTCAGTGTTTAGTTTTAAGGGGTTGCGCAAATAGTTTTAAGTGTAATGGAGCATAAATACAGTTGACTTATGTTTAGAATTTCATAATTAAATTGGAATTTAGTGGAAAAGTGTTTAATTTATTTAAGGATATTAAAAGTTTCGTTACAATACCTAGCATAAAGAAAACATATACTCAGGCTAAACTCATTCAGAAATCGAATGGTTTTAAATACCTCTGGGCCAAAGATGGCAAAATTATTCTGAGGCAGAGCGATGACTCAAAAATTTTTAGAATACATCAAGATACTGATCTTACTAAAATCAAGCTGAATTATACAGGAGCGAAGGAAGTTAAAAAGGAGAGCAAGTTCAAAGGGTCGGTGCGGGAATTATTCTTATTTTATTTTATCTTTTTTATTGTAATTTCAACTATGATTTTAAATGGGACTGTCTTGGGGAATGTCTCGAACCAATTATTTGACGACATCGCGTCCTGCGATGATAATTTCTTAAAAAATTTATCCTCCTTCCAAGGTCTGACCATCCTACAGATTAATGCAAGGAGTATTGAGGGCCCGGATAAATTTGATAAGTTTATGTTCTTTCTTGCGAAAATACACTTCGAAATTCACGTTATTGTTGTGGGCGAAACAGGCCTATCTTATGGTATGGTGGGCTTGAGGAATATTCCAAATTTCAGTAACTATCCAGCATGCAGGTTGACGAAGGGGGGTGGGCTTAGTGTGTATATTAAGTGTAACTTGAATCATTCATTCATTGATAAAACTGATAGGGCATTTTATTCTATAACGGTGGACTTGAGTGTTAATCACGGGGAACTTCGAACTATGAGGAATTTATAGTACACCTTCAGAATTCCTTAGAAAGCTCGTGTGGCAAAAAGTGGTGGTTGCGGATGTTAATCTGGATGTGCTTAAAGCTAATGCCTCTAGTGCATCTCATATTACCCGTTACCTTAACCTGTTGACATGCAAGTTGTTAATGAGCACATTACCAGAAAGGTTAGCGGGATGATAACAGACCATATTGCTAGTAATTTCTATCAAAACAGCACACTCCTGATTGACACCGTTGAGTTTGACTTTTCTGATCATTCCGCTGTAATCACCCATGTGCCCATTGAGTTTAGCAAGGAAAAGGTCGTGTTAGAGTGCAAACTCATAGGTCATGACATGCTCAGGCGTGAGCTTTCGGTGAGGTTGTCTGAGACTCCTCTTGTTGAACTTGATGATCTCAATGAGTCAATAATGCCTTAGTGGACATTTATAAATGCGTACTGGACAAATGTACGACAATTAGTCATAAGATGCTAAGAGAACTTGAATTATGTCCCTGGATGAACTCTCACTTGCGATCGGTGATCAGTAGGAAGGACAACTACTATTCGAAACAAAAAAAAATTCTTGGTTTGCCCAATGTAAAAGCCAAATTGGCAGCCTTGGACGCGGAGCTAGTGAAGTGGCATGGGTTTTACAAGGACAGATATGATGAGGATATGTTCTTCAACTCATTTAATGACAGGAGAAAGACCTGGCAGAACATTAATCGACTTTTCGGGAGGGACAAACATGGACAAAGAGGCAAAGTGCTAAAAATTATATTTGCGGGAACTGACTATGTGAGTGACAAGGAGAAATCGAAGTTCCTTAATGATTACTTTACTAGTATTGGCAAGGAAATCGCTGGATGGATTGGTGGTGGGGGAGGTGGATCTCCACTGACTAATGTTGCTGCGACCAATTCGAGCATTTTTCTTAAACCTGTAAATTTGGATGAAGTCCAGAGGCTTATAGCCTCTATGGATCCTTTTAAGAGTACTGGCGTTGACGGTATCACTGCTAGCTCCCTGAAGAAATGTAGTGAAATTATTGCCTCACTTCTGACCATAACTATTAATCGCACCCTGAGTACTGGCAAGTATCTTGACTTCTTGAAAGTTGCCTCTATAATTCCGATATACAAATCTGGTAGCAAAACTGATCGAATTACCGCCCTATTTCGATTCTTCCTGTGATACATAAGGTGTTTGAAAAGGTGATTTATGAAAGGATATCCAATTTCTTCAAAAAGACGGGTTTCCTATACTAGAGGCAATATGGATTTTGTAGAAAATCTGGTACACACACTGACACCTATGAAATTCTTGACAAGATTTTCAGGGATATGGACAAGGGGAATGTAGTGAGTGCTCTTTTCCTTGATAAAAATTGGAGTATGCCGTTATAAGGGGGGTCGCACTTGATTTGGTGAAGATCTATCTTAGTCGCAGAAAACAGTGTGTTAAGATAGGAAATGACTCTAGTGAATATAATGAGATTGAACTTGGTGTCCCACAAGGTAGCGTGCTGGGACCGTTTTTATTTCTTGTGTTCATTAATGATATGCATGATCATCCGCTAAATGACACTGTAAGCCTCTTAGCAGACGACTCCGGTGTGTTCTCCTCCAACGTATCATTTCGCACTAATGAACAGGACCTTCTCCATGACCTGAAGATCATAAGCGAATTCCTTAAACTCAATAGATTAGCCCTTAATTTGGATAAAACCAAGATCATGCACCCTAGGAAGGGTAATAACATGCCAGAGGTTGGTGATCTCAACTTCGATGGTGTGACGATAAGCTCTGTGGAGAAGTTCAAATACCTGGGACTGGTAATTGATGCAAGACTCAGCTGGGCTCAACATATTTCACACTTGTGCGGTAAACTGGCTGCTTTGAGTGGAGTATTGTGTAAATTGAAGAAATTTGTGCCGAAGTCTGTTCTCCGGCCCATTTGTTACGCCCTAGGGCACTCCCACCTTAATTATTTGCCGTGCGTCTGGGGCACTGCTACCAAGCAACTGCAGATCCTGCAAAATAGGTGCCTACAAACATGTAGACTCCCTGCCAGGACTCCGACTGCTGAGCTATTCAATGTGCACTGCAGGGGCATTTTGAACGTCACTAGTGTTTTCAAGGCAAATGTCTGCAGATTCGTTCATGATGCCCTGAGCGGAAGTTCGCCTTTGAAGTGCCGAATCATGGGTACGACACTTGGAAAAAGATGAGGGTTAGACCAACTAGGACGAGAACTTCGAGAGCTATGAAAGCGATTACATCAGTTGGTGGCTCTCTTTATAACTTAGTCCCTGTGTATGTTGCTTCTTCGAGCTCATGTGTCTTTCCTAGTAAATTGAAGGAATGGCTCCTAACTCAACAATACCCGGGTGAGTCCTCTTCGTGTGTTTCCTTTTTGCTCATTGTGCTCTTTCTTTGTTTTTATCTTTTCTCTTTTGAAATTTAATTTACCTTCTAATTGGTTTGAGAGCTTCTGAGTTATGTGTAGGAAAAAAATGTGGGGGGATATGTGTTGGCCTCGAGTGGGGGGCATGCTGTGTGCTTGGGAACTTCCTTCTCCATTCAAAATATTAGATTTTTCAGCGGGTTTCCGTCGATTCCATCAGCGATTGGTCAAATAACGAGAGAGATTAGAGATACTATTCGAAATTTCGGACCACACAAAACTGCAAATCAAAACACAAATCATGTCCCGACCTTCTGTGCGAATATTCAGCTAATTTGTCATAACTTCATCAAATTGAATAGCTTTTAGCTAAATAAAACGAAAGCATTTAATTTACGATTTTGAACAAATAATCTCAATTCATCACGACGAATGAATTGCAACAAATATTTTATTAAATTGCAAAATATATTTGTGGCAATTGTATTTTATAGCACACTTACGCTGCTTTGAAATAACATCGAGAATGGAAGAAAAAAGCTTTTTGTTACCCTATCCACGTTGCTAACAAATGTTGCCCACTTTAACCCTTAAACACAACCAGTTGTGTGTAGTGTATCCATTCTATGGATAGTAATACTTAGTTACATTTTTGATATTATATTTTATAGCTGTGTGAACGGGGGGTTATTCATCATTCATTGCGAACTGAGAATTGGGACCGTATAAAACTAGTGCCCATTTACCAATTTTAAAGCAATCAATGTATTGTGGAGTTAAATTGCATAAATGACCCATTTCAACAATAGCTCTTTCAAATGAGTTTCAATATTGTATTGGTTGGAATACATATTTCGATTGGATTTCAAACAATTTTATACTCAAAAACATTTTAAATGACAGTGTATGTGCGGGGTATTATTCTGATGGCATTTTCTCGTAGGATTCAGGAACGTGACCAAAGTTTCGTGCTTTTATGGCTGTTGTTGTTGAATTGGAGCTGTGTGAATGTATTCGGATCGAATACGTGTGCATTTTGATCGTTTAGAGTGTAACTAAAGTGGATGCTATAAAATGTTGTGTTAACAATTGTTCAATGTTATTGGAACGAATTTGTTAATGGAAAAAGTCGTTACATTAAATATGTGGTTTCAATCTGGTGATAAAAATGGCCGTAAACTAATTGCTGTTCTATTTCTTCAATTCGATTAACATTTATGATTCCATAACATTTTCAATTTTCATACAATTTTTGAGGTCAGAAGATTGTTTCGCGAAAATGAGGCTCACTTTGTCTTCAAAGTAAGTGTAATTTAATGCCGAAAATTTCGTTTCACAAATGTTTTTTATAATGAGAATCTTCGACGAGTAAACTTAGTCATAAGTAATCACAGTTTGGGTAATTTTTACTAGTACTTTTCGCCCCGTTGTCAGACTCTTTCGTGGCATAGGGGACAATGTATGTTTAAGCTAAATATTAGCATATCTCGTGTAATGTACGGGTAGATTATATGGTGGAGAGAACGTGTGCTAATGCATACTTTTCGCCTGCGAGGTCAGAGTAGGGAAAGTCAGACATGGGGAGGGCGAAGTAGCAAGATGTATATAACAGATGTATGCAATGTACATTGTACATATGGGTACGTATGTGTAGTGTGTACGTATATGTACATATGTGTTAAGTTTTAGAACACAAAAAAGGATGATAGAAAAATCGTGTGTATGTTTTTGATACAAATGGGTGCCGCCCTATGCACCCCGCTTCCCTCTTCCCGTCAAAATGGCCGCCCATAACGATACATGTTACAGTGATTGCTAATCGATAGTACGCCAAGTCGAAACGGTTCTAATCTAGCTTTTTTTCCCAGACTCGGACGTTACGCTAAGAGTCACCGTGCGCTCAGTTGTTTGAGGATTTTGTAAAAGGGGAAATTCCTTCGAGAGAACGTATTTTTTCTTTCAATAATAAATCTCAATGTTTCAGTGCATCGTGGGTTCGAAGTGAAGTCGGCATGCGTTCTATATGACAATTTATTTGTAATGAAGTTTTTAAGTAGCAGCTGCTACTTTATGTGAAGAATTGTGCACGTTCACCGATGATTCAGCTGAGCTTCGTCGATAATTCACCGACGATTCAAAGATCATTCGCCGGTTATGCATCAGGGAATCGTTGACTTGCAGCGATGAGATTGTGAATAAGGTAGAAAGCTTCTTTACCCATTATATGGAAATGAGTATAGTTGCGACCCATTCCATGTGATGACGGTGATAAAGGTATTAGTCTCATTGGTGGAAAAATGGCAAATCAAATATAGAAAAGCCGAGAGAAAAGCCCCTGTAGGTTTAGAATGGGATGGCAAAGTCGCCTCAACCTAAATGTTTGACAGAATTAACTTTGACGCATGTAGTTCATAGAACAAAAATTTCAGTGTGAGGCTGATTTGCCATCCCACAGAAAAAAATAGGATCTGAAAAACCAAAAGACATGAAGATTTGAGGCATCATTATGGGATTCATAGGTTCCATAAGGTGGTTTTATGTTATTTTCAGTATGTCAAGTATAAAGAAGACACCCCGAGTTAGCCTGACATTAGTCTGACAGGTCTAGAACTCGAGACATTGTGGGTCGAAATTTTAGTCCTATCCGATAGAGTCTTTTTAATAAGTAAATTGTTGTAGCCAGTTACGTTTTGTACGTTATTGAGTTAATGTCAGATTGTGAGTAAAGTTTGAGGTGGGTAGCCTCCGGTGATGAGATTGTGAGCAGTGTGGTTGTTTCGTGTAGTGGGTTCGACGGTGAGATTGAGAGTGGTGTGGTTGGTTCGTGAAAAAGCTCAAAGGACGAACCTCCTTTGGTTCCACAACTTTTCCTTAGTTTAGTTGAAATTAACAGCAGTTAACAGCTGATTTGCAGTGGGGAAAAAATGGAAATTTTATCGAAATTTAATATCCAACTGTACCACCTCAAAAGTCGAAAAAGCTGTCAAATTTTTTTCGTTTTCGTTTCGTTTTGGGCATCATAGGGAAAAATTACCACTTTGACGCTACGCTACTCTAATACTATACGACCGATTGCTGCAAATGATGTATCGTTTCAAAGCTTGGCTCACGCGCTGTATTTGAAAACTGTTTGTGTTGGAAAAATAGCACCCAGTACAGAGGGTACTCGAAAAAGTGCTCCCGTTCTAAATGTTCATCAATTAAACACACATAAAATGAGCATTTAGACGAAAAAAAATTGCACATCCATAGTCATTCGATTAAATTGGACTACTACGACATTTGAAGCAAAAGAAATGACTGAAAAATTTTTTTGGATTAAAGTTAATTGGGAAAAATGGGAATATTGCAACATTTTGAGTAAAAACGATGTGAAACAGGTGAAAAAAAAAAATTCGCCGAGTGTGTAAAAGTATGTTCCTAATGTGTAGCAACAGTGAAAAAACACGAAGGAAATTTTCGGAAAATTTGGAAAATTGTTTTCGTCAGAGTGAATGGAAATTAGACAAAATCGCTTCTTTTCTTCGCTGTGTTGATGTAAAATTGATTTTGATGCAAAAATGCATTTTCCCATGTCATGGGACACTTTTTTTGACCATAACACTCATAAATTAAGAAGAGCGTTGAACGCGCAAATTGATTGAAATCGCTATGTTGACATTTCTGAAGAAATTTGGGTGAAAAGAAGATTTTCCATGGCGTGGGGAACTTTTTTCGACCCTAAAACTCGCAAATTAAGAGGCGGTGGCCTCTTAGCAAGACTTTTGAGGTTAATGAGGGCATTCAACAGGGTTGTTGTCTTTCCCCTCTTCTCTGCCGTAATGTGCATAAGAAACTTCGTGCGAAAGAGAGAAAAGAAAATCTATACAAAATTCCACACAAACTTTTTTATCTCTTTCGCACTAAGTTTCTTATGCAAATTCTGTTCATAATTTTCACGGACAAAATCATGAAGCAGGCCGATTCGCAGGGAAATGTAGAGTTTGGTGAAGTAATAATGAAAATCCTAACCTATGCGGATGACTTGATTCTGTTGGTGGATAATGCTGACGATTTGCAGGGTGGGATTGATTGCCTGAATGCCGCATGTGAGGAGTACGGTATGAATATATGTGTTAAAAAACTAAGGTAATTCATGTCGGCAAATCTCGGAAGGAGATATTTTGCAGTTTCAATGGGGAGGAGTTGGAGCAGGTTTCTGAATTCAGGTACTTAGGAACCATTTTTTCAGAGGATGTCAAGTTAGTTAGGGAATTTGAGAAAAGGAGAAAAACGGGAAACGCGGTAGCTAGTCAGTTGAGAAACATGGCTAGCTATCCACAGGTAAATTTTCAGACCTACGTTCTGTATGGTAGTGAGAGTTGGGTGGAATGCGGACATCTCGAGCGGGATTATCTCACTGCTCCCTCCTATTAACGCTCGAGATGACCGCATTCCACCCAAGTCTCACAACTATACAGAACGTAGGTCTGAAAATTTACCTGTGGATAGCTAGCCACGTTTCTCAGGGTCTTCCAAAACGAAATTTGTATAAAAATCAAGATTTGTTTGTTAAAATTTAAATATCTTATGAAAATTAAACGGAACTTTCGGAAAGAAATGTCATTTCAAGGTCGCGCATAGGTCATTTAAATTTGGTCAGCTAGTGACAAACTGGTGGAAGATACAGCATTTTGATGTTCTGCAATATTACTAGTCAAAGATTGGTCTTTCATTCTGCCTTGGGACTAAATTATGTATACCTGACATATTTTCAGATATTTGAGGTTATGTCTAATTTTTTACATAAATCCGACAGCAAATATCTTGAAACATGCCAGAGATAGTGAAACAGTTTGAAATCCTCGTTGATACAGAATTCGATTCGGAACACATTCCTGCGTTATCATATCCTACGTTACGGGGGGTACCGGCCTAGTTTGGGCGCTAGGCTCTAAAAAGGCTCCATATAAAGCTTATATGTGTGTGTAGTGTGCATGACAGCACATTTTGTATGAGGCAATGGTTGTGTGTTCGAGATAGAGGTTTGGTGTCAAAGGGAAAGTTATTGGGTTGGGAGTGTAGTGTATTAGGGTGACCGACAAAATGGCGGAAAATATCCGGGACTCAAAAAAAAACTTTTGATATGTTGTAGAGGAATTTGAGGGGATCATTTTCGCCCATGGAAGTAGTAGCCGCCGATATGATATATGAATCGACATTCGGAACACATTTGAATTTTCTTACCGCTGCGGCGCTGTAGTCGGGTTTTTGTGAAGAATTAGACACAATCTCAAATATCTTAACATCTGTTGGAGATAGATATTTTGGTCCCAAGGCAAAATGAAGGACCTATGTTTGACTAGTAATATTGCAGAAGATCAAAATGTTGTATCTTCCACCAGTTTGTTACCAAATGACCAAAGATGACCTTTACGCGACCTTGAAATTACATTGTTTGTAAAAGCCTGCCATCTCTAAATAAGCACTAGAATATAAACGAGATACAGACATAAGCCGCTTGATATTGCAAAGAAAAAAGAGAGAGAAAGAGAAATATGAAAGGAAGAGAAAGAAAGAACTTTTTTTTGATTCAAATTGTCATAAGCTTATAATCCAACATGCAACTGTAATGTTACCGTTTGTATAAACGAATGACAATGATTATTTCTAACAAATTAATATAACACTTTAACGTTCGTAGTGTATACATTACTCATCTAAAAACTAATTGAAATCCGTACGTAAACAACCCGAAAACATTATTTTGTTTGAAATTATTGACAAGCCCTATTTTTTAAAGCATTTACATATAATTACGGCATAAATACATGGTTGATTTATTAATGACACACCTGTCACGGTGATTATAGTAACCATTATGTAAGTTTAATTTTATTATTTTTTTCCTTACACATTACAAAAATGGTATATGGTCTGTGATGAATGGTAAATGTCTGGTGTGTCGCTCACTTTAATTTATTTAGTGGAATGCATACGACAATAACTTACATCTTTCGAGTGATTAGATTTGAAAGATTAAAATTAATTTACGTACAGGGAAGTAAATTTCTCTAAATATATTGAACTCGGCTGTTAGCATCAACCAAACGAACTAATTTCCTTCCATTTATTAATTTTATACTTGACTTGCAGTTAATAATTAACTTTCCAACGACATTCCCAGCAGTAGCATGTAAATTATTAAAATTACTTCGCAATTACTAAATTAGTTCATTAAATGCATTTATCTACGAGATACTTCAGATAACATCGTTCGGAATGTGGGGTAACGTTAATAGATTTTAGTGTAGGGTTGAGTTTATATTCATTTAACTGTTCTTAGCAGATTTGATAAATTGGTTTTCTTTAGATAAGTACAGCGATAAATCTTCTCAGACGCTTAATATGACTAATGGGAATTTTTACATAAAGCGGCTCTTTAAAATTTAGTTGTTTGCATTGAACATGTGCTTCGTTGTACATAATAAAAAAATTCAAACTCGAGTCCGACTTATGTACAGTCTAGCAAGGCCTTACCTCACGTTTTGACAATTTTCTATAAATCATAAAACTGTTATCCTCCAGTCCTACCAAATTTTGTTCATTGTAATGGGGGATATAAATGTATGCATCGCATTAGAACCACGACATTCAGTTCAAACCACTAAAACATTAAGTGGTACAGACGGCGGGCGGTTTGAGTGGTATTAGGTGTTGTCAAAAAGTATATCACACAAAAATGCCAGCTTTTATACATCCTCTACCACACTTGTGTTCTACAAATCTGAAACACCTTTCGCCCTATTTGTGACTCAGAAGATACAATAAAAGTCACTAAAAGTGAGAAGAGTGAGTCAGAAGACGCTTCTCCTCTTTCACACGCTGTGTGTCAAATGAAAAACTCCACTAACTTCCCTGGCATTTGTTTGTTTGTCTGTTGTGATCACCCACACCTACAACCTAGCTTTGTGATTGAAATATTCCAATGTTTAGTTGAAAGGGATGCTCCGAGGGGCAGATAAACATAGAAGATCCTTTTGCACTCAAAAGAAAATCAATTGTTAAGAAAATTCTCCAATTCATTGAAAATCCTCAAAAAAAAAATCCTTAGAATTGCAAAAAAATCCTTCGAAATCAAAGAAAATCCTTGAAAATCTAAGGAAGTCCTTGAAAATCTAAGGAAATCTTTAAAAAGCAAAAGAAAATACCTAAAAATCGTGTAAAATTCAAGTATTTTCCTCAGAAATCCTTGGAAATCAACGGAAATCCTTGAAAATCTAATTAAATCCTTAAAAAATCTATGGAAATCTTTGAAAATCAAAAGAAAATCGCTAAAAATTGTGTAAAATTCAAGAATTTTCCTCAGAAATCCTTAGAAATTAGCAAAAGAAATCCTTGAAAATCAAAGAAAACGATAGAAAATCATTGGAAATAAAAAAAATCCCTTGAGGATTTTCTTTGAGAAAACCTTTTTGCACTCAAAATACACGGTTATATTCCCCTAGAGATGCCCTAGATAATGTTGTGCGACAGGGCATCTGCATAGGAAGTGCTCAAGCTGTTTCTATATCACCACACTTTCCACATAGATCACTATACGTTGGATCAATTGTTTTGTGGTGTTTGTTAAGACAGACATACCCCGTCGCCTCAGCCTGATATACAATTTGACCGACTCCTTAATTGTTTTTGGCATAGATCAAAGAAGGCTTATATGTTACATTGAGTGCGTAGTACGAGGAAAGTACACATTGCGTTTGGTTTCTAATATATGTTGTTGTCATAGGTGGTATTATGTTATTGCAAACATTAAGGACCTTCCCATTTTCAACATACCTCTACGTATGGAAAACATGTTTTCTTCCCGACAGTTTTCTAAATTATTTCCCGCCTTGGCAGCACTGAGCACTGATTTCCCGCCGTACTGACACCGATTTTACACCATGTTTACATCGATTTCCCGCGAATTTCCCTCTGTATTTCCATGCATAAAAAACAATTTTAAATGTCCATGAATCATGAGAAATATATTCTGCAAAATATACAATTAAATTTATAAGTAAAATATTTCGCCGACAATTTTTGACAGAAGGATAACAAAGAATTGTTCAATGGGAAAAGATTGTCTACTGCAAGTTCAGTATGTCGCGACATATATAGAAATATAGGGAAAACCCGGAAAACCGCTATTTTTGTATTCATAAATCTAGTACTGTTAAAACAATTTTGACATAAGTTCTACGGTCTCCTGTCATCATTGTTGTCTACTGTAACCTACAAATGTTAAATGTCAAATTTAACAATAAAGAAAAAATTCATCACAGCATTAGAGGTGAGCGTGTCGGCCTTTTTTTGTAGTCCGACCCAAACCCGATAGGCGATCCGACCCGTCTTATTGGTAGCTCGACCCGAACTCGCCTCGAAATTCAAACCCGAAACCCAACCGCCCGAAAGAAGTTCTATTACCCGAAAAAAATTCGGGGCGAGTTCTGTTACCCGAAAAAATTTCGGTTCAACTTCTATTATCCGAAAGAATTTCGGGTTGAATTGTTTTAATAAAGTCATTTAGCTATTTCAATTTTACTAGCGTCGCTAGCGCTACCGCTACCACTAGTTTATAGTGCTAGCTCTAATAATTACTTCAGAAGAAATTCAAACAAAAGTAGATGGAAGAGTAAAAAATAGAAAAATGCTGATCACAAATACAATAGAATGTATGTGTGGTCTCGGCGGCAGCGCAACTCAATTTTATTTTCGGCGGCGGCGGCGAATATTTTTGAAACCTTCTCGGCCGGCGGCGGCGTTTTTAAAATTAAATTTTTGACTTTTTTCAATTTTTTAATTTCATTTTTTGTATAAATATTGGCATTAATCTTCCAACTTCTGTAATTTCTTTATTGTTGAACTTTTCGGTTTCGATATGGTGCATCATTTTTAGATTTTTTTAAAATCGGTTTCGATTTTTGTATGTATCCGAATCTTTAACCCGATCAAAAGTACGCCCGAAACCGTCCGCACGGGATTTTCAAGAGCTGAAAGCCCGAACCCGAAACAGTGAAATCGATTCGAGTTCGGGTTGAGTTTTTTCCAATTTTCGGGCGCCCGCTAACCTCTAAACAGAATATAAATTGACAAATTCACACTACTTCTCAATTTCTTCATACTTCATACGAACTAAAGATTATTGGAAAATTTAAGAAAAAGTTTGACTTTTTGAACAGTCAAGAATTTTACTCCAATTTTGATAGATTTACATACCGGGTGTCCAGCAATGAACTGCCAAAAATCTAGTACATTTTCGTAATTTGCATGCAGAAATTCATTTTCGGATGAATTTTTTTAGTTCATTGCTGGATACCCGGTATATATTTGATGTCAAAAATTATATAAAAATCACCTTTTCACGTCTTTCTGGAGTCATTGTCACCTTGTTCGCCAAGATAAAGTGTATGTACTTAGTTAATTAAAGAGCAGGAGAAATGTATTTTGAGATTTAGTACATTTTCGAATCTCTACATTTTGACGTCTAATAGAAATCTGTCAAAAGTGGAGTGGGATTCTTGACTTTTCAAAAAGGGAAACTTTTTCTTAAATTTTAAAATAAACTTTAGCTAATATGAAGTAATTTTAGCGAGACCTTTGATTTGGTTTGGTTTATTTATGAGGTAACAAAAGTAAGTATATCCATACAAACATATGCAAAGACCCGTACGTAAAAGCTTTCACGTACGGAAAGCCTTCACGTGGGAAAAGCCTCGATGTACCAAACTCTTACTATTATCATTAATATAATGCGCATCAGAATGCATAGTCAAGTTCTTTTAGAACTATCAGAATTCAAACGACTCTCAGAAATTACCCAAAGTAATGTCGAAAGCCCTCCCGAAGTACATTTTCTGAACTCTGACACCAATCACGCGTTGTCTAATGTTCTTATACCTCTGAGTTCTAGAAGTGGCTGAATCTCAGGATTGGGACATTTTTCGGGAAACCCCTGAAACACGTGTTCGATAACATTTAATTCTCTACAACTTTGCCTTTGGAAGTAACTTTCTATCTGTCATAGTTCTTGATATATGAATCATCTCTACCAATTCTAGAAGTGGCTAAATCTCGGGATTGGGACGTTTCTGGGGAAAACCCTGAAACTCGTTTTCCTAAAATTAAATTCTCTACAACTTTGACATTGGAAGCAACTTTCCATCTGTCATAGTTCTTGAGATATGACTCATCCCTACCAATTCTAGAAATGGCTAAATCTCGGGATTGGGAGGTTTCTGGAAAAAACCCTGAAACTCGTGTTCGCTAAAATTTAATTCTCTACAACTTTGCCATTGGAAGCAACTTTCCATCTGTCATAGTTCTTGAGATATGACTTATCCCTCCCAACTCTAGAAGTGGCTAGATCTCAGGAGCGGGGAAAACCCTGAAACACGTGTTCGCTAAAAATTTGATTCTTTACAACTTTGCCTTTGAAAGCAACTTTCTATCCATCATAGTTCTTGATATATGACTCATCCCTTCCAATTCTAGAAGTGGCTAAATCTCGGGATTGGGATGTTTCTGGGGAAAACCTTGAAACACGTGTTCGCCAAAATTTAGTTCTCTACAGCTTTGTCCCAGAAAGTAGCTTTCTAACTGCCTTAATTCTAGAGATATCTGAGGAAAAGTCTCACCTACCCTCAAAAAAACCATGTTTTTGGACACCTTTTCGACCATATTTCCGAAACTACCCGATCGAGTTTGCTCATCTTTGAACTTGAACCATGTGACATATGTACCTTTTAGCGAAAAAAAAGTTCAGGGTGATCGGTGCAGCCGTTTCGAAAAAATAGTGGAGACGGACAATTTTTTAAATATTGGATGTGTAGGAGCCCTGAATTTGTAGTAAACGTATAGGACCTTCGTACTTCGTACGGGTCCAATAAACTATAAATACCGTTAGGCTAAACTATATAAAATAAAAGATAAAAACTACTTCCGAAAAACACTCAGGCCGTCCTTGTTGGGCCCATTGTGCTACGCCTAATTATGAATTTTCCCTCTCGGGTCCGATGAGCCACTTGCTACCTACAATAAAAGATAGAACATTAGGCACACTCAGTTGCAATTGTTCTTCAGGAGTGAGGTAAAAGTCTCCTGTATGCCTCGTCCTGAGAGCTTTAAGCGCATATGAAATGTCTGGCGGTCTCTGGTTCAAGACCGCATCCCCTACACGCTGGAGTATTCACAACCCCTATCTTATTAAGGTGGCAATTTAAGTTGGTGTGTCCTGTAAGCACACCTACCAACCCCCGCAGCTTAACCTCTCCGTTTGATCCTTTACAAGGGAGCTAATCAATCCTGCATATCTTCCGACAGCAGGCTCTGGCCCAATAAATCCCGAGCCACTGCCTTCTCTGGCTAACTCGTCTGCTCTTTCGTTCCCCGTGCTTTTTTGCAGGTAATAAGCTTCCTTGACTATCACACAAGACTCGTGCCTATTTTGTATTTTGTATTTTAGAGACTCCACTAAAAGCTTTTTACAGCCAATAACAAGTGCACCTTTAATCTGATTTTATGTACGGAAACGCCCATGTTTTTAAGACTTCAGCTTAAGGCCAGATTCTAGGTACTGACATGGTAGAATACTCAATGAATAGAATGAGCTTTTTGTTGTTTTGTTGCGACTCGCCCCATGCAACATCAACCTAAAACCAACGAAACAACAAAAAGCTCATTCAATTCATTGATTATTCTACCATATCAGTACCTAGAATCTTCCCTAGGATTTTTCCATTTTTGAATCTATGAGCTATATTAATGTCCTTCTGCGGCATGTATAAGACGACGAACTTATACCGTCACCCCTTCCCTTATCGGCACACTTTATATGAACGACCCCTTAACTTTAAAATGAAAATTTATCGGTTTTTCATTTCCCGTTTGTCCGTTTATTTGAAACATCCATTCAGGTAATAATTTACCTAAATCAAGTTAACGAATAACAAAAAAAGAGAAATTACAGTCCTACGATTAGGTGTGCCATTAAGACTCGAAATGAGAATGTGAAAAATATAAACGAAATAAACACACCATCATTTTGCGGAGTAAAATTTGTAGAGTAGAACATTATTTTTGCGTGACGAAAAGCAAACACAATTTAACTGCCGCCTATTTCGTGTTAGAAAAGAATTATGGTACAGAGAATTTACCGTATGCTGCGGCATCAGCCAGATGAACGTCTGAGAGATGATGTTTTACGTGTTCTCTGATTGTTTATGAAAGAATCAACCTTAGAATCAACACATTATATTCATTGATCAATTGTTATTCAAAACCCTGGTCTTCATATTTTTATTGTAAATAATATAGAGATTTCAATAGTCACCCCATAATCATCTCACAGATCGATTTGTCCTCAAAGATATTTTGTTTTTAATTTGAAATTCAAATTCTACAAACTAGACGGAAGGACTAATTTCATTGTACCCATATTTTAGAATTTATAATTCCTTTCACTACAGCGTTACGTTAGAAATAGACTATAGACTTGAATCGTACACCGAAAACTTTCTATCGTTTGTGTATTAACCGAAAATGGGCGGACAAAGAAAAGTCATTTGAAATTCCTTTTGAACGGGA
This sequence comes from Pseudolycoriella hygida, assembly GCA_029228625.1. Classification (NCBI taxonomy): domain Eukaryota; kingdom Metazoa; phylum Arthropoda; class Insecta; order Diptera; family Sciaridae; genus Pseudolycoriella; species Pseudolycoriella hygida. The sequence continues at coordinate 175,429,302 of CM055403.1, read as the reverse complement.
AATATTCAGATGCCTTTTCCTATATTTGCACAGTTACTTTAACCTAATCGCAATTGTGGGCTGTCTACACAAATATCCATAATTATTTAAGGTTTGAATATTGACAGAGTATTCGGAGTATTCTTAAATGTTATTAGGAAGATGCGAATAATGTCGTCTGAAGTTTTGTCATTCTGCTTTTGATTATGTAAATTTGTCCTTCGCATTCGTATGGTATAGTAAATCCAATGCGTCTGAATTTAATTTCATACGTTCTGAAGGTAAAGATAAAGAAGCAATTCCCTTTTGTACATTCAATATTGTTGTTTCTAATTCACGGAATTACAAGATAAAGTAATCAAGAACTTATAGAAAGTATAATCGAATTACGAATAAGTTTAGAGAAATACATTCGACACAAAGCAACGATGGTCCAATATTTGTGGAGGCGTTAGTAACGGAACACGCTAAAAAGTTATCATAATTTATGTTAGAGGCTTTTACGATCCCTGTATTAAGGCATTATTTGTTGGCGGTACTTTGAAAAGGCTTCACAATTAAAAGGTCTTTGTTCAAAACGAGCATCGATTCTAAAGTATCCACTTGAAACGGAGCTGTTTGGAACTTCTGCTCGTCGTTGAATATTAATTTTTTTATGTCTGTTGTTACAACTGTTCATTAAATAATAGATTTCAACGAAAAAGCCACTTCAACTACACCAAGTGTAGAGCACCTGTACCCAAAATAATAGTGAACGGTTTATCCTTCCTTAGACAAGATAAGTCATCGTCTATATAAATTTAAATTTTTCCTAAATGCTCTGTGAGAAAGGACTTCCTCAACCCATGGCTCTCATAAATGCAAGACAAACTACGATGGCAACAGTTTAATGATTCTCGTTTAGAGGAATTACGGATGGTGAGTATTTTTATGCTATAACTTTCATGATGCTTTGTACTATTTCACACGTAAAAGCGTTTTTTTCATTCAAAATAACATAACCGAAGACCCGTACGTATCAGAATAGATGTGGCAAACAGAATAGATGTTGAAAAAAGACTCGAACGTATCTAAATCATGCTCGGAGCGGTAGCGGAGAGCGTGACGCAGTCCCCACACCCAAAAAAAACACATCCAAAAACCCAAAAACCTCCATACAAAAACCTTTGGGACAAGACACGATGTATAGGCGAAGTTTTGAGTTTTTTCCCCTCGCCCCCCTTCCCCTCCAAATTATTTTTGAAGAAGCAGCTTTCCAACAAGCAATCACTCATCAAAATCGGTTGAAAATTGGCTGAGATATCGCCAATCAAAGATGACCAATTCGGCAATTCCTATGGAAAAGTGGTCAAATTACCTTTGTAATTAATAACAATTTTATTCCTGTGTGGTGTGTCAACGATCTATCTATGTCTCTATCTATCTATCTATGTCTCTATGTCTCTATGTACTTTTTTTTCTCGAGAACCGCTCGAACGATTTCCTTAAAATTTTCAGGGAACGTCAGCCTCGGCCCCAAATGAAAAATTTCATATGCCGCTTTTCCGGGAAAATTCTGGAAAAGCCGTGGCATGTGGAAAAGTGGTCAAAGTGGTAATGCACGGAGTTTTCGAATTTTAGCTCCGAAGTGACGATAGCTAGAGAGTTGGTTTCTTCGGGAAAGTTATAGATTTTGGTCAGGAGAATTTTTTGGGTTTTTCAGAAATCTGCCAAAGTGACGCCATCTTGGATTTTTGTAAGATATAAATTATGCTTCTTTGGGTTTTCGATTTTTATAGCTCCGGAATGATTACACTTAGAGAGTTGGTTTCTTCTAGAAAGTTATAGAGTTTCATCAGGAGAATTTTTTGGTATCATAAGAAAATGGCTGTCAGCTGTCATAGCGGCGCCATCTTGGATTTTAGTTTATGCTTCTACGGTTTTCGAATTTTAGCTCCGGAAGGACGCTACTTAGAGAGG
>CM055403.1:175394011-175422177 GCA_029228625.1 Pseudolycoriella hygida | reverse complement strand
TTTTTTCGGTGACAATTTTTTTTCCAAACAACTTTTTTCGGAGAAATTTTTTTTGAAGACAATTTTTGGGTACCTTTCAGAAGAATTTGAAAAATCAATTTTGAATTCATTTAAAAATTTCTTCTCAAAAGTCACGCATCAATAAGGTCAGATTTTTGCTATGTGAAAGTACAGAAAAATTATTTCGTCGTTGGCCCTGGAATTTGTGACGCAATTTCAAACATTTGAATTTTCTTTTAAAAAGTTTTTTTTGCATCGTCATTTTTTGCGTATTTTCAGCGTAAGCGTCACTTCAAGCGATATCATTAATTTTGAAAGCGGACTTAAGGACTGCGTCACACTCTACCTTTTAAGAGGTTTTTGTTGTGATAACAAATGTATTTTATCACCTCGATCTAACCCAAGTTACAATAAAGTTAATGAGTTTTCCCAAGGTGGGAGGTGTGTTCTTGACCGTTAGATGAATAGATAAAGTGGGAAATGTTGTATTTCCTTTATTTATCGGATGACGACCGTCATCCGATAAATAAAGGAAATACAACACTTCCCACTTTCATTACAATAAAGTTGTTTGTAGTAAACGTATAGGACTTTCGTACTTCGTACGGGTCCAACCAGAGACAGTAATCTGCATTTCGTTGACGGTCATCGTGTGAACTAATTCGATTTAATTCAACTCTACTAAAATTAATATTGTGGGACGAGCAGGAAAGTACACTAATGGTGGCGACCAGGATTGAGTACTAGCTCTGAAAAGCTATCTATTTGGTTAGCGGATGAGAATGAGGACGAGATTTAAAAATATTTCATTGATATCAATTTTCGCTAAAACAGCAGTTGTATAAAATAAATATATGTATAAAACGGAAATCAGCTTTTATTTTCAGAAAGTGAAATTTTCAGAGCCGTGTAATTTTCAAATTTGAGCATGGTTTTCTCACTGACGCAAAGGTCTGTTTTGGGAAAACCTCTCCCCCTTTCACTTATTAATTTTGAAAATCGGTCTTCCCCTTCAGATTATCTGTGTGTTCCCAAACTCCCATCTCCCCTCTAAACGCAGATGAGCTACGAACAGTAGTGCCAATGAAAGAAAATGAAAATTACATACAACTTTCTTATAATTCGCTAATGCCTTTAACTGTTCTTTTGATATAATAAAATCCGTTTACTGCATTGAAAATTCGTAAGATGAAAATTATTTCCTTAAAAAATACCATGCAATGAACAATAATTGTGGGAAAATTATACCTTTATGACCACTATTTACCTTGCATAAACGTTATAACTTAACATACATAATTTTCATCCGGTTGTCAACGACACAGTGTGAATAGAGATCCTTTTTTTAATGTCATTACCATCTCCCACATACACATAACAAAAACATACAACAACAACATCCTGCAGCAGCTTTATTCTTGTAACATTGTTAAAAAACCGGTGCGAGGTGCTACTAGAGCCGTAAAATTTATCACTTTTCCGAAAGCGAAGTAAGAAAAAAAATTTATGTACGCTCTTTGAATACAAAAAGTGTAATTTATATTAAAAAACAAATTTACTGCATGCTCATAATCCGGCGTGAATGGAATACAAGTAGTCAGATTTTGTAAGCAAAGCACATAAATATTTATTATGTGATGGTTATTTCTCGCCAGGGAATTTTTTTTTCGGTTGGTTGGAATAAATCATATTTTCTATATGCGCGGGATAGAAAAACGGTGGATACTCGGTCGACTATGCACACATTGTTTTAGAAACAAAACCAAAACAAAACATTATTTAGAACAATTTTTGATTTTTTTTTTTATTTGGAATTTCCGAAGAGGATGGGATTATCTGATTTGGATAAAAATTGAGTCGTTTTGTATGTTATATGCGTTTGGGAATTTTTTTTTTATCAATAAACAAAGAATGTTGACGGGATGAAAGCCAATGAATTGTTCATTTTCGTGAACTAATTTATTTATTGAACTAGAAATGTAACGAAATTGAATAATTCGATTTTTTGCCATTCAAAGTCTATTGACGCGAAAATTGTGAGGAACACATGAGAATAAACAGTAAATAATACATCAAGTGCTATCCATAAAGTACGTACACAAAAAATGACTATTTTTAGATCCTCTCATCGTAAATGTATGGGGAAAAATGATGAAATGTATGTAACGTCCGCTTTCGTCATAAAGCCCACTTCCCCCTTAAGAGTAGATGGCCCCTCACATGCTTTGCAATGTAAAAATTGATTGATCGATATGCTGTGTGTTATTTGCAACCTACTCTAAGTGGGCAGCTCACTTTGTAGCTTTTTATTTCCAACACTTGTGGTAAAATGCTAAAAGTGTGTTGTTCAAAATCGATTTTTCTGGAGCTTTCTACGTAGATTTTTGGTTTATAATTCCCGATTATGCGAAAAACATAATCAGGTCATGCTTTTAAGGCTCAATCATGCCCGCAGTGGGAACGGAGGGCGTGACGCAGTCCACACACCCCAAAAAAGAAGTCCACAAGCTCAAAAAAACGCCATACAAAAACCTTTAGGACAAGTCACCACAAGTCCCAAAGGTTTTTGTATGGCGTTTTTTGAGTTTGTGGACTTTTTTTGGGGTGTGGGGACTGCGTCACGCCCTCCGCTACAGCTGCGGACATGATAAAGAAAAACACTTCTATTGTTTCGATGGAGTTGGGGTGTTGTTCAACTGAAAGTGTATGACCTTAACAGTAATGTTGCTAAATTTATTAAAAAGAAAAAGAGCGGCAACACTAAAAGAAATTTCACCTCATTCGACATTTTAGTCGAAAGTCTTTGTGTGAAAGTTCCTGTCAATGTGTGGTGAGTTTCTTTTTGATGATAAAGAGATCTGCCGTACAACGCATAAAAAACCTAGCGACGAGAATTTGTGAGAGAAAATACATGAAAATTTCTCATCTGATAACGTCGCTAGGTTATCAGATGAGAGATTTTCATATATTTTCTCTCACGAATTCTCGTCGCTAGGTTTTTTTGCGTTGTAGGCAGGGCAGAGATAGAAACTAATTCCCTCAAGGTTGAATTAGTTGTAAAAGTAAGTGTTATGAGCGAATGTCCTTGTGAGCAGTATCGGCCTGGCTAAGAAAAAGCCCTTCGGGCGATGTATGAAGGCGATGTCAAAAAGGCCCACAAATTTCAAATTTGCATACAAAAACTTAATAGGTCGTGCGGGCGACGCCCGAACTGTTTGTGAGTGGCTGTCCATAAATGACGTCCAAGCAAAGGAGGGAAGAGGGGTTGACTCATTTCAGAAACTTTTGGACGGGGGAGGGTCGTGCGGATCTGGACGTCCTATCATCTTTGGACTTTAAAATTTCCAGAAATGTTTCAAAAATTGGTCGGCGCGCCGCGGCTGAGCCGATCCGCCGATAAAATCGTTCATCGCCGGGACGTCGCCGACACTGTCACACTCGGCTAGCCGCCGCCGAGATTTTTCGATCGGCGCACACCTCTAATCGGAATTAACACTATAGAAGAAAAGAACAGAGCTTTGCCTAACAAAAATCTTTTGACTTTTGCAAAATTAGACTATTTACACCTCTGATTATTGGATACCATGAATTCTAATTTTTCCGAGATCAAACGAGGCATCTGATAAATGTTAAATGAAATCGATGTAAAAGCTAATGCTTTTTAAACGTGTGCTGCACATAAATACGGTTACTAAATTTACTCAAAGCACATCATTGAAATCAAACGATCAATTGCAAAATAATTAACAGTTTGTAAATGGAGATCTGTAAACATTTTCGAAATGACGTTTTTTTTTTAACTCAAAGAGCAAAAATAATTAAGCGAAACCTATAAGCATATGGTCCGTTCATTACATACGGAGTAACCCTAAAAGTAATTAAATCCATAAGTGTAGCCATATATTCAAAGTCCCCTTTGTATAAATGCGTTTGACCCATGCACTTCGTCTCACGTTATGTATTCGTATATTGGAAACAGATTACATTTCAAACAAACCAAACACAATCGTACTCATATGTCAGACAAAGAGGGTGTCTGCTCATTACCTAATCCAAATAACAGATGTTCGGAAAAAAATATATAAAAATTTTTAAAATTCCTTTCATAGACTTTAACAATAACACTTCAACATACAACACAGCTAAATGTATCGTTCTAGTCGTTCTAGTCTATAACACAATGTGATAGTAGGGGTGTTGTGTTTTTATTTTCTTTTGGCACAGACTTTAATTAATTTTTGCATGGGTGTTAACGTAAGCTGTGAAATTTGAATTCAATCCGGAAATTACTAAAGCAAAACGTTGGGATTTTATTTTATTTTTTTATTTAGAGAGAGTTGATGTAGCGGCTGGTTTACAAAAAGCTTTGTTTCGGGTTTGAAGAATTTAATAATCAAGAAAAAAGGTATACGTAGATACGAGTCTCTAACAACAATCGAGTTGAAACGGAACTTTTAGCGCTGATGGTACAAATTTCATTTGTTGCGTTCAAAATATGACAAGGATTTAAGCATCACAAACTCAGTAATTGTGATGTCTGGTATCTGCAACGAAGCATACACAACGCTACATTGAATTTGCTTACATGGAATCCAAGTCTGTCATAAATTAGCGTTCAAAACTACCTAACGGTCGTATCATAACAATTTCAAATATAGAATTATAAACTCAAAAACAAAATAATTCTCTATCTACAGACATTGTTTTTTAATTTTACGTCTTGTGAAATTTCAGCTGTTTCGCCAATACGACACACACGACACAAAAACAGCTGAAATTTGACCCGACGTAAAATTAATAAAACAATGGCTGTAAATAGTACATTTCATCTCTTAGAACTCCTTTAGTATGTCGGAGCTTATTTAGCGTTGCACTTATCAAAGGTGTTGAAAATTAAGGTTTCCGTTTGTGTATTACAATCTTATTTTGGTTGGTTTTATTTAAAATTTATGGAAGTTTGAACATTTAGGCCCGAAGGCAATTAGAAAGAGCATCCAGGTAAAAAAAAGGTTTCCGTTTAAATAGTCCGGGTCGCAACATCGAAAAAATCGCGAGAATTCGATATTTTTAAGACTTACTGTCAGATCATTTCAAGTCACCCTTCGAAATACTTCGTCTTCCGAATTCCTAAAAGTTAAAACTAAAACTCATTCTAGCAGTTCTTCACATTTATCATAACATTCTTACAAACAAAGGCCTTTATCTGATTACCAATTACGACCCAAATCTAATATCACAACAAAAAACTTCTTCGAAGGTAAAGTATGACGCAGTCCGTAAGACCACTTACAAAATTATGAATTTCGTCAGAGATGACGTTTTCGCTGATAAGACACAAAAATCTGTTTGAATAGAATGTTAGCTTCTGGTCAAAGTTTTATTCTTTAAAAAAAATTACACCACTTTTTTTAAGAGCAAATTACGTTGTGCTAATGCCAGATCCACCAACGTAATAATTTTTCAACACTTTCAGTTTTCACACGCAAAAATTTGAATTTATGTAAAGCAATCTTCGCAAAAACAAAGAAAAGTTATATTTCTGCAGTGTAAAAACTGTAAGCACAGAAAAATTATTTCGTCGTTGGGTCTGACATTTGTGACGCAATTTTTTTAAGTCAACCTACCGTCGTGTGCTTATAAATTTACTTGTTATCAAGTTTCAGCTGTTTTCAAGTTTTTCCATACAAAAAATATACTGAAAACAGAGATAATGTCGATAATGTTGAAAACAGCATAACAAGTAAATTTAAAAGCACATGTTTGTAATTTTGTTTGTGACAACTTTCTGACACTTGCTGACAACTTTCTGACACTACCCGACAACTTTCTGACGCTTGCTGACAACTTTCGGAGACATGCTGACAACTATTTCACACTTTCTGACAACTTTCTAAGACCTTCTGACACTTGTTGACAACTTTCTGACAGTCGCTGACACTATCTGACAACTTTCTGAGACTTTCCGACACTTGCTGACAACTTTCTGAGACTTTCTAACACTTGCTGACATCATTTTGACATTTGCTGACTACTTTCTGGATCCAAAAAGTTCTCCTCACTAATCTCTAGAACTTCGCCGTCCAGGTATTCTATTTCAGAAGATAGCAAAAAATGTTAAAAAATTTTCCTGATCAACTCTCTAGCAATTGTCACTCCAGAGCTAAAATTCGAAAACTCCGAGCATTACCTAAAAAACCCTCAAAATTGACCTTTTTTCCCCATGCCACGACTTTTCCAGAATTTTCCCGGAAAAGTGGCCTTTGAAATTTTTCATTTAGGGCTGAGACTGACGTTCCCTGAAAATTTCATGAAAATCGTTGAAGCGGTTCTCGAGACCGAAAATTATTAATAAATAGAACATAGATAGATGGAGACCGACAGATCAGAAAAAAGTCTTCATAATGATGAGAACAATAGAAAAATCGACAGCTCATAGAAAAATGAGATTTTCAAACCTCGATATCTCAGCCAATTTTCAACCGATTTTGATGAATCTGAGCTCGTTGGAAAGCTGCGTATACGCGAACTTTTGAGTTTTTTTTCCCTCGCTATCCTCCCCCTCTAAATTATTTAAAAAAAACTACGTCGCAGCAGCTTTCCAACGAGCCCAGACTCATCAAAATTGGTTGGAAATTGGCTGAGATATCGAAGTTTGAAAATCACATTTTTCTATTGCCAGTGGATTTTTCTATTATACTCATCATTATGAAAACTTTTTTTCTGATCTGTCGGTTTCTATCATGCTCGGAGCAGTAGCGGAGAGCTTGACGCAGTCCCTACACCCAAAAAAAAACGTCCACAAACCCAAAAAACTCCATACAAAAACCTTTGGAACAAGACACGATGCATAGGCGAACTTTTGAGTTTTTCCCCTTGCCCCCCTCCCCCTCCAAATAATTTAAAAAAACTACGTCGCAGCAGCTTTCAAACGAGCACTCACTCATCAAAATCAGTTGAAAACGAGCCGAGATATAGCCAATCAAAGATGACCAATTTCTATATAAAAATGGTAAAATTATCTTTGAAGGTAATCTGAATTTCATTCCTGTGTTGTGTGTCAACGATCTATTTATGTCTCTATGCATCTATGTATCTATCTACTTTTTCTTTCTCGAGAGCCGCCCGAGCGATTTCCTTAAAATTTTCAGGGGACGACAGTCTCGGCCCCAAATGAAAAATTTCATATGCCGCTTTTCCGGGAAAATTCTGGAAAAGCCATGGCATGTGGAAAAGTGGTCAATTTTGAGGGTTTTTAGGTAATGCTCGGAGTTTTCGAATTTTAGCTCCCAAGTGACAATAGCTAGAGAGTTGGTTTCTTCGAGAAAGTTATAGAGTTTGATCGGTAGAAGGTGACACGAAGTGTTCCGAAGGTAGCCGAAGGTGACACAAAGTATTCGGAAGGTAGCCGAAGGTGATACGAAGTGTTCCGATGGTAGCCGAAGGTGTTGGAGAACAATTTTTTTCGGAAAGAAAATTTTTTTCGGAAAAAAATTTTTTTGGTGAAAAATTTTTTGGAGAAAATTTTTTTTGTAGAAAATTTTTGTAAGGAAACTTTGGTGGAGACTATTTGTGAAGAAAAATTGGGTGCAAGGAAAAAGTGTTTGAGAAAAAATTTTTGCAGAGAAAAACTTTTTTCCCAAGAAAAATTTTTTTTGGCGAAAAATGTTTCTCCGAAAATTTTTTTGTTGTGTAGAAAATGTGTTTGAAGGAAAAATTTTTTTGTAGAAACAGGTTTTTGGAGCAACATTTTTTTGGAGACAATTTTTTTGGACGCGAAAAACTTTTTGGAGAAATTTTTTTTTGTGAGAAAATTTTTTTCGAAGACATTTTTTTTTCGGATCAAAATTTTTTCAAAAAATAGAAATTTTTTCAACAACTGAAAACTTCCAAAACGACTGATATCACAACACAAACCTCTTAAAAGGTAGAGCGTGACGCAGTCCGTTAGTCTGCTTCCAAAATTAGTGATATCGCTTGAGGTGACCTTATCGCTGATAATACGCAGAAGTTTGTTTGAATAGAACCTTGTGCTCAAAGTTTTAATTTCCTGAAAAATTACAGCACTGTTTTCAAAACAAAATTACGCTGCGTTAAAAAAATTGCGTCACAAATGACGGACCCAACGGCAAAATAATTGTTCTGTACTTTATCTTTTGTTTCTTTTTGCGTAGGTAAAGGTAAATTAAATTTTTGCGTGTAAAAACTGAAAGTGTTGAAAAATTATTCCTCTGGTGGGTCCGGCATTTGTGACGCAATTCTTTTCACACAAAGTAATTTTGTTTTAAAAAAAGTGCCGTAATTTTTTCAGGAAATCAAAACTTTGAACACAAGGTTCCATTCAAACAAACTTCTGCGCATTATACCAGCGATAGCGTCACCTCAAGCGATATCACTAATTTTGGAAGCAGACTAACGGACTGCGTCACACTCCACCTTTTAATAGGTTTTTGTTGTGATTTCGACTAACGAAATAGCTTGATGAAAATTAGGTATTTTGAAGCGCACTTACGATACATTTAACTTAGCAGTTGGATCGTTTGGGTCAATTCACATCCATACATCAAACAATTGTTAGTTACCTGAAAATAAAAGAAACTCTCGTTAGTCTCAAACAATACGAAAAATTGGTCGATTTTTTTAATAGAAATTAATTCAACCACAACTTTTATTCCCCTAGTAGTCGAATATAGAGAAAGAAGGAAGACCAAGCTCATCTGGTGTGGAACTTATTCTAAATCTAAAATGGTTATATTTTGTATTAAAATCTAATTAAGTTTAAATGAACCATAAAAGTCGGTCAGACGATGCCACAAATATAGTAAACTTTCAAGACAGATTTATGTTTCCATTTTCTTGTATACAGTTAGCGTCTAAGGACATAATGCTTCGTCTTCTCTGCTTTAATAGTTCAAAGAAACTCTGTTATAAATGTGGATGTACAGTGCTGTACACATTATTGCAAAAAGTGTAATTAGTGCACTATCAATTGCTCTTTTAATGCTTCTCAGTGCTAACGAAAAGCGCATTTTTAATGAATCCACGAATCGTTCAATGACATCTCCTTGCAGCCACTAAATGGAATTAACAACTTTTCCAAACTCGGCTCTTTATTATAACATTACTATACGCCATCAGCGTCTTCAGTGATCTTTGAAATAATTTATACTGCCGTACAACGCATAAAAAACTTAGCGACGAGATTTTGTCAGAGAAAATATATGAAAATCTCTCATCTGATAACGTCGCTAAGTTTTTTATGCGTTGTAGGGCAGTATAGTAAAAGAACATTTTACGCTACGCCCGACGCGTCGTAAGGAATGCCTATGAATGTAATAAAAACTTCTTAAATTAGTGTTAAATTGTACTTCGCACATGAGCTGCAACTTGTGGATAAAATGTTTACCACACGGTTTTGCTTAATTTTGTTGAGATGAAGGTCAGGTTGATACGAAGAATGGAACCTAATCAGAACGCAATTTCTTTAGATCGAACGGGACTCATGGGGTTAAATTATTCCGGCCGAGTACCGTAAAAGACTCTAACTTTGACCGGAAGGGTAATTTTGGCAACATTTTCATAAACGACCTTGAGTGCTGAAATATTTTCGTTCGCTTCGCTATCGAGCTAAAAGAGTTTTTCTTCAATTATACGCAATGTTAGGTGTTAAAAAAATATTCGTTTCTACCTTTCGATGACAGATTTTGGAGGTTCGATGTTGAAGGCTCTATTTTCCGATTTTTTAGACAAGAGCAAAATCTGTTTGGAACATTCTTTTTGAAATCATGGGCGCGCGGTAGCAATGCGCCCGTGACGCAAGTCCACATACGTACAAAAAATTAGGAAAAAATTTTTTCGTAATATATAATAGCTAAGTTTTGACTTTTTCCCTTGGTATGGGACGGGGGGTAAAAATATTTTTTTTAATTTTTTTTTTGAGATAGATGTTTGGTGTCAAAGGAAAAGTTAGTGGGTTGAGTGTGTAGTGTGTCTGGGTGACCAACAAAATGGCCGACGGTCGTATGGGACGGATTTAGGGGAAAAATTGATTTTTTTTTGTTGAAGATAGATGTTTCGTGTCAAAGAAATTTTTTTTCGACGAAAATTTTTTTCGCCGGAAATTTTTTTTCGCCTGAAATTTTTTTTCGCAGGAAATATTTTTCGCTAAATTTTTTTTCGCCTCAATTTTTTTGGCGATATTTTTTCGCTGAAAATTTTTTTTCACTGCAAATTTTTTTTTCGCAGAAAAATTTTTTTTCGCTGAAAAAACTTTTTTTGCTGTGAAAATTTTTTTCATCGAAATTTGTTTTCGCTGAACAATTTTTTTTGCTGAAAATTTTTTTTTTCGTCGGAAATTTTTTTTCGCAGAAAATTAGAGAAAATTTTTTTTCGCTGAAAATTTTTTTCGCCGAAATTTTTTTCCGCCGGAAATTTTTTTCGCCGGTAATTCTTTCTCCAAAATTTGCTTCCTCTTTTCTTCCAAAACTACTGATATCACAACAAAAACCCTTTCTAAAAGGGAAACGTGACGCAAGTCTTTGTCCCTTCTTCCAAAACAACTGATATCAATTTGGGTGACGCTTACAGCTTCAGAACGTAGAAAATTCATATGAAATATTTTCACTTTTGATTAATAAAATGCGTCACAAATGCCGGACCCTCCCAACGTAATAATTTTTCTGCGCTTTCAGATTTCGCTTCGTGTGTAATATCACCACTAGAAGTAACATAACTTGTAAATGTAGTGTCATAGTGCCATTTTCTATTCTACAAATGAAAGTGAGATATTTCCTCATTCGAGGTTTGAACAAATCTGATTTTGTTTAGAGAATAAATATCTATTGACACCCGGTTTCCCGGTTACTAGATTGAATACAAATTAATTGATTTTGATGTGAACTATGATTGGTGAACACAATAATTAAGGACGATACGTAAACATATTGCAATTTTATTGAAAGTCATTGAGTTAAGCCTCTTATTGCTGAATAAAGTGAAACATCTGGGTAGCCTGAACAAACGGAATTGAATAAGTTAAGTGCTCAGCGTTCTAGACCAATAACTTCTTCAAGTAATGTCGTTGCGAGGACGACACTTCGAATAAATTAAAAAGCATTCCAATAGACCGTGGTCCTTTTTCAGTTATTGTTTTAAATGAAAGTTCACTATGAAAAAATGAGATTTGCTTAAGAAATTACCGAAAAGTCGTCTTAAACTTATTTATATCGTCAATTTAAGAAATTTGTTCTCAATCCCGAGTCACTCCCCAATGACAGTTCATCCTTTGTATTTCTATGAAATTTCATTTTATTAAGTTGGCAATTGTTAAAATTAGTACATTTTCTGGTACATTTCTTCGAGCGCGAAAGTTTTCAAAAAATTTTCGGTCCTTTCATTTGAAGTTTTAAAATATTAAAAAAAGAATTTCTAAACGCTTTTCTTTGTGTACACTTTTTTTTCAACTCTATCTGTCCACCAAAAATAAATGAGGTAAAACGACCATGGTCTATTAACCAAATTCTTCCGCAAGATGTCGCCAGTTATTGTTAAAATACTGACATCTTTCGTACATCTAGCATATCAAGAAATTATCGGAAAATGACATCCGATTTTTGAACAATGTCCGAGCGACATCTTGCGGAAAAATTCGGTTTATTGCCCAGTTAACCAAATTCTTCCTTTTTAAAAATTCAGAAACTTCAAATGTTTTGTTTCTTTTCTAAATGTCAAACATGGATAAGAGTGAAAGAGATAGAAAGAAAGGAAAGTAAAAGTAAGGCAAAAGGAAGAATTTGGTTAACTGCTGGGGAAGTAATTATTTTTCTATATTTTTAAGAAATAGACCAGCAGGTTTATACCGTCGGACTGTAGAAAGTTATTTGATATCAAAGTCTAAAATTGGTCAAAGTGAGTGACTTTTACGGTACACAAAATTCGAGAAAATTAAGATCTAGTAAGATGTTTGTCCGTCTGACGAATGAAGCGGTCAAGAATGATTTGAGTAAATTTGAATTCGAGTGAACTTTTGTAAATAAAAACCATAGCTCGTATGAAATCCAGTCCCTGGTCTAGTTTTCGTTTCAATTTTTCCTATTGCGACCTTATTTCCTGTTACCTATGTTTAAGAAACAAAAATTCAGTTTTGTAGGAAACAATTTTCAATTATAATTTTTGTAAATTATAAAAGTAGTTCAAAGTTTCGATAGACGCTTCGAACTAAGTCTTCTTAATGGATGAATAATTTTCCCAATTATTTATTTAATTGTTTTTTAACTCAGGAAAGAAGAATATTTTTAGACGAAATGAAATATTCAGTGCGACTGTGAAAGTCAATTTAATTTGATTTTGCCTTGATATTCAGAAAAAATTATCGATTATACACATCGCTTTTTCTCTCGTTTGAAAATGTTTTTATAATCTTTTTAACGAGTCTTCACGTCTACGAACCAAAAGAGTTTTAAATAGAACTTTACATTTACTTGTATCGGCAAATAGATTCAATCCTATTACCTTTACCAAATTTAATTCCAAACTTCCACCAAGCCTAAGAAAAACAAATAATCCGATTTGGAAAAGTTTGATTGATCCGATAAACCATGTGAGAAAATAACCGATGGAGTTAATTTATCGATAAAAATAAATTAAAGTTTTCAGCATAGTTGGGCAAAATATACCATTGTTTAGAAGTTTTGTAACCAATTATGGTGCTCACCTTTGCAACAGATGTGAAGACAAATGGAAGCCAATTTGGATTGTTTACAGAAATGAATTAGATAATGTGCTTTCAATAAAAACCGGTAATACAGGCATTTGAAAATCCGGTTGCACTGCTTTCAGAGCCAGTTTTTACCGAAGAAGCCCAGTTCACGTGAAAAATAAGTTTACCAAGACTCAACTTTTATTGTTCAGCTGATCACTTTTATTGATCAGCTGATCACTTTTATTGATCAGCTGATCACTTTTATTGATCAGCTGATCACTTTTATTGATCAGCTGATCACTTTTATTGATCAGCTGATCACTTTTATTGATCAGCTGATCACTTTTATTTATCAGCTGATCACTTTTATTGATCAGCTGATCACTTTTATTGATCAGCTGATCACTTTTATTGATCAGCTGATCACTTTTATTGATCAGCTGATCACTTTTATTGATCAGCTGATCACTTTTATTGATCAGCTGATCACTTTTATTGATCAGCTGACCACTTTTATTGATCAGCTGACCACTTTTATTGATCAGCTGACCACTTTTATTGATCAGCTGATCACTTTTATTGATCAGCTGATCACTTTTAGTGATCAGCTGATCACTTTTATTGATCAGCTGATCACTTTTATTGATCAGCTGATCACTTTTATTGATCAGCTGATCACTTTTATTGATCAGCTGATCACTTTTATTGATCAGCTGATCACTTTTATTGATCAGCTGATCACTTTTATTGATCAGCTGATCACTTTTATTGATCAGCTGATCACTTTTATTGGTCAGCTGACCACTTTTATTGATCAGCTGATCACTTTTATTGATCAGCTGACCACTTTTATTGGTCAGCTGACCACTTTTATTGATCAGCTGACCACTTTTATTGAAAGAAAACTTTCAACAAATTCCTTAGAAAACAATTTCAAGAAAATAACGAAAATTTTGTAAATAACAGGGAGAGGTCGGTGTTCTGTGGAGAAAGTAAAGAATTGTTGAAATTTTAAAAAACGAGAGCTGACGATTAGCTCAATTTTTTTTCGTTTCCTAAATATTACTTAGATTTTGGTGAAAAAAATTCGGTTACAATAATAGTATCATGGGCTCTTAGAAGACGCCATATAAAGCCCACATAAAAGACCTAGTAAATACCCCCGCCCCTAGGGGCTACGCGGACATTAAGTATTCTTGTCCGCTAGGTCGGAGATTTGCGACGTTAATACTAAAAGGGTGTACAAAGTTAGATGTAGATCAATAAGAAATGGATGTAGTAGTATTTTAGTAGTTACCATAAGGTTACGCAAATCTAGTTTTCCCCCGTACTACCATTTCCCCATAAAACCGTTTTGCCGAACTACCGTTTGCTATATACTATCATTACGTCTGTACTACCGTTATCCCCATGCTACCGTTTTACTCGTACTACCGTTCCCACCATACAACACTTTTCCGCGTATTACAATTTTCTCTGTACTACCGACCCCTGTACAAACGTTATCACCATGCTACTATTTACCCTTACAACCGTTTCTCCCGTCCTACAATTTCCTCCTCACTACTGTTTTCCGCGTACTACCATTTCACCGTTCTACCATTCTACCATTTCTACCGTTCTACCCGTACTATCATTCCTCCCGTACTACCATTTCCCCGTACAAATGTTATCACCGTACTACTATTTCCCCGTACAACCGTTTCCCCCGTATTACTGTTTCCCGTACAACCGTTTCCACCGTACTACCATTTTCTTCTCACTACTGTTTTCCCCGTACTACCATTTCCCCATACAACCGATTACCCCCGTTCTGCTTTTTCCCCCGAGATGCCCATCATTTTCACCAATACTGGTGACTTTTACTCACAAAACTCTGAGACTTTGCAAAAGAAACATATCGTCTGTTTCTCATACCTTCCCAAATACTTTTAAAACCATAAAAATTGACCCAATGTCCAACTGCCCGGCATTTTCACCAATACTGGTGACTTCTTCTCACAAAACCCTGAGACTTTGCCAAAGAAACCAATGGTTTGTCTCTCATATCTTTCCAGATACTTTTAAAAGCAAAAAATCCAAGATGGCGTCACTTTGACAGCTGGCAGTCATTTTCTTAGGATTCATAAAGATTCTACTCATCAATGTCAACAACTTTCCCGAAGAAACCAACTGTCTAGCTATTCTATTTCAGAAGATAGCAAAAAAATTTCAATTGAAATCTAGGTAGCATAATGGTTTTTTTGCTATAAAAGGCAATGCAAAACCGCATTTTAATTCAGTCCCTTTGGACTCGTCAAGCAGGTCGGACGTATGTTGGTTCACACTGAAAATTTGTGACCGACAATTTACAGACAGACAAACAAACAGACAAATAGCCAGACAAACAGACAGACAGACAAACAGACAAACTTTTGACTCTTATAATTATAAATGCTTTGTATGTTTTTGTAAATTTTGTAAATTTTTGAACTGTGTTAGGATGGAGATAAATGTTTGGTGTCAAAGGAAAAGTTTTTGGGTTGGGTGTGAAATGTGTCAGGGTGACCAACAAAATGGCCGACGGTGCTATGGGACGGACTTAAGGAAGAAATTAAATAATTTTTTTGAATTTTTTTTGTTGGAGATAGATGTTTCGTGAAATTTTTTTTGCCGCTTTTTTCGCCGAAAATTTTTTTTCGCCGGAAATTTTTTTTCGGCAAATTTTTTTTCGCTTGAAATTTTTTTCGCCGAAAATTTTTTTCGCCTGAAATTTTTTTTACCGGAATTTTTTTCGACGGAATTTTTTTTTGCTGAAACTTTTTTTCGGCGGAAATTTTTTCTATAAAATTTGTTTCCTCTTTCCTTCCATCACAACAAAAACTCTTTTTGAAAGGGAAACGTGATGCAATTGCTCGTCCCTTCTTCGGTTGACAGAAAAAGACGAACAATCGCTGCACACGTTCGAAAGAAAAGTGTTGCGGACAATATTTGGACCAGTATTTGACCAAAGATAGAACCGATAGCTCAGACGATTCAATCATGAGCTTAGTCAGGTTTATGGAGAGCCGGACGTAGTCAGAACTCCCAAAATAAACCGACTACGTTGGCTCGGTCATGTACAACGAATCAAAGTTCGTCGTATTCCGAAAAAAATCCTCAAGACCAGACCGGAAGCTAAGAGTGGAAGCGTTAAAAGTCCACATGGTACGATGCAGCTATAGCCGACTTAAGAACTGTGGGAGTATCCAGCTGGGAGACGTAGGCTACGGATAGGCCCGCATGGAGAAGCATGTTGGAAAAGGCCAAGATCCTTAAAGGGTTGCTGGTTAAGTAAGTAAGTAATATAATGGGACGATTATAGCCTGACTGTAGTGAGATTTATAGTCGAGTTGATAATTATTGTCGGACCATAATAAAAATTATAGTCGGACTGACCATAATATACCTATTTACTACCCAGTTTGTATGAAACTCGACTATAATATGGTCATTATACCCCAGGTATACTTTCAGGTATACAAACGACTAATTGTATGACTTTATGAATTTATCGATTGGTGGACGTTAGTTATCCGTTTGGTTTTCCCCTCCATGTATTAGATTTCTTGATATTTTCCAAACTCCGTCTGTGTGGACGTTATTATTGAAAATCCCCAAGATGGAGCCCAATATACTCGCAATAACTTAGTAATTGAATAAAAATCATAAAAATCTAAGTTGAGCGACCTGCATCAGTTCACTATCACGATTTTTTTATTTTTTGAAATCATCAATGAAAAATATTTACTGGCCAAATGTAATTCATTCTTTTGTGCGAGTCTTTCGTGGATTAATAGGAATTTCAATCAAATCCCAATTTATTAAAATTATGTTTTCGTATTTGAACAAAATTATTTGAAATATAAATCCCGCATTTCATTGAAAACTCAATCGAATGCATTTTTATAGCACAAATTGTTCAATAGAGGTTAGTGAGGAATGTAGTTGGTGTGTTAGTGGAATGCGTTGTTCGAGCTCGAAGAACATTAATTTGAAAACATGTACAAACTGTTCTTTTAGTGCACCAAAATGAAAAAATGAAAAACCACCAGAACTTCGTAGGAATTTAGTCTCATCTGTTTTGTCCTTTGGTGATTTTTGAAGCATACGAAATTTGACAAAATTACGCTTTCACATCCCATTTATGATGTCGGCTCTTAGGGCGTTTGAAACATAAGTGGAAGCTCACCAATGATCCAAGTTGCAGGTGCGGCCACCCACGACAGACTATGGCACATTTGCAATTCGACTGCCCAACTTATAAGTAGGAACACCGCAAAAACCGGGATGGGTTGAGATTTCACTACAGCATCCGAGAATTCCGTTTATCTCTGACGTGAAGACAGTCATGAATTTACCGAGTGGTATGGAAATTTCTTTTCCGGTAGAGGAACAGTCGGGAGATGTATTTTGGCAAGTTTTGTAAATCTATACTCAGGGACTATTAGATCACAAGGCATGTTGAGTTCAGGTGAATGGGTTAACATGGACAACCATAATAACGCATGTCCATTGTTGGCATCATTTTTCAGTTGCGATGAGTGCCTTAGTCTCAGCAAAGCAGAGCGCGCTTGCTTTTCTTACATGTATATGTAGAGGCTCAATATTTAAGAGAGCTTCAAGCGCAGCTGTTGGAGTTGTCTTCATGGCTGAGGTGATGCCTATAAGCGCCAACCTTTGGAGCTTACTAAGCTGAGTTTGAACGTTCAACAATTTGCATTTTGGCCACCAGACTACGGCTGTGTAACACAATTTAGGTCGAACGATTGCTGTATATATCCAGTGGAGAACCTTTGGACTTATTCCCCAATGCAGACCGAAGAGTCTTCTGCACTGCCATAGGGAGGCGACTGCTCGTTTGACAACGTAGTTCAGATGGGTGGTCCAGAGTAGTTTACAGTCTAGTAAGACCCCCAAAAAATTTTACATAGTGCGAGAGTTCAAGTTGTTTCCCAGAGAAAACTGGGTTTTTGAAGCCCATTATCTTGTTTTTCCTAGTAAACAGAATCAGCTTCGTTTTGTCTGGGTTAGCTGTTTGTTCGTTTGAGTGGCACCACGATTCAACAAGCTTTAATGCTGATTGCATCATTTTAGAGAGAGTTGAGGCGCATATCCTATAAAAAGGATGAGAAGATCATCAGCAAAGCTATGTGAATGGAACCCTGAGTTATTTAGGAGAGTGAGAAGACTGTCCTTGACTAAACAGTACGAGAGCGGAGGAGTGATGCCCCCTGAGGACAACCTTTTATGACAAAAACGCTTACCTTGAATGAATTTAGGTAGCATGTTACGATACGATCCTTTAGTATTTTTATTATCCACGTTGTAATTGTGAAGTTGATTCCGTGTTCAAGACATGCCTTTCTTATCAATGTCGATGAAGCAGCCGAGAGCAAGTTACTCAAATTTAAGGGCTTTTTCAATCCTGCTCACAAGGTGATGCAGCGCTGTCTCGGAAGATTTCCTCGGTTGGTAAGCGTATTGACGAGGATGTAAGGGAAATTTTTTAAGTGCCCCATCCCAACTTTTCAAGGGTTTTTAACATAAATGAAGTTAGGCTTATTGGTCTAAATGCCTTTGCTATGTGGTATGAAGGTTGGCCAAGTTTCGGGATAAAGATAACTCTTACCCCTCTCCAGCACATGGGGATATGCTCGAAGCGAATACTAGCTATGAAAATATCGTAAAGGGACGCTGTTATGAGATCACCACTCGTCTGCAGCAGTGAAGGGAATACGCCGTCTTCGCCTGCTGACTTGAGTGGTGTGAAAGATGAAAAAGACCAGTGTATACCTTGTAGCGATATTAAAGATTTGGCTACGCTAAGATTTTCTCCATCAGACGATGGGTTAAAGAAAAGTTGAGGACTGAGGCGTTTCATTTGTACTTCCCGGGAAGTGGACTTCCAGTAGACGTTGAAGAGTGGATACTGGTGAGTCAGTTATACTGACTCAGTATACTCACCAGAGGGTAGCATCAGTGAGCATATGGGATTCTAGAACTTAGAGAACTATGGCATTTAGAAAGTTGCTTCCAAAGACAAAGTTGTAGAAAATTAAATTTTAGCGAAAACGGCCATGAAATCAATGGTCTCATATGTTATAAGACGAACTTCGGTAGGGTCTTTGACTTTACCTTGGGTGTGAGCTGTGCTTTCCGGTGAGCTGTACTTCCGGGTGAGCTTCACTTCGCGATGTGCTAAATTTCCCTGTCAGCTTTATTTCCCGATGAGCCTAACGACTTCCCGGTGAGCTGCACTTCCCGGTGTGCTAAATTTCGCTATCAGCTTTATTTCCTGGTGAGCCGAACGACTTCCCGGTGAGCTATATTTCCTGTTGGGCTCTACTTCCCGGTGTGCTTAATTTCCCGGTGTGCTAAATTTCCCTGTCAGCTTTAATTCCCGGTGAGCCGAACAACTTCCCGACGAGTTGTACTTCCCCTTGAGCTGCATTTTCCGGTGTGCTAAATTTCCCTGTCAGCTTTAACTCCCGGGGAGCCGAACGACTTCCCGGCGAGCTGCACTTCCCGGTGTGCTAAAGTTCTCTGTCAGCTTTATTTCCCGGTGAGTTGAACGACTTCCCGGTGAGCTATATTTCCTGGTGGGCCGTACTTCCCGTTCTCGGTCAGTTACATTTCCCGGTGAGCTTTACTTCAAAACTTTAAATTCGACGAATTTTAATTTATTCTTCGCACATTTTCCGGTATCCTAATTTTTCGTCAAAAAATCTCGCGGTATCCTGAATACCAAGGATACCGACTATTTGCACATGCGGCTGGCACCTGGTGACCGACTCCTGTTTGTTTGTGGGGGTGGGTGGGTATTAGGGTAGTTTTTTTGGGGGTAAGGTCGGGAATTCAGTTAAACCTGAGGAAATCTATTGCTGTTATTTGATACTGATCTACACTAGCTGGTTTAACCCTATAATGGTTCTATATTCCTTCCAACCGTAAATAGAGATTTGTTAAAACATAAAAAAAAAACTTTCAACCAAAACATGATACCTTTAATATTTGTTTAAAAATTTACATCCAAAATG
Organism: Pseudolycoriella hygida; assembly: GCA_029228625.1. Taxonomy (NCBI): domain Eukaryota; kingdom Metazoa; phylum Arthropoda; class Insecta; order Diptera; family Sciaridae; genus Pseudolycoriella; species Pseudolycoriella hygida. Next base: position 175,402,422 of record CM055403.1, on the reverse strand, counting down.
GTATTTTTCAAGTAAACATAAATGTTGAAAAACTGTTAATTTGTGCAATTTGATATTGCATGGATTTCGGTATATGAAATGGAGAAACAAATAACCGCAGTTCACAAAACAAACAAAATCAGCCATTCAATTCCCTACCACCACCGTAAAGTGAAGTCGGAAGTGTAGTTTTTTTTTTTTAATTTCAAAAAAGCTCATAGGGTGATTCATTTATTGAATGGCTCCACAAATTCGATACAAAAATTTCTGACATAATCTTTAAACATTTGGATTACGTGTCGACCGGATGGATTTGGCGCCTTGTTATATGATTGTCCGTATTCAGCTATAAAAGCATGGATGACGCCACTTGAGAAAAGGGAATAGTGCTGTGCTGAGACGTCAATTCAGCTATGAAAAAAACATAGATGTCACCACTTGTTATTCGGTGACAAAACACAGACATGACACAGTCTATTACGTAGTATCAGAATTTGCCATAGTGCCATATCAGCTTGAGCGAAGCGAATAGCCGATCCGGCACCTCACTGCGAAAGAGTTGGTGCCTAGCGGACGAAATAATGGCGAAAATATTAACTAAAATTTTGCAATTTCCTAAAAATGCTTCCATCTCTTTAAATAATTTTTGTCGAATTGCAGGCACATGGTATAATAGGGCAAGGAAATTATGCATGAACCAAGTAGCTGAGAGGTTTTTGAAAAAAAAAGTTGATTCTTGGGATTGTTTTCGATCGGGAAATTAACTCTTCAGGATATCCTACTCACCGGGAAATCGAAAGTTAATAGAATGAATGCTTTGCCTTTCTGCTTATCGGAGAGTTTGACTTTCCTGTGAGCACGAGTTTCCGTTTCTCAGGCAATGATCTCAACGGTGATCTTAATAGCTTCTCAGTAAATGAATAAACCATTACTAATTATAAACGTCTAATGTCCGTCTGTTTATCTGTCTATGTGTCTTTCTATTTATGTGTCTATCTATTTATGCGTCTATTTATTTATTCGTCTATAAGTCTGTCTGTCACGATCCCGTTATTTTTTCGTTTAATTGCGTTTACACTGGCGAAGCAAAAAAAAATACTTTTTGATATGTTGTTGGGGATGGTGCAAAACGTGAGAAAACATGTTCCGGAGTTAGATATTGTTCTGAAATAAGGGAGTTATGGGTCGAGAAAGGGTCGAAATTGAAAATCGTCCAAAAGTCAGTCAAGATGACGTTTTAGAGATTTGGTCGGGGAAGCAAAGTCTTAGAGTTTTTGATGGCCTACAACTTTGTAGAAGAAAGTTTTTTGATCCGACTTCATGCGGAGGAGCTAGGCAGCAAAAACTGTTAAAATTTTGGGGTTTCCTCACTTTGTTGTTAGGGAACTTTTTTTGTTGGACAATGTAAAGATAATTTTTGAATGCCAATCGATAGTGGAGGCTTGGGGCAACAAATTTGCTGAACAATGTTGGGTGAAAAAGTTTCATACTACCGAGCTATAGGTCGTTCTTTGGCGATTTTGTCCAGAGCTGGAGCACTTATTAACCAATATCTCGGCCGGTAGTTGCCGGAATGAGGCCAGTGAGGTTTCAAATGAAAGGTTTCGACAGTGTGAAGGTAGCGGAATTGGGTTGAAGAAAATCGGTTGAGCGGTTCGGTGTCCAGGGTCGGTCAAAGGAGGCGCAAAATAGACATAAATTTGCTCCGCTGCCCGAAAATTACTTAAAAAATACTTTTTGATATGTTGTTGGGGATGGTGCAAAACGTTTAGAAAACATGTTCCGGGGTTAGATATTGTTCTGAAATAAGGGAGTTATGGGTCAAGAAAGGGTGAAAACTGAAAATCGTCCAAAAGTCAGTCAAGATGACGTCTTAGAGATTTAGTCGGGGAAGCAAAGTCTTAGAGTATTTGATGGCCTACAACTTTGTAGAAGAAAGTTTTTTGATCCGACTTCATGCGGAGGAGCTAGGCAGCAAAAACTGTTAAAATTTTGGGATTTCCTCACTTTGTTGTTAGGGAACTTTTGTTGTTGGAGAAAGTAGAGATACATTTTGAATGCCAGTCGATAGTGGAGGTTTGGGGCAACAAATTTGCTGAACAATGTTGGGTGAAAAAATTTCATACTACCGAGCTATAGGTCGTTCTTTGGCGATTTTGTCCAGAGCTGGAGCACTTATTAACCAATATCTCGGCCGGTAGTTGCTGGAATGAGGCCAGTGAGGTGTCACATGAAAGGTTTCGACAGTGTGAAGGTAGTGGAATTGGGTTGAAGGAAATCGGTTGAGCGGTTTGGTGTCCAGGGTCGGTCAAAGGCTATCAGAGGTAAACATTTTCGGAAATCGTTTGAGTCTTTCGGGATGTACAGTTATTGGAGTGATGGTAAGTCGTGCTACGCGAAAATATACGATAGGGAGTGATTTTTCATCAATATTTCCTTACAGACAAGGTACACAGAAACGGTTGCAAAGGCAAAGTTGTGGAAAATTACAAGGGAAACATTTTTGTTCATGGAACTAGAGGTTTCGGTGTTTACCTAAGGGTCCCAAAGTCGGGTTAAGGGTAAAAATATACATTTTTGTTATGTTGTAGTGAATTTTAAGGAGAACATATTTGTCGAAGATAGGACTTTAAAAAGAATGTATAAAATAAACCTTTTTGTTTATAGTCAGGCTGTAGGTCAGTCCTAGTACTTCGGAAGGGCTTTCGTAATAAGCAATTTCTAGAAACATACAGAAAATTGATTTTTTGGAATAGAATATGAAGATTGCCAAAAGTCCACAAATTTTAAGAGTTTTCGAATTTATAATGGTTTAAATTACATTTCGATAAATTGTTTGACGATGGTAGAATTCAGTACGACAAAGAGTTTAGTACGAAAAAGGATTTGCTTGATTTACAGCCAATAAATTTTCAATTATAAAATATTCAAAGTAAAATATTTCTAGAGTCTACAATTTTGTTGATATTAGCTTATTCATTCTTAGGACATACTAAATTGTATGCAGCAATGAATTAGCATAAACACAATAACTCGTACATTCAAATGACAAGAACCAAAATTAACTTTAATTGAATTTCAGTTTGTCTGCAATGAGAAAATACATTACATTATTTCTCAGTCACTTAAACTAAAAAATCAAAAATTCCTTTAATTTTAATCATTTCCCGCAGCTCCCTGCCCACTTCTTTTTCAGTTTAGTTGTGAGAATATTTTTGAATTTTCGAGAACTGCTTAAAACTAGTTCCATCATCGGGTTACAATGAATTTTCTGCAATTCAATGCCGAAATACGATAGTTTTCAATACTGCTTTGAGTGCGGAAAAGGTCAACTTTTCCGCACTCAGATTTGAGTGAGTATGGAAAAGTTTTTCAGCACTCAAATTTGAGTGCGGAAAAGTTTTACAGCATTCAAATTTGAGTGCGGAAAAGTTTTTCAGCACTCAATTTTAATTGACATTAAAAATGCAATGAAAAGGAAATTGTGATCGAAATAGAAATTTTATTGTTTGGTTTTGTCTATTTCGGCATTGAATTGCAGAAAACGTTGCTCCTACCTCGTTTTGTAACTAGATTTTTTCAGCACACGTCCTAAATAGTGTCCACACTCGCCTCAGGCTCGTGCGAACACTATTTAGGACTAATGCTGAAAAAACCTTAGTTACAAAACTAGGTAGGAAAATTACTATTAGTTGTTTAATTACATATTTTTCGCTCAGACTATGAATTCCCTCATCTGCTAGCCACGCAGCATAGGTTTACTGATGAGTCTTGATAAGACGAAATCAGCTAAGCTTGTGGTTGTTGATATAGAGAATCTTCTGCTACCTTGTCAACAAATTTGGCCTATCCAAGCACAAAATTCTATCAAATTGAAGTATTTAAGACCAAGCAATACAACAAATTTAACAAAAAAGAAAATTACAAAATGTCTGCATTGTTCATATTATTATCACTCTCGGATGATGCTTGCTGATACTGAGGGTATCCTGTAACAAATTTTTTCTTCATATTTTTAATTGGAAAACGTGTTCTCCACGTAAAAGCGATACGGGATAAATTGAAGTAAAGTTGCAACTATACTGGACCTATTTATATGAAACTGGACAACCCACTATGTTTGTCACTTTCACATTAACATTGAATGATTGAGAGCATCATATGATGTGTGGCCCAGTATAAATGAAACACAAATCTTAACCCGCGATGAAAAAAATTTGGATATAAATTCGGGAATTCTATTTGTATTGCATACAACATTGCATTTACTCGTGACCCGTGGGTATATCAATATACAGATTTCTTCTGTTCCTTAGTTGTACAATTAGCTATTTAAATTCCAAGTGTTCCTGTCCGCGAAAGACTTAAAAATTACCCGTCACACGACACACTGGCAAAAAAAGCTCCATGACTCAATAATTTACAATTTTCGGAGGATCACATATCCTAAAATCTTATTATAGCGTTTTTCTCGTCTGAAAGCAAATTCATCTATTCATTAATTTTGTACATAAAAAGCACTCTAATGGAAATTGCATTGTTTTAAATATATCAACGTGAAAAGTGGTCCACCATTTTTGCTCTGGCAATATTAAAATAACATTCATTAGTTCTGCAAATTATGCAGGTTTTAAATGGACTTTAATGTGTGCAACTTTGCAATATTAAAGCTCCACAAGAAATTTATTACAATAATTAAAAATAGTAAAATAGTGTGGGGCTTCTAAATTTGCAGGAAAAAAAATTGTGTTCCATGTTTTTAAACAACGCGATGCATCGCAATGTTATTAACATCGGCTCGGTAGACCCTTCGAGTAATATACAACAACTTCAATAACCATAAGGCTAATTGTAATTGCGGTGACATGAAATGCACGTTCATTTCATTAGAACAGCATTAATTTTAAATTACATAATTCTGATGAATTGGATTGATAATATTCATTGATTATACCAATTTAATGGTAATTTCCAATTAATATTTATTGGAGTCATTTTCTGTTAATTCTTTTGAAACCCGTACGAAGAAACGAAATTTATGTGTACACAAAACTGTCACGGCTTTCTACAGTGCTGGAAATTTAGAAATTATCAATTCATTTTATTCCAACAAACTTCACATGTTGAATGAAACGCACGAAAAACCATTTGTATCGCGACGTCTTCGCAGTACAAGGAAATGTCGTATAAAACGTAACGTTGATTTTAAGAGACGAGATTTCGTAGAATTCAGTGAATTACAGGAGAAGAATCGTAAGATTGTGCAACGTTTCGTTTTAACTCATTCCACCGAAAAACTGAGTTCTATATACACAAAATGCAAGCGAATACGTGAAAAAAGAGATTAAAGAGAAATAAGAAAGATGCACAAGCTTATGATTCTCTTCCTGTAGAATGCTTATACATAATGAATAAGCCACAAAACGAGTGAGACGGCATTTAGGACGAAAGAATTACGAAATCATGAGGTAGTGTCGGAATCGGCAAGAAGAGTAGGGGGTGTTTTATGGTATACGAATCTCGCATACAGATCAGCATTCACTGATCCGTATTATGCTTTAGTAACACTTCAAAGGACATGCACTGTCTGAAAAACGAATGCGACTTGCGTACTGGACAGGACTCCACCTGGGTCATCATTGAATGGATAAGCCATTCTTGTCATTCTGTGTTATTTAGACATTTGCAACTCTTGAAGTCCTGATCCATTTTTCGATTTGAACACATTTGTTACGGGTCCACCATATCTTTCTGAATAAATTGAATGGAGTTCTTTTTAATAACTTTATTGCATTATCACATTGTACAGATAGCACGTGAATTAATGATTGTAAACAAATTTTTATAGAAATATGTACTGGATACATATCAATGAAAATGACTTTCATATCAGCGACAGATTATTTATTTTCTTTAGTAAGTGGCATATTAGTTGCGACCGCCGTGTACAATCAATTAGAGTTATCGTTTTTACATTGTTTTTAGGGTGACTTTCACTGTATTCGTAATTGTAGAGTCACAAGTGATTTTCTTGTGCTTTTTAATTAAAATAATTTTGTTTTTGGATTGTGTTAGAAACAGAATCACTAATTTTTCACTCTAAGTTTTCGTTATTGAAGAATCCTTTGATTTTTGTATTAATTTACTCTTAACTAAGTGATCGTGAATTTCTCACGTTAAGTTTGATATAAATAAGGGTATTTTGTATGAGAAGCAACATCTCAGGGCTTTAATTAGTAAACAGAAGTCTTGATTCAACATAGTCAATTTTTAGTAGAAAACTATTAAAAGGCTCTTGGTTCAACATACCCAAAGTTTCATAGTAAAGGCTCAAATAAGGCCACAAAAACACGAAAATGTTCTTCATAAGAATTTGGAGAAATCATTTTCAACATTTGGCGCCCCGCGTGGGCTCTTGTTTGGGCGTGAATTCTTCACACACAACAGCTAAGGTAGCGACAACGTTGGTCAAGCGTTACTCAAGAAGTCGTTGGTCAAGCGTTACTCAAGAAGTCATTGATCAAGCGCAACTTAAGAAGTCGTTAGTCAAACGCAGCTCAAGAAGTCGTTGGTACGGCAGATCTCGAGAAGTCGTTGGTCAAGCGTTACTCAAGAAGTCATTGGCCAAGGGTAACTCAAGAACTCGTTGGTCAAGTGTAACTCAAGAAGTCGTTGGTCAAGTGTTACTCAAGAAGTCGTTGGTCAAACGCAACTCAAGAAGTCGTTGGTCAAGCGTAAATTAAGGAGTCATTGGCCAAGCGTAACTCAAGAAGTCGTTGGTCAAGTGTTACTCAAGAAGTCGTAGGTCAAACGCAACTCAAGAAGTCGTTGGTCAAGCGTTACTCAAGAAGTCATTGGTCAAGCGCAACTTAAGAAGTCGTTAGTCAAACGCAGCTCAAGAAGTCGTTGGTGAAGCAGAACTCAAGAAGTCGTTGGTCAAGTGTTACTCAAGAAGTCGTTGGTCAAGTGCTACTCAAGAAGTCGTTGGTCAAACGCAACTCAAGAAGTCGTTGGTCAAGCGTAACTCAAGAAGTCGTTGGCCAAGCGTAACTCAAGAAGTCGTTGGCCAAGCGTAACTCAAGAAGTCGTTGGTCAAGTGTTACTCAAGAAGTCGTTGGTCAAACGCAACTCAAGAAGTCGTTGGTCAAGCGTAAATTAAGGAGTCATTGGCCAAGCGTAACTCAAGAAGTCGTTGGTCAAGTGTTACTCAAGAAGTCGTAGGTCAAACGCAACTCAAGAAGTCGTTGGTCAAGCGTTACTCAAGAAGTCATTGGTCAAGCGCAACTTAAGAAGTCGTTAGTCAAACGCAGCTCAAGAAGTCGTTGGTGAAGCAGAACTCAAGAAGTCGTTGGTCAAGTGTTACTCAAGAAGTCGTTGGTCAAGTGCTACTCAAGAAGTCGTTGGTCAAACCCAACTCAAGAAGTCTTTGGTCAAGCGTTACTCAAGAAGTCATTGGTCAAGCGCAACTTAAGAAGTCGTTAGTCAAACGCAGCTCAAGAAGTCGTTGGTGAAGCAGAACTCAAGAAGTCGTTGGTCAAGTGTTACTCAAGAAGTCGTTGGTCAAGTGCTACTCAAGAAGTCGTTGGTCAAACCCAACTCAAGAAGTCTTTGGTCAAGCGTTACTCAAGAAGTCATTGGTCAAGCGCAACTTAAGAAGTCGTTAGTCAAACGCAGCTCAAGAAGTCGTTGGTGAAGCAGAACTCAAGAAGTCGTTGGTCAAGTATTACTCAAGAAGTCGTTGGTCAAGTGCTACTCAAGAAGTCGTTGGTCAAACGCAACTCAAGAAGTCGTTGGTCAAGTGTTACTCAAGAAGTCGTTGGTCAAACGCAACTCAAGAAGTCGTTGGCCAAGCGTTACTCAAGAAGTTATTGGTCAAGCGTTACTCAAGAAGTCGTTGGTAAATTGTTACTCTAGAAGTCGTTTGTCAAACGCAACTCAAGAAGTCGTTGGTCAAGCGTAAATCAAAGAGTCGTTGGCCAAGCGTAACTCAAGAAGTCGTTGGTCAAGTGTTACTCAAGAAGTCGTTGGTCAAACGCAACTCAAGGAGTCGTTGGTCAAGCGTTACTCAAGAAGTCATTGGTCAAGCGCAACTTAAGAAGTCGTTAGTCAAACGCAGCTCAAGAAGTCGTTGATAAGGCGTTACTCAAGAAGTCATTGGTCAATTGTAATGTTGTGTTTTGTTTCTTCGCCGTTGTCAAATAAAGTTGAGTTTTCTTGGACGAAATAAAACGGTTTATTTACGATATTTCGAGGCTTGGTTTATCTCTTCATCAGGTTCTATTCATGGAAGAATTTCATCATCATCATCATCAAACTTTATAGACCATTATTACCCTCCGGTGTGAGGTCTTTATGCCACAACCCCAGAATGGTGAACTATCGTCCTCCATGCCCTTCTATCGCCTGCCAAGGAGATGGTTTGTTCGCCCAGA
>CM055403.1:175379709-175393511 GCA_029228625.1 Pseudolycoriella hygida | reverse complement strand
CCTTGACCTGCCCTTTCCAAATCCTCCCCAAACGTTTTCCCCTCCCGGTCCTTCGCTTCCCTGACTAGATCCTTAACCAGTTGCCTACAAGCCTTATAAGCCTCCCACTTCGCCACCGTCCTGTCCTGTAACCAAACCAAGTATAGTTTCCTTTTCTCCAATACAGCCCCCCTGATATCGGCGTTCCACCAACCCGTCGTTTTGTTTCGACCCCCGCTAGCGACACTGCCCAGACATTCCTCAGCCAGATCCAAGACAAATTTCTTAAAATTCGCCCACTCAGCCTCAATGTCCCCGCAGTCAGCTGGAAGCCCCTCAAATCCTTCGGCGAATCTTGCCATAAAACGAGACCTAACTGTCTCTTCCCTAAATTTGCCCACACGAAATTTGCGACTTACCACCTTCTTCCTTTTAGCCTGACAGAGTTTACCAACCGACAGATGGGTACCCAAAAAGTAGTGGTCAGAACCGAAAGTGAAACCCCTGAAAACACGTGTGTCCCTGACTACTCCTGTCCTGCTCTATAACCATGTAATCAATAATGGATTTGTGACCCACCCTCATTGCCGTACGTATACCGATGGATCCACTTGTGCCTATAGAAAGAGTTGGTTATTGCTAACCCATTGAAATCACAAAAATCCAACAACCGTTTACCATTTGAATTCAGTGTTTCTTCCCCAAATCTACCCACTACCCTTTCATAACCTGAGTTGTTTTTAAAGTTTCCTATTCTTGCATTAAAATCCCCCATCAAAATCAGAGATTCATTTCCCTTTTTGCTAACCACGTCCCCCAATTGTTCGTAAAAAAATGTCCAAGCCAGCAGCATCACTGCCTTCGCAAGGGCTATATACGCTAACCAGGCGATAAATTCCCCCCGCTAACTTTACAGAGACCCACATCAGCCTTTCATTTACGAAACGAACATCCAGGACAAAGTTGTTGATCAACTTCCTTCCTGATTGCGATTCCAACCACCCAATTTGCCCTACCAGACTGAACCCCGGACAAAAACACCTTATACCCGCCTACGTGTTCTTCCGTCTGTCCCTTCGTCCTAACGTCACTCAACGCCAATATGTCTATACCGTAGTCCTTTGCCAGATCCACTAATTCCTCCCTGCGATTCCGAAAACCCCCATTAACGTTTAGACTCCCAATAAACAAACCACCAACCATTTTGCATTGTCTGACCGCCAACGATGGGGTGCCTGTCAAGTCGAGCGTTGGTCGTACCCCGTATCCAACACCCGTCCGAGGCTGTGAGTAATTGTTTTTACCGAGAATGAATACAGTGGGACGGCCTGGTAAGCCGAGCCGCACCGGAAGTACAAGTTTTAATGGCCACCAAGAAGGGCTGTTTGGAATGCAATGTATTCGTTTGTTTATATTTTTGCCAAACCGACTGCTATGCATATAGCGAAGTCATCAACCGAAATTATGATCATAAACATTTATCAGAAGGAGGATGCCGAGAACGACAAATAAAGTACACAGTATTGAATTGATTGTTTTTCAAAGCGATGATTCGAAAAATATCACAACATTGAGGTTATGTTACCCAGACGCCAGAAGAAGAATTTGAAAAATAAAATTAACAAATTAAATTAAATAGACTGAAATTTGAATAAAAGCACATAAATACATCACAGCTGCTTTAGATGACAAACTTTATGGTTGTCGTTTCTTATTAATCTTTCCTGTCAATTCGTGGTTCTTTAATTTTTATGGCCAGGTTTAGTTCATTTTTCTTTGAAAAAACTTACATAAGACTCGTGTAATCCATTTGTGTATCATTCGAGAGGTTTACTGCATTTTTGGTGTTACAAATGTGCATTTTCTCCGCAATATTTCTCTGGAAGTAGTTAGGCATGTGGTCTAGTATGTGGATTTTGTCAAAGTCAAAGTTGTGTTTTTTTAGGGTGTGTATTGTCAAGCCTGTTGTCGCAGTTAATTTCCCGCGTTTAATGTCACTTTTATGTTTCGCTGCTCTCTTGCGTACTCTCTGTTTTGTTTGGCCTGGGTAATTGGCTGGACAGTCTTTACAGTCTATTCTATATACAACTTTTGACTTCATGTGTTTCGGGACTGGACATTTGGTTTTCGAGTTTAGTGTGTTGCCAATATTATTTTCAGACTTGCAACCTAGCGCCATGTCATACCCTCTCCTAGTTTTTTTTATTCTTTCTGACAGCCCTGGGTTATACGGAGTGGCGATGTAACGCAATGGTTTGGTAGGATTGTCGGCGTTTTTCCCGTTGTAAAATTTCCTCACTCTCTCTTTCACGACTTTTTGTATGAATTCTTGTGGGTACCCATTTTCTTGGAGTAATGTCCTGACATTTTTTATGCTTTCTGGACGTTCGTCTGGATTAGTGAAAGTAATAGCCCTATCAGTGATCGCACTTGCCACATTTCTTTTGTGTGTCACTGGGTTATGTCCGTGAAAGTGTGGATATCGTCCTGAGGCTATCTCTTTTCGGTACCATTTGCTTGCGATATTGCCCATTTCATCTCTCGTCAATGTCATATCTAAGAAATTGATTGATTTGTCTTTTTCCTCTTCAATGGTGAATTTCAACATTGGGTGGTAATTATTGAATGCGGCTAGCAGTTGGTCAAGTTTAGTTTCAGGAACGAATGTCAAGATATCATACCTACGATAGAATGGTACGATGAATGGAATATTCTTTAAAATATGTACTTCTAAGTCTTCCATTACAAAATCAGCAGCATCGGATCGACTGGAAGATGAAAAAATGAAAGATCTATGGGTTTATCTAGAATTCATTGGCATTCGAGATATGGCTACACAGAAAGAAGAAGATTTTCAGACCCAAATTCATTGGAATACCACACTTTCACGAAACAAAGATGGAAGGTCCAAATGAGCACTCCCTGGGGACAATGGTCAACGGTCAAATCGATGATTTTCCCAAAATTCATTTTACAAGCAGCCGTTCAACTAATCACAGGAAAAGTTCGCACAGCTCCAATCAACCAAATAAAGATACATCGGTGGGAGTTAATAGGCTATATGTTGTCAGCTCGAATGTGCAAATCGGTCAACGAATCCTTTATTGGTAGAATTCAGTGCTACTATTGGACAGATTCAAGGACATCATTAAACATGGACTTTCATAATAATTGATGAGTGGTGCAAGTTCGTCGAATTGAGGGTATTCCATGCAAGAATTGTTGCATACACGTTGGTGGGAGTTTACAGATTGGTTAATGTTGGAATCATTGTTCAACTGGTCATATGGTCTTTTGTAGTATGGACCCGAATATTATATGAAATAAATGTTACTGTAGTTTCAAGCGTTGAATAGAAGATTGGGTTTGATGTATACTCTGAAGAATATTTTCAATTCCCTACAGGTTATGGGCGTTTATCTCGTTAAATAAATATTGTAAAGTGATTATCAAAGCTCAATATTTTTTCCGGTTCGTTTCTTCTACACCGATGGTTTGATTTCATTGTGCATTTTTCTGATATTTCGCACATTCATCATGTCAATGGAGCTTTCTCAACGAATAATAAAATTAAAAGGACTAAACTAGACTAATTTGAAATTTTGTTTTTTGAAGTGAAATTGAAATGTGAACTAAGTTGTTAGATTAAGGAATTGAATTCCGTTTAAGAAATTTTAGGAGAACTTTTTCGTTGAAAATTAATTTTGATTAGATGACCAGATTTCTCATTGTGTGCGTGTGTTGGAATCATTTAATGTTCAACTGGTCATATGGTCTTTTATAGTATGGACTGGACTCTAATATTATATGAAATAAATGTGACTGTAGTTTCAAGCGTTGAATAGAAGAGTTGTGTTTGGTGTATACTCTGAAGAATATTATCAATTTCCTACAGTTAAAACTCACGAAAAATCAACAATATCTCAGGGTTTTAATTAGTAAACAGAAGTTTTGATTCAACATAGTCAAACTTCTAGTAGAAAACTATTAAAAGGCTCTTGGTTCAACATAACCAAAGTTTCATAGTTAGGGCTCAAGTAAGGCCAGAAACACACGAAAGTGTTCTCGATAAGAATTTGGAGACAATATTTTCAACAGATTGTGTTCTGAAGAGAGGAAAACCCGCTTCCTTGAGTTTAAGAATAGGGAATACGAAAGGTAGCTCTTAAATTTTTTTACGTAAAATTTGATAGATTCTAGAGACGTTCACATATTACAACTTACGAGAGGTTATAGTTCAAGGCTTAGATATATTGAAATTTCGTTTTTCATGCAAACAAATTCATATAACACATGAACTTCTTTGAAGACCTACATAAGCACAACGCAAATAAAAATTTCCATTCAATTTAAATTGAGATAAAAATAGCAAAATATAACAGCTTAGGTTCGACCTCGTGACCTTCTGTTCATGAAAAACATATTCCTACGTCAATAAGTCGCTTGATTATTATATTCGCAACTGAACACACACATTTATAATCGAGAATAACTGAGTAGAGCTTTTTATTTAGTGCTTTCTGCGTTTGTAATAGAGGTGTGCGGGCATCACTTTTCGCCTGCCCATGCCCGTTTGATTTTGAAAACAGGAAGCCTGTGTCCGCTAATTTTCTAAATAATGATACCCGTGCCCGGTATAGGGCGGGCGAGCTTGTGAACGGGCCGAGAAATCGGGCGTGCCCGCACATCTCTAGTTTGTAACATTACTTATGTGACCGTTCCGATCCCGACCTCTGATGAATCTAACATTACGAATTTCAATGACAGAATTGGGTTTGTTCGGATTATTAATTTGCAAAAGGCAACGAAAGTCCTTTAAGTTAACTACAAACATTATTTATGAAGTAGATCGAAGTGGAAGAAAGGTGGATGCATTAAATTTTTATCATGTAGACATGACGAATCTGCAAATAAGAGCGTTGTTCGTCTGTCCATCTCCACTTTTTTCTAAACTACTGTAGCATTCACCCCGAACATGTTTTCCCCTGAAAGGCAAACACATCGTATGTCTCAACTTGACACGAAACTTCCAACCAACGAATTTTTAAAATATTTGGCTGATTGGGACGTTTACGCCTCTTCAGTACACCTTTGTCGCAAGACCCTGTGTATATCAGTAATCATCTCGAATATTCGGCCTTATATACACTTCGTTTGTTCGATTATTCAAAGAGAAACTCTTTGACTTAGTAGAGATCCGTTGTTATGGTAACATTTGGAAGTACTGGTCACAACGAATTCTTGTTCGCCGTTTTCTGTCAGCACCAGTCCCTGTATTCGCGAAAATTTTTAACGAAAATCGCGAAAATTCGTAAAAATTCATGAAAGTCGCGAAAATTCACGAAAATTCGCGAAAATTCATGAAAATTCGCAAAAATTCATGAAAATTTGTGAAAATTCATGAAAATTCGCGAAAATTCATGAAAATTCGCGAAAATTCATGAAAATTCGCGAAAATCATGAAAAATCGAAGAAAATTCACAACGATTTTTGAGATCTTGAGGTTTTCATGTCTTAAATATAGTTTATTCGAAACCTTCAACCCCCCAAAATATCTTTGTATCAAAAAAAAGAAGTTTTGATGCTGAGAGGCAAAACCATCAAGTTCAATAGTTGAAGAGTTGATGGCAACATTTATTACATTTATTATCGTCTATAGTTGACGAATCAGCAAAAATAATCCATCCGGTCTTCCGTCTCCACTTTTTTTCTAAACGGCTCAATAAACTAACCTAAACTTTTTTTTCTGAAAGCCACATGCTTCCCATGATTCAAGTTCAAAAATGAGCAAAATCGGTCGGAAATATGGTCGAAGAAGTGTCCGAAGACATGTATTTTCGAATGACGGTGACACTTTTTCGCAAATATAGTGGCAAGTATGGCAAGGAAATTGTTCATTTTGGTGTCAAATGAAAGCATTTGATCTCACAAAACTTGAAATTTTTTTTTGTGGAAACCGGGTCTCTGGGCTCTGGGACAAATGGAACGGACGAAATTGAGTTTCATGATAATATACGAAAACAGATGATTTTTCGTCTATGTTTGCTCAACTATGCAGTATGAAGATTTACTATTAAATGTAAAGTTCTAGAGAATAAAATTTTAGAGAACACGTGTTTCAGTGTTTTTGAGAAAAATAACTTAATCCTGGTAACTTCGAGAGAGTTTTCGACATTACCTTGGGTAATTTGTGTGGGTCTTTCGAATCCTAACAGTTTTACAAACTTTGCAACAATTTGCAATTCTGGTACGGTCGCATCTACATGCAAAATCTGTTTCTTCATCTATTTTGATACGTACGGGTCTTTGGTTATGTTCTTTCTTGAGCTTTTACGCTAGCACGAATTCTTCTATAAGGGTGTCAAAGACATAGTAATGTCTTTGTTGATAAACAATGAACTCGCGCCTCCATACGCATTTTTTGAAAAATTAATAATAAACATAATCGTACGGGTCGTATCAGAATAGATATGGTAAACAGAATAGATGTCACGAAAAGACTAGAATGTATCTAAATATACAAATAAGCAAACAATCCAACGTTTTATGTTTTTTATAACTAAGAGTTTCAAAGATCTATAGAAATTACATAAGGTAATGTCAAAGGCCCTACCGAAGTACGTCTCAGACTATTCAAATCTAGAAAAGCTCATATCCAAGGACTGGGCCATTTTCCCCTAAAACCCTGAAACTTGTGTTCTCTAAAATTTTATTCTCTACAACTTTGCCTTTGGAAGCAACTTTCTACCTCTCATAGTTCTTGAGATCTGGGTCATCGTGCTCAATTATGGAAGAGGCCATATACCAGTATTGGGCCATAAACACGTGTTCGCTTAAATTTAATTCTCTACAACTTTGCCTTTGACAGTAAATCTCCATATTGCATAGTTAAGGAAATATAGACGAAAAACTGTTTACGTATATGGCCAAGAAACTCAATTTCACCGTTCCATTGGTCCCAGTTCCGAGACCCCTGACCCGATTCCCACAAAAAATTTTTCCGTTCTTGGTGACATCAAATACTTTCATTTGACACCAAAATGAGCAATTTCCGTGGTATACTTGCTGAGATATTTGCGAAAAAGTTTCACCGACGCTGGAAAATTCATGTCCGACCATATATCCGCAACTACTTGGCCGATTTTTCTCATCTTCAAACTTGAATCATGGGAGGACCTTTCAGGGAAAAATGATTTTACGGTGATCGGGCGGCCAGTTTGGAAAAAAAGTGGAGACAGACATACGGACGGACGGACATTTTTTTTATTATTGATTCGTCATATTTAGACGATAATAAATGTATCCCCCCAACTCCCACCTCGATCTACCCAATGTTACAATAAAATTGTTTGTAGTAAACGTATAAGACCTTCGTACGCGTCCAATAATAATAATCTACCTTAACAACATAGATTAACTAGTTTTGCTACTTTTGTGGTTCTACTGTTGTGGTTATACTTTTTTTTGAGACCGGCACCTCCCAACAATGCCTGTCACTGGTAAGCTGTGCGATGGCGCTATACGCGCTATACTCAACTTCACATGACTTGAACCGATGCAATCAGCTTAGTTTTGTTTACAAATCTAACAATCGGTACAAGTCTGTCTGCGGTTGAGTTTCGAACTGACGTACTGGCAACTCGATCTCATAGAAGCAAGCAGACGTGTTAACCACTACGCTATCGAGTTTTACCGTTCGATAAAGTGGTACTGGTTAAAGCATTTGAGGTCACAAAACTAGGAAAAGACTTTCGTGTTTCAGTTTCTTGGCGATAGGAGATATAAGATAGTTTTAGAGAATACAATTTTAAAAAAATCGTGTAACAGGAAAAACCACTAAATCGATGGATAAAGCCATTTCTAGAATTTGGTCTGTCACGGACAAAGTACGCGAAGTACGATTTCAGCACCAGGCTGCCTTCTTCATTCTCAGCTTTAGGTCTCAAGTACGCAGCCTGGTGCCGACTTCGATGGTGTTACTAAAAACTATTAACTCGTAATCCAATTTGGCGTAGTCAGACAAGCACCAGGCTGCCTTGGTTTGACAAGGTTTTACCTTTCGTCAGACGCTCTCTTAACTGATCTTCAAAAATTTTTGCCCTGAAATGTAGCAACAAAAGCGGTTTTTGCATTTCAGATGGGCATTTTTGGACGAGGGGCCACTGAGCTAGAGCCGCCTAAGTGCTTTTCGGCCTTTTGTACATAACTCGAGTAAATCTCTTCCAATTTAAAAAAAATTATTTTGGTCTTGGAATGGCCGACAATTTATGGAAGCAAATTGTTCGATTTTGAGGAAGCATGTGTCAGGAGGCTTCTCCTAAGTGCTCTAGGTCGGTTCTAAGATCGGCCCTAGTACAATTTTTTTTGAAACTTTTTTTGATTTTTTTTAAATGTTGGGCTTTTTTATGGATTTGGAGACGGGTTTTTCCATATTGCCCTTTCGGCAATTTCCGATCCAATTAAATTTGGACGTAATTTCATACACTTAAGAGTTAAGGCAATATTTCATTTATTCTGATGTCCATTGCATATGTTTCTTGAATTGTTATAGAGGATGTTGACGAGAAAATTTTTGCCTGTGCCATGGTTCTCATGGGAGTCGTTGCAGTGTCCTAGCTCACTTTTTTTTGAACTATCTTTAGGGGGATTTCGGTTGGGTTCTACACATTATCTTCTGTAATTTCTGTGGGTCGTTCAATTCAGATAGTTCTAAGAGCCTTTTTGCAATATCAATATTCTGATACGCACTTGTTTTTGCATATGTCTCATTCGAAATTGTTTTCTGCCAATATTTCGAAATAAATGAGGAATTTCATACTTCTCTTACATGTTATAGATGTTTTTGGCACAACTTGTCTTAATTGTGAAAATTCGCGAAAATTCATGAAAATTACTAAAATTCATGAAAATTCGCGAAAATTCATGAAAATTCGCGAAAATTCATGAAAATTCGCGAAAATTCATGAAAATAGCAAAAATTCGAAAAAATCAAGAAAATGTTTTCACGAATACAGGCACTGGTCAGCACCGTAATAAGCATTTTCGTTGCTATCCCTGCCTAGATGTATACAAAAAGGATCATCGACCTTCGAAAAACCAGGTTTTCGGACACTCCTCAGAGGATAGTTATGGCCACATACTGCGGAATACGCGTGAAGCATCACCAAAGTCAAATTGCCAAAACGCACTTTAGCGTTTCTTCACACTTTGTCTATTTTTTTTTTTTTTTTTTTGATTCTTCATTTTTCATTGATTTGTTAAAATACCAAAAAAGTCGTCAAATTGTGAGGAAACGCCAAGGAAAATTGCCAAAATGTGAAGAAACGCCAAGACAAATCGCCAAAGGGTGAAATAACGCCAAAATCTGAATAAAATCATTTTGGCGTTTCTTCGCTCATTGGCGATTTCCCTTGGCGTTTCTGCTCACTTTGGCGATTTTTATTGGTAATTCCTCATTTTTTATTGATTTGTTAAATCACCAAGAAAAGTCACCAAAGTGTGAAGGAAAGCGAAAGCCATGTAAAATCGCCAAAATGTGAAATAGCGCCAAGGAAAATTGCCAAGGTGAGGAACAACGCCATAGACTAAATAAATCATTTTCGCGTTTCTTCGCACATTGGCGATTATTCTTGGCGTGTCTTCTCCCTTTGGCAATTTTTATTGGCGATTTTTTTTATTTTGGCGATTTGGCGTTTCCTTACGAGAAAAATATACAGCGAATTTCGCTCAGCGAGAATTCGGTGTTAATACTTAATCACTGAACTAAGAAAAAACGCTCACGACTGGCGCTCTGTGACAGGCAATAATCCCACCACAGTTAGTGCAATTGTGACCTGTGACGTTTTCAAAATAGTCTCAATCGTCAGTGAGAATTGTGCAAAGGCAAAACCCAAAAATTTTACTGTAGGAGCAGATACAGATGGTACGGATACTTTTCTTGGAAATAACGGGATTTTCTGATCGTTCTAATTTTGGTACGAAGCTAAAAATATAAAATTATTTGTTATGGCAATTCGCCTCAATTCATTAAAAAATTCTATCACAAAAAATATGAAATTAAAAGCTCGTCGCGAGCGCATCTACGTTATTCGCTAAAGGTTCTAGCGCAGTATGACCTTAACAAAGTGCTTAAAAGTTTGTATTCTGCCATGAGCAACCTGTTCGTCGTTGACTCCAAAATTATTGCAATTATTTACAAAAATTTCATTAAAAGCATTACCACTACCCCTAATTTCAACAGAAAACAAATAGTAAACACTATTCTGGCGTAAAGTTTACAATATGTTTTCGAGATATTTTACCCAGTATCAGTGTGCCAGGTATGAAACATTTGAAAGTTTCACAGAATAGAAGGAAATATTATATCATTCTGTGTTTAATGGCACCATGAGTGCGGTATTCAATTGAATGGAAAATGTTTAAAGTTGGTCAGTGTCGAAATGAGATTTGGGAATATTGTGTTCCGTTGAATTGGATAATATTTTTGAAATTGAACACCATATGGACCAGTTAGGGAACTTATATATTCAAATAGAGTGGTTAGTTGATTGTGATATGGAGACGAGAATTAAATTAAAACGAAAAGCTTGGTAGTGAATAAAACTGAAGTGTCTATTTGCTGATTATTACTGAATTGCGTTATAAACTTTGAAATGTTACCTTATGCAGTTATTCGATAAATGCTCTGTCGATAACCAAATAAAGACGTGTAATTTCCTCAAATCGTACAAAACGCAATCTAGAAACGTTGGTCCATGTGAAGTTCGCCAAACAACAACTAAATAGTTAAAAAGTTAGGGCTTTGAAATGTTTACAAGATGTAAGTAACAGCAGCGTCGCACACCATGAATCAAAAAAAAAAGTGGGACAGGATGACTCCTGCCCACAGATCTCAAGTACATCACGCAGTCAAAAATTTGTTTTTGTACTGCACGTAGATAAATCTTATTCAATTGGTAGTGTTAGGGGCTGTTTACGAATAACGTCACGCTTAATTTCTCGATTTTGACCTCCCCCTACTCCCTGTCACGCATTTTGGGCTAAATACGACTCGAATTTCTATAGACCGTCACGTTTTGCTAGACCCCCTAAAACGTGACGTCATTTGTGAAAAGTCCCTTATCATACTTCTGGGTGTTACACAAATTGATAGCGTACTTTGTTGCAGTTTTTCTGAAAATCTTGAACCTTAAGTACGCAGCCTTCAGAAAGATGCAATAAGTGGAAAAATGTTATTTCGGCCGGACAGCCGAGTGTCAAAAAGTGATGTTAGATTTTTTAGATTTTTATCAGTTTGGGACGATCATTGGGTGATATGAGCGCTTTTATTGGTGATTAACTGTCAGTGCTTCCGATCACGACTTCACCATTCAATCCTTCTGGCAGAATTTCTCGAGCTGCTGAAGTTTCCGCCTGGAAGATGCTTGATAGACTTCCCAGGTGAATCCAGATGCCGGTATCCGTCCTCGGGTCATATGCCCCGGCTCCGGTCCCTTCACCTGTCTTCGACCCGTCTGTGAATCCGACCCATTCACTTTCGGGTAACGTAGGTGGCCACCCGTAAGGCCACTCATCCGTGTTTGGGAACAGTACTTCAAAGTTTCTTTCGAAACTCAGTTTCTGTGTCATAGAGTCCAGCAACATGTCAAAAATATGATCAGAGATCATATTTTTGATCTTTCAATGCCCGGTCTTGAAACCTGGAGATCACCAGCCATTTTGTGTGAGCCTGTCTGCTGTTGCGAAGGCTTTCGCCTTCACTACTTTATCGATAGGTGGCACTGCTAGTAGCACTTCCAGGGCCGCCGTTACCGTCGTCTTCATGGCACCCGTGCCACACACACACGCCAGCCTCTGAACTTCTTTCAACCTTTCCCTCGCCGTCTGCACGTTGAGCCTCGGCCACCATACTACGCAGCCATGACCTATCGCCGGCCCTACTACCGCTTCGTACATCCACAGCATTGCTTTTGAGGATAGGCCCGAGCTCTTCCCAATAGCACTTCTGCAAATCCAAAAGGCCGTCAGAGCTTTATGAGCCTTGTCCTCTACATGGGCGATCCAGTTTAACTTACGGTCGAGCGTAACTCCCAGATATTTCACCTTGGGGCTAATTTCAACGTCCTTCCCGAAGATCCTCACTTTCCCAACAAGATCTGAGGCTGTGAGCCTCCGGCTGAACAGCACTATGTCTGACTTATCTGGGTTTTCTTGCAAACCCCTTTCCCGGCACCATCGCTCCACTACTCTCAGAGCCATTCTCAAGCAGTCTCCCAGAGTGCTCTCGAAGTTGCCTTTGATCAAGATGGTCAGGTCGTCTGAGTATCACTGGATAAGGAACCCGCTCTCCTTTAGCTCCCTTAGAAGGGAATCAACCACCATGCACCATAGCAGGGGCGGCAGCCTTGGGGACATCCTTTGGCAACACAGAGATCAGCCTTGGCGCCGCACACGTCGGCCCCAACGGTCCTATCTCTGAGCATCCTATCTATCCATCTGACTACAACTGGCGCTACTCCCCTCTCTACTAGTGTCCTGCCGATCACTTCGAATCCTGTGCTGTCGAAGGCTTCTTGTATGTCCATAAAACATCCAAGGGATATATCTTCGACGCGAAAGGAATTTTCTATCTCAGCTACGAGACCATGTAGAGCGGATTCTGTAGGCTTGCCTGCCTGATAGGAATGTTGTTTTACGTGCAGCCTTTCCAGTGTCTTCAGTATGAAAGAGATCAGGCTTATTGGTATGTAGTCCTTCGTTTTATTGTGTGACGGTTTACCTGGCTTCGGTATGAAAGAGACTTTCACCTTTTTCCATTTCTTTGGAATGTGGCCTAGAGCCAGAGAACTGATCATCACCTCTCGGAGTGGTTCCAAGAGAATCTCTCCGTTTCTTTTCATAGCGCAGGAAAGATGCCGTCGTTTCCAGTTGACTTGAAAGGTTTGAACTTTCATATGGCTTTTCCATTGTAATAATTTTCTTGGCGAGCACCCAGTCTTCATCCGATGGGGAACCTGGAAAATGTACCTCAAGGAAGTAAACTCACCATTGGGTTTTAAGAGAGAGCTTGGCAGTAGCTTTGGGTCTTTCGACAGGATTTTATGGATCCTTGCATAACCTGGAATATATTCCATTTCTTCACGCCTCTCTTGTCTTTCCTTTGACTTCTTTCCTGAAGGCCTGTTGAGCTCCCTTATATGCTTCCCAGTCTGCCTCATTAGAGGTCCTTAGAGCTTTATTCCAGGCTTTCCTTGCGGTGAGCCTGAGTTTCTCTACTTTGGCACATCAAATTTTTCCATATTTCCTCTTGATTGACTTTGTTTCTGGGCACGAGTGCTTGTGATTTTATCCACAGCTTCACTCAGCTCTGTTGATGATCTCGACAGAATTGTGCCTAGCTTGTCTGTGACGTGTTGTTTGAGAATGTTTCTGTATTGCTCCCAGTTCGTTCGCCTGGGGTTTCTAAATCTTACCACTTTTGGAATGTATCCTTTCAGACTGAACTGTATAGTTTTATGGTCCGAAAAGCTAGGTTCCAGTGAAACTTTCTACGATCCAATCTGATCTGCAATACGCTCTGACGCGAGCGCGTAATGAACGTTGGGATCGTGTCCTTATTCACAATACGAAGCTGAGAAGTAGCTATGGATTGTAGCAGCAAACTTCCTCTCGGGTTGATGTTTGTACTACCCTAGACCGATTGGTGCGAGTTTGCATCACAGCCTAGAATTATAGGAACATGATTTTCTTTAGAGAAACTTACCGCCTTCTCGAGCCGTTCTGTGAATGGCGTTGCTGCTGTGTCCGGCATATAGCATGATATC
>CM055403.1:175296217-175379209 GCA_029228625.1 Pseudolycoriella hygida | reverse complement strand
TTTATGGACAATATTATCAGGCAAGCGAATTTGCAAGGGAATGTGAAGGTGGGGGAAGTAATCATGAAAATCCTGGCCTATGCGGATGACTTAACTCTATTAGCAGATAATGCCAAGGATTTGCAGGAGAATTTAGACTGCCTGAATGCTGCATGTGCGGAATACGGCATGAAAATAAGTGTCAGTAAAACTAAAGTTATGCATATTGGCAAATCCCGGAAGGATGTAGTTTGCAGTTTAAATGGGGAGCAGTTGGAACAGGTCTCTGAGTTTAAATATTTAGGAGCCATTTTTTCGGAGAATGGCAAGTTAGTTAGGAAATTTGAAGAAAGGAGAAGAATGGGAAATGCAGTGGCCAGTCAGTTGAGGTCGTATGTGTTCAACAAAAAGGAGTTAAGTAGTGGCACAAAGCTAGCTATTCACAGGTCAATCTTCAGACCAACGATTTTATACGGTAGTGAAAGTTGGGTGGACTGCGGATAACTTGTGCATGACCTGGAGGTTTCTGATATGAGGGTTCTTAGGAGCATAGCAAAAGTAAATCGGAGGGAACAGTGGGACAATCATATTAGGAACGACGACATCAGGGAAAACTTAGGGGTTACATCAGTGGAAGAGGCGGCAAGGATTAGTCGTCTGCGGTGGTACAGGCACGTTCAGAGGATGGGTAATAGCAGGCTACCAAAGAGGATATTGGATGCTCAAGTCCCGGGTGTGCGTCCCAGGGGTAGGCCAAGGAGAAGGTTTATAGACTCAATTAAATCCGATTTAGAAGTTAGGGGACTTTCTCTAGGCGAACAAACCATCTCCTTGGCACAGGATAGGGGGGTATGGAGAAGGGTGGTCCATGATCAGTAGTAAAGACCTCACACCGAAAGGTACATACGGTCTATAAAGTGTGATGATGATGATGATGATGATGACTGTGTCTACATTTTTGGACCCCTTTGCACACAACCTACAGTTGATTTCCGAATATTTGTCTGACATGGACGAAATACTGACCAAAAAATGGTACGACTAACGTTCAACAAGGTAAAACGGTGGCATAAAAAAGACGAAAGAAAGGACACAATTGCCGCATTCGACGAAATGTCTGTCAATTCAGTCAGCAGCTTCATCAGGTGGAAATGCGGTAACATTTCCACATCTATCAGCATTTGCGAAATTTATACTTTCAATCCCTGATTCATAAGCCTTTCGTTTGTCCTACAGGTTGAGAATTTAAAGTTTTCTAAAGTTCAATCTTTGTTTTGTTTTGTTTTTTGGAAATTTGCTCGATCGATTTGATATGATCGGCTTGAGTCGAAAAAAATCGGCTCGAGTCGGCTTAAAACCGCCTTGTGGCCCGTGCGCCGCAGTCAACGATTTCTTGTGGACTGTCATGTCTGCAGATATAAATACTAAATGAAAATTACTTTTACAAAAATTTCAGTAAGCCAAAGATTAAAAATAGTTATTTACTGTCTTCCTGTGATACCACAGCGTTCGATGACTGAAGCCCTAGTTCTTCCTGGGCAACCAGGCTGGTGAAAATACAGTAGAGAGATGATGGTATATTCGGACTCGACCTAGGACCCGAAAAAGTCGGCGTAATCTGTCGTTCTAGGTAGAGCTAGAGGCTTAATGGTAAGTACGCTGGGCGTATCCCAATTCCTCGCAGATGGAGGCCGTGCGGTTAAAGCATTGCTAGGTTCGCACGTTAATCTGTAACATCTACGTTATTTCCTGTGAAAATTTGTTGTTGAGACGTACGGGCGGTGGCCTAGAACACCACCTTGTGGCACACAAATGCTATGTTCGTTATGTGCTTCCACAATCACTACTCACTGGTTATGACGCAACGAAATGGCAAGGCTGCCCTAGTGCCAGAACACATATTTTACAAAATGAAACGCTATAGCCAGGCCCAGAATTGAGTCAATTAATAAAACAATATTTGAATGTAAAACAAAATTCACTACAAACAACCCTAAAAGTACAGCAATAATCCCTGTGTTAAAATGAAATAATTTCATGTATCCAAACGCAAAGAATGCACAGTGTTTATTGCATTTGTTGTTGTTTCATTAAATCATAAATGTGCGATAATAAATTAATCCTTGAAGCATTTTCGTATTGTCGATTATAGCGCTCGAAAATGAGTAAGCTGCTTTTTATAGCTTACATAAATAGTTCTGAATTAACAATCAACCATAACACTACGAAAAATAATAGGAAAATATTTCGTTTTCCGTGATAAATACAAGTGCGCTAGAAAGTTTATAATGAAAAGCTTTTCGATTTGAATGGGGAAATACCTCCGACAAAATTCACCTTCACAACATAATTATAAAATTCCTCAAAATGGAATGAAAAATAGAAAATAGATACAAGAAAAACGGTAAAAGTGAGTGAACGCTATTCAGAAATTCGAATTTATCTGTCAGTGGAAAACAAATTCCTTCTCCGAAACTAATTCATTGTCAAGTCGATATATTTGTACATACATCCTAATAACAATCACACAGTCTAGATATCTCCTCATCTAATATTGGATAAATTTAGCCAATTTATTTTGTCTTCCTTATTCCCCTTACATATAAATTCCATGTTATTTGTTTTCTTTCATATTATTTTACTTTCTGTTTGTTTTCTTACTTTATAGCAGCTAATTTATTAGACTAATTGTTCTGACGGTTACAAATGATCTGTTTGAACAACTTATTTTGAACCGTATAGTTTTGGATGTACAAACAACGCAAGATATTAAAAAAGATAAAGGTGTTAGACTCATTACGATGTTGATATTGTGATATCTCGTAGCGGTGAGTGGGCAAATCCGAACATATATACGGGTGGCATACGAGTTGGGGTTGATGCAGGTCTGAATTGAGTCGAACAACTCAAAACAGATAAATAGAAAGAAACTTCATAACGGAAGCAAGTGTAATAATTAATAAGAATAGAGTAGAAGAGGGGACGGAAGGGATGGGACGATTTGGTAGCTCAGGAAACGTTTACAAGGGACATTTTTTCAATGTCATCTTAATGATTAGTCATCCGGGCGATTGATTGGTTTATTTGGGGGCACAAAGCCAATACTTTTTAATCCGCCGTTACAACGCGTTCGGGTCAGAGGCTAGATTAGTTATTAATGCAACTAGTTGCGAAATGGAGTTGTTTTTGTCACTAGATGTGAAGTTATCAAACGAGCGAAGCGAGTTGGATAACCACATCGTGTGACAAAAACAACCAATTTCGCAACTTGTTTCATACAAGACTTTAGGCAACAACTTGTGAAACGTGAACTTTTGAATGAGTGATAAAAAGTTACTTTTTATCACGCAAGTCAATTATAAAAAGTTACTTTTTATCACTAGTGACAAAAAGTAACTTCTTATCACCCAAATGAGTGATAAAAAGTTACTTTTTGTCACTAGTGATAAAAAGTAAAACCAGTTATAAAACGACCTCTCTAACGTCACCGTTGCATACAATTTTTTATTTGCTAGTCCCGGAATTTTTTATGAGCTTTGTGCTCAGATGGATTCTTCATACAGATACTTTTGTTACCGAAACTTTTACTGTGTCACTGGTAAATTGAACACAAAACTAGGTGCGGAAACTAGTAGGACTTAGAATGTCAGTTCGCCCCCATCATTGTACTTTACCGGCAGGCATTGTTGGACCACATGCTTAACGTGAATTCCGAACCACTCCTAACGGTAGCTAGCATTTTACCATTGCGATTTCTTCTGATGCTAATTACATCTCCGCCTAAAGTCAGACTCAGATATTTGTACACAGAATTCATCAAATATGGATGACGTCATATTTGTCATTCTTCTATGTACGATTCGTTGAGGCATCAAATTCACAACTACCCATATTATGAAGCATGGGTGTGCCTGTGTGATGGAACGTTACTTTCATGCTATGCATTGAAGAAAAATCCTATACAGAATTTGTCCCCACCAATCAAGATTGAACCCGGATATTTTTGGTGGAAAGCCAGTAACGTTACCACTGAACTAACCCGTTCCTAAATACTTGGCAATTTAGTAAATTATTATAAAAATATGCACACTGAAGCACTTAGGCCAGCTTTGTTGGGCTCCTGGGTGTCGTTGGTGGTGATGTAGGATGGGAGATTCCTCAAACGGAGACTTTGTCAAGCCATTAGCTTCCTTGATATAAGAAACAACGTTAGTTATCGGTATCTCCCGAAACTCTGTGAACGAAAAATAGAAATCTCCAAAGTACTTCACTCTCAAGCTTGTGAAAGCTGGACAGTTAAGCAGAAAGTGCTTTTCTGCTTCAGGTACGTCGTCGCACCTTCTACAGTTCAGGTCATCGCTAAATCTTAACTTGTTCATATGATACCTGAGCGGGTAGCATTCCTACTATCAACCTCGAATTCCTCCTATTGTGACCTAGCAAATCCTTTATTTTATGCGGATTGCACCCGTCCAAAAATTTCGTAGCGTGTCTTCAGGAGTTAAGGTTTTCCCAAGACCTTTCGGTATCTTTCACCAATTCGACTCTTTATGAGTCCCACCAGTCCCACCATCATTCTCTAATGAATCCCTAAAGCTGGCTCGAGTCAAAAGAAGGCTGACTCGCTGCCCAGTCTCGCCAGCTCGTCAGCCGTTTCGTTGCCCGCAACTCCTGGTGTCCGAGAGTCCATTTCAGATAAATTTCGTTTTTTTCCGAGGCTCGACCCCGACTCAGCCGCGAGCTTGCACGACTAAGTCGCCTTTTCGCTCTAACTATCTGAATGAAACATTGTAATGGGTATGTGACAAGATCTATTTTTGAGAAAATTTTCTCATATTTTATCGAATTTTCTGAAATTTTCTCGAATTTTATTTTAATGAAAAATACGTTCAAACAAGTTAAAATGAGTGTAGAATTAATAAGAATCAGCGTAAAGTGTATTCTGAACCATATTAGAGGTCGTGCCGATGAAAAAAACAACAAGAAACCAAGCATGAAAATTCAGCCCTTAGTACTTAAGTTAATAATTCTAGGATGCCCTAAAACACCTAAAAACAATTTTCTGAGCAAAAAGCATCAATTATGCTTCAAAATTTTTTTTAGAAATTTCAAGCAAAGTTGAGAAAATTTTCTCAAATTTTCTTAAATTTTCTCAAATTTTCACAAATTTTCTCAAAAATAGGCCCTGGTCTGTGAAAGTAGCGATAGTCAAAAAAGTTAATTTGGGCTTATGGGTCGCTGCTTATATTCACCAATGGCAAATCATCGATGACTAATCATCGATAATAAATCATCGATGACAAATCATCGATAATAAATCATCGATGACAAATCATCGATAATAAATCATCGATGACAAATCATCGATTACAAATCATTGATGACAAATCATCGATTACAAATCATTGATGACAAATCATCGATGACAAATCACCGATGACAAATCATCGATGACAAATCATCGATGACAAATCATCGATGACAAATCACCGATGACAAATCCTCGATGACAAATCATCGATGACAAATCATCGATGACAAATCCTCGATGACAAATCATCGATGAAAAATCATCGACGACAAATCATCGATGACAAATCACCGATGACAAATTATCGATGACAAATCATCGATGAAAAATCATCGATGACAAATCACCGATGAAGGTTACACAGACGAACGGACGGACGGACAGGAAGGGTGAAAACATGAAATAGTCACAGCTACTTAATAAATGGCAATCCGTTCATTTTGAAACCGACTTCCCGCAAGGATTTCACAACCACTTCCGATTGCTAAAACCTCCTCTTGGAACACAGTCGGACACGTTCCTAGGGAAATTGAGACTTTCAGATAAAATTCCTCACTGAAAACACCCGCCCCAGTTCCTTCCTCCTTCTTAGAACCGTCAGTGAATACATCTACCTGAACCTTCACTGCCTGCCATATCTCCCGACTTGGGAAGACTGTTTCGAAGTTTCTTTCAAACTGTCCTAAAAACTGTCTCCATTCATTCCGAAGGCATTGACATATCCCCAAAGTCTCTCAGAAGTGAACTCCGAATTTTCGCTTGGCCTACATCCGGGTGGCAATGTCGCTCAATAACGTATAGAATTCTGCGCAACTGGAGATTTGTTTTCTTGAATTGCTTTATGGAACAGGAAGCATTAGCGGTGATACTCACACCGATTATTCGTGTACTCTCAAGCACTCTCACGTTGAAAACCTTGAAGTTATCCAAAATAATTCATCGATGCTACATAGACGACCCTTCACAGGTGCTTCTTCATCGAAAACTCATCGATGTTTCATAAATGATTCACCGGTGAGATGGATGGACGTATGGAAAGATTGAGTATTAACATAAACAAATTTTCGTTTCAGATTTAAATTCAGAATTTCTACTCAACTTAATATTCTAAATTCTTTGTAAACTGAAAAAATAATTTAAAAGTCGAAATTTATCCGTAGCTAAAAAATGTCTTTGAATTTTTGATGAGCTCACAAATCCATTCAGTTAAAAAACCAAAATAATTGATGAACTACCACAAATACATAGTGAATCAACCGAACTTAAATAATTCGGAAGAGAACGGACATCTCTACTCCCTTCAAATCTAGATTTTATTATCATTTATGCTGATAAATGTTGGTGTAGTGCCTTAAAAATTAGAAGACTTAATTGCTGCTTCTGGAACGATATAAAAAGGTTGAAAAAACACACAATCGTAACCATAATATGAATTTATTAACATTTCAACATACAAAAAGAAAAACGAGAAAACAACAGCTCCTTACACATTTGTGCAGGAATTCATAAAAGCAACATTACTTTTTTATGAGCACTCAACAGCACCATATTTTTCATATTTTCGTTCGTTTGCTTCTTTTTTTTTATTTTGCAATTTCAATTGTTCAGACAGATACTTAATATTTTACCGCGTATTCCACCCGCATTCCAATAATATATGCAGAGTTCTTTTGCCTTTTGCAAAATGTTTCACATGAAAAATTCATCTCTACGTACATTCGGCAGAATTCACAATTTGATCTTTTGTTTTTGTTTTGAAAATTACCTAAATTTTCGATGAAAATAAAAACTTGGAAGCAATTTTTTATGGAGAAATATGTGACGAAGAATTATGCACCGAGAAGCTTAAAAATTGATTTGATAAGAAGTGAATAATTCAACAATCAAAAACTTTATTTCCCGCTGTGTTACTAGAAGTCGGTTTTGATAAGCAGAGTCGTATATTATTGTTAAGTGATGGCAAATCAGGTATTACTTCATACAGTGAATAATTGAGTGAGGATGTGCCATAAAGTCTTCTGGACAGGCCTGAAGAGGAAGGGCGAAAGAGGTTTCGGGAAATGATTTGCACAAATTGTGACCAAATTTTCGAATATTTGTGGTACCAATGCTGAGCAATCAACCACCTTCTAAAATTTGGATGGAAAATCGTTGATCGGCGGTTAAAATTTAAAACAGTGAGCCAACGAACTTGTAGTCGGTCCGAAATGAAGAAATTTAGGACATTTTCCGATGGAAAATGAGGACATTTTTCGATTAAACACATGCAAGGGACCCGTAAGCATCAGAATAGATGTGGCAAATAGAATTGATGTTACAAAAAGACTCGTAAATATTGCCTTGACTCTTTTAATTACGTCCACATTAAATTGGATTGGAAATTGCCGAAAGGGCAATATTAAAAACCCGTCCGAAGAAACGGTGTAAAAACCTATCAAAATATCCATGGACGCCATATGATATGTTAAAAAAGGGGAGCTACAAACCTCGTTTGGGCGACAGGGCTCTTAGAAGGCACCATCTAAAGCCCATATAAAAGAATGTTTTGTATGTGTGTGTGAGTGTATTCAAAGTATGGGTCAAATATGAGCAAAATTTTTGGACTGTGTTAGGATGGAGATGGATGTTTGGTGTCAAAGGAAAAGTTGTTGGGTTGAGTGTGTAGTGTGTCAGGGTGACCAACAAAATGGCCGACGGTGGTATGGGACGGATTCAAGGCGAAAATAGTTTTTTTTTAATTTTTTTTGTTGAAGATAGATATTTCGTGACAAAAGAATTTTTTATTGCCGGAAATTTTTTTTCGCCGAAAATTTTTTTCGTTAAAATTTTTTTTTCGGCCTGGAATTTTTGCTGGAAATTTTTTTCCACCGAAATTTTGTTTGCTGGAAATTTTTTTTTTCGCTGAAAAATTTTTATCGCCGGAAAATTTTTTTCTCGAAATTTTTTTTTTTCGTCGGAAACTTTTTTTCGCCAAAATTTTTTTCGCTGGGATTTTTGCTGAAATTTTTTTACGCCGAATTTTTGCTTGCTGAAATTTTTTTTTCGCTCAAAAAATTTTTTTTCCTGGAATTTTGCTGGAAAATTTCTTTTTCGCCAGAATTTTTTTTTCGCCGGAAACTTTTTTTCGCCAAAATTTTTTTCGCTGAAAACTTTTCTCGCTAAAAATTTTTTTCGCTGGGAATTTTTTTCCTCGGAAATTTTTTTTGGCGGAAATTTTTTTCCGCCGAAATTTTGTTTTTCGCTGAAATTTTTTTTCGCCGGAAATTTTTTTCGCCAGAAATTTGTTTTGCCAAAAATTTTTTTCGCCGAAAATTTTTTCTCTAAAATTGGTTTCCTCTTTTCTTCCAAAACTACTGATATGACAACAAAAACCATTTTTGAAAAGGAAACGTGACGCAAGTCCCCATCCCTTCTTCCAAAACAACTGATATCAACTGGGGTGACGCTTACAGCTTTGAAACGCAAAAAATTGTTCTGTTCTTTCAGCTTTCACAGCGCAAAAATTTGGGATGTATGGCGTATTTTTGTACAGAAAATCAAATTTTTGAGTATGAAAGCGTTGAAAAGTTATTACATTGGTGGGTCCGGCATTTGTGGCGCATTTTTTTATCAAAAATGAAAACAATCCAAAAAAATTTTTGGCGTTTCAAAGCTGTAACTGTCACCCCAATTGATGTCAGTTGTTTTGGAATAAGGGACGAGGACTTGCGTCACGTTTCCCTTTTGAAAGGTGTTTTTGTTATGATATGTTTTCACCTTTGAACACTAGGGGTGTGCGATGGTCTGCGAATCGAAATGGAAGGGGTCCCCAAAAAATTCTTATCTCTTAAAGGTACCGAAAATCAGTATAAAACATAGAAGGGACCCGTACGTATCAGAATAGATGCGGCAAACAGAGATGATGTTACGAAAAGACTGGAACGTATTTAAGTGAATATTGCGTTCACATTAGACTGTATTGGAAATTGCCCGTAGGGCAATTTTGAAAAACCCGTACGAAGTAGCGGTGTAAAAAAATTCTCCGAACGCACAAAATTGACCTCCAAGTAGAGAAAAATGTTCTCCTCAATTTTGTCTACAACATAGCAAAAAACTATTTTTTGGGCTAGGGCCGACCTTAGTACTGACTTCGGGCCTTAAATAGAGGCCTCGGATACCTACTTTCATAGACAAAAATGTTTCCCTCAATTTGCTCTGCAACATAGCAAAAAACATTTTTTTATGTTAGGGCCGACCTTAGGACCGACATGAGGCCCACTTAAGCCCTAACCACAGGCAAAAATTCTTGAAAAATCGGAAGAGATTTACTCGAGTTATGTACAAAAAACACGTAGGGCCCTAACAAAGACTCTTTTATAGTGCCCTAGCTAAGTCCAAAGACGCAAATCGAAAATTGTTTCTTCCATAAGTTGTCGGCCGTGCCGAGATCTTTCAAACAAAAGAAAGGTTTTGAAAATCGGAAGAGATTTACTCGAGTTATGTACAAAAAACACATAGAGCCCTAGCAGAGACTCGTTTTTAGTGCCCTAGCTAAGTCCGAGGACTCAAATTAAAAAAAGTTTCTTCCATAAATTGTCGGCCATGCCCAGATCTTTCAAACAAAAAAAAATTATGAAAATCAGAAAAGATTTACTCGAGTTATGTGCAAAAGACCAAAAACCACTTAAACGGCCCTAGCTCGGCGGCCCTTGGGCCAACAGTGCCCAGATTCAATACCATAAAATATTTTTCGACTACCTTTCAGGAAAAAAATTTTTTTTTGAAAATCGGTCAAGATTTACTCAAGTTATCGCGTTGACGGACAGACAGACGACCGAGACGACAGACGGACAGTTTTTTTTTTCGCTGATTTGTCATCTGGAGGCAACAAAAAAAGTTTCCCCCTTACTCCCGGGTTCGAATTCGCAATGTAACAAACGTGGTAGTAAACGCATCAGGCCTACGTACTTCGTACGGGTCTACAAATTTTTTTGGTGCGATACCAATCTGCGCAAAATCGATGATGTCGGATTGGACCACTTTCAGTAGTTTTGCTCCCACTGAGAGTTGTCGAAAATTAGTGGGCGAAAGTTTCAACGGTATTTTATTTTTCCGACAACCTTTACAATTGATCTGAGTAGGGAAAAATAAAATCTGGATGAAAACTTTCGAAAATGAATTTTTTTGGGAGGGTCAGCGTTCGCCGGCGGAGCGAATTTCGGTCTGTGGAAAACTTTCAAAATTCTAAAACGACACCTTAGGGCCATATTTTTAAATAAAATTTATCACTCACCTAGTTAGAGATTCCAGAACAGCAAATATCTCAGAAATCGGTTGAGTAAAGCAGACAATATTGATGTTATATAGTGCCGAACCGAAAAATGGCAAAAAATTCAATTGAATAAATGACTCCAAATTTACACTGTTATTCCATTTTTAAGCTTATTTATTGTTTAATTTTGTTGTTACTGCCAGCAGTGACATACAGGTGGAGGGCAGGCGCCACATTCCAGCAGTCGAGCAAGACCCATAACCAACGTCAACCAAAATACCTCTAAATTCATTGTGAGCAAGTTTATAAAAGATCCATAAATTCATTCAAAGTTTATTTAGCTAATTAGTTATTAATCACAGAAAATCTCTGCATAAATAGTTAAGTTTAACAAGTGAATTAAATTGTAAGTATAAATTTATTGGCTGTGCAGCTTCAGTGCCAGAATTTAACTTGTAAATCTGTTTAGGCCGCCGAGATTGTCGTTTACATTTATCCACGTACACAAGTCCATTGTTAATGCCTTAGTCGCTTCGATTTATAAACTTGCAAGTTTGTCACTAGACCTCCTAGTTCTCGAGTACGGTCAAAATACGTAATTTGTTAAGATATTAGGTAGGCAAAAACTAACATCTTCCGACTTATAGAAATTTGTAGCTTCAGTCAACTCGTATTGTAATAAACTCTTTTCATACAAGTTGTTGTCGCTCACTTATTTTTCGTTGGCCGGAAAACCACAAGGCATCTAGTGAAACCCGATTCGAATCCTCTGTCAGTAACATTTGTATTTTAAATTGAAAAATCACATTTTCGAACAAATTTTGGCATTTCGGAGCGTGATTTCAGAATTGCACGAATGTACCCGTCGCGACGAAGTCCGTCGGCTACTCGACTAGAAACTTCTGTGACTAGCTTGACCATACGTTCCACTGATTGTGTATGGCAGGGAAGCTTAAATGTGGGCGACTGTGATAGTTCGGAATGGGATCCACTGATAAATTATTTGTGTGGGAACTACCCGAACATAAAACAATAGCTTTTGTGAAAACATAAAACAATAGGTTTTGTGAAACACAAAATCAGTAGAGCGAACGGTCAAGCTTATGGCGCCGAAATTGGAGAGGTTCTAAAATCACGCTCATGCTGTTCTAACTCATAACCTAGGTGTGTGATAAATTTTATTTTATTGCTCTAAAGGTATGACACACGTTTGTGACTACGTCTTGAGTTTATCGTGCCGTTTTGTCCATCGAATTTTGTCGTTTAAAATAAGTGTTGTGCCCAATTTGTGTAATCAAAGTACTCATTAAGTATTCCAGTCTCGATTGACATCAAAGTTTGAAATATCACATTGAATTAGATAAGAAATTAAGTGAAATCTATAATTCAAGCCCCGTGAAATTTGTTTGTTTTTTGATATTGTCACCTGTCTAGGGGAAAAAAATCAAAGCCATCTTCAATCGCAAGCAAAGTGTTCGAATTTCATGTTCCTGGCGGGAAATTCGAATTGGATGGTTAGTGTGACAAGGGGAACGTTTGCGGACGTGATTCCCGCAACGCCGGATCTCGTAGTCACACGCTTCATGTAAACTGAATTAATATGGACTCCGATTCGGATGAGGAATCAAATGTATGCCCCATTTGCTCGAGAAGCTTCCCCACAAGGGCAGGAGTACGCGCTCATTGGAGAGTCCATTCAACTGAGGAAATACAAGCAGCTATCGATAGAAATACACAATCGCAAAATTTGACAGCAACGACGTATTCCACACCAGCACCAGCGGCCGACGACGACTTTCGTTGCTTTGAATGCGGTTTCGATGCCCAAAACGAGCAATGTTACATTTCACATTTAAGAACACATCTCCTGAACCCGTCTGCCGATACAGGTCGCTCACATTTATCATTTTCAAATCAAGATTTCATTGAATACATTTCAAAGTTGAGGAACTCCTACCGTGTGGTCAAACGAATCCCAAAAGGTGCCCGAAGCATTGTAGCCAACGACTTTT
Organism: Pseudolycoriella hygida; assembly: GCA_029228625.1. Taxonomy (NCBI): domain Eukaryota; kingdom Metazoa; phylum Arthropoda; class Insecta; order Diptera; family Sciaridae; genus Pseudolycoriella; species Pseudolycoriella hygida. Next base: position 175,366,656 of record CM055403.1, on the reverse strand, counting down.
CACTTCTGATCGAAAAATGCATCTCCTCGAACGAAGTCGAAGATTGGAGGACCTTACTCCTTTTCACTTACAAAACTCTTCGTCTTCCAAATGATAGAGACGACGCATCTTTAGTACAAATTATTAAGCGAAACTCGCGTAAATCTTTGGAACCTCTTCCAGTCATCGAAAGTGACAAATCAAACAGACAACCACGTTTATCGACTCGTGTGGAAGCAAAACTAGCTGATTTCGATATACGTGGAGCTATAAGACTAATCAGTTCAACGGATTCGTTGGCAGCAGATTCAGAAAATACGTTCGAGGAACTCGTAAAGAAACATCCGGAGCCTTCGAGGATTCTAAATTTTCCAAGTGCACCAGACGACACGACTCAACCACTCCAAGTAGACCCCGGTATGGTTTATTCGTCCATCATGTCCTTTTCTAATGGATCTGCCGCTGGAAATGATGGTTTGCGGCCACAACACCTCAAAGATATAGTCTCTATGTCGGCCGGCGAATCTGGTAAGCGAGCTATCGAATCAATTACAAAGCTCTGCAATTTTTTGCTAGCAGGAAAGCTAAATGATGAAATCTGCGAAGTTATGTACGGAGCATCCCTATGTGCATTAGAAAAGAAAGACGGTGGCATCCGTCCGATAGCGATTGGGGCAATGTTACGCAGATTAACCTCAAAAATCGCATGCTTCTCAGTGAAAACTGATATGGTGAACCACCTGTTACCGCGTCAGATTTGTTTCGCTGTGAAATTCGGCTGCGAGGGTGCTGTGCACGCTATTCGATCGTACATACGAAACCCAAGGAATGGCCTTAAGCTCATCCTTAAGGTAGACGTTAAAAACGCATTTAACAGTATAGAAAGAGACATTATGTTGAGAGAAATTAAGGACAAGGTTCCTCAACTATACCTTTACTTTCGTCAATGCTACCTACGACCCACCTACCTTGCTTACGGAGGCAAACTAATTTTGTCAAGAGTCGGAGCCCAGCAAGGAGATCCCGCAGGCCCGTTGATTTTCAGTCTCGCAATTCACCCCCTAGTGCTTAATTTGAAAACAGAGTTGAACGTGTGGTATCTTGACGATGGCACTCTCGGTGACTCTCCCGTCAATGTCCTAGCTGACCTTGCAACCTTCAAGGAGATATCGAAGGCCTTTGGTCTGGAGCTGAACAATGAGAAATGTGAACTCTATTTTATCAACGGTTCGCCCGACCCCGATATAGTCAGCCAATTCCAAGCGCTGGCACCCGGAATTCGCGTGATTAACGACGACGAGCTAGAGATTTTAGGCTCTCCTTTGTTGGAAAATGGAATGGAATCCTTCACGCGTAGAAAATTTGAGAAGATCAACCTACTCATCAGTCGGTTACCATTGCTGCGAACCCACTATGCCTATTTCATTCTGAAAAATTGCCTCGCATTACCTAAACTGGTTTACCTACTGAGGTGCGCACCGATTTGGAAGTACCCCGATCTCCTACATGAACTAGACATGCAGCTAAAATTGGCCTTGGAAAAGATATTTAACGTGCAATTGAATGTTCCACAATGGTTCCAGTCAAGTCTACCGGTGAATTTCGGCGGCTTAGGCATCCGCTCGCTATCAGAAATTTCGCTCCCAGCGTTCTTGTCTTCGGTAAATGGAGTTAAAGACGTCGTATCTACAACAACCCACATTCAGGATTACGAGTCTGAAATCCCATTCTATTCTGAAGCCCTGGCCAAGTGGACCGATATCAACAACGGAGTTATGCCTGAAAACAAAAATTCACAATTTGCATGGGACCACATCAACATCAAGCGAGCCATATCTGAAATAGCACACTCTTCGGAAGTGGAAAAATTCAGATTCGAATTACTGCAGAATAAAATGTCGGGTGCCTGGCTCAACGTAGTTCCAAGTCCAAATATCGGTACATTTTTGAACGACGACGTGATGCGAGTATGTGTTAGCCTACGAAACAAAATCTGCCACCCCTACATTTGCTCTTGCGGCATTGCGGTTGACTCTCTCGGAAGACATGCCCTTCATTGTAAAAAGAATCCAGGAAAATACTTCCGCCACAGTGAACTGAATCGTATCATACATCAAAGCCTCGCTTCAATCAACATGAGTTCACGACTCGAGCCTACTGGACTATTTCGCGATGACGGAAATAAACGACCTGACGGTATAACTTACACTGCTTGGGAGAGAGGGAGAGCTCTCGTGTGGGACGCTACTTGTGCAGACTCTTTAGCCGCTTCAAACATGACTGGCAGACTGAAACGGCCTGGCATGGCATCGGAAAAAGCCGTCATTTGAAAACACTCCAAGTATACGAAAATAAAAGCTAACTATCATTTCGTTGCGGTGGCAGTGGAGTCACTAGGCCCCTGGTCCAAGGAAGCGGTTAATTTGTTGAACAAAATTGGTGCTAAGCTCATCAGACTTTCTGGAGAACCGAAAGCAAGACATTACCTCTCCCAAAGAATCTCGTTAGCCATCCAGAGTGGTAACGCAATGTGCGTCATCGCCAGCATACCGAAGAGCAACACTCTTGAGGAAGTCTACTCTCTGTGATATTTACATTACTTTTCTGTTTTAATTTTCAATTTTATTTACCAATTTTTTTTTTTTTGTCTCTTCTTCTTCTCTTTTTTTTTAACAACGGACTATGTAGAATGAATTGTAATAAATAAACGAATATATACTTTTCAATCTGCAAAAAAAAAAAAAATTTTTATTTAAAAATATGGCCCTAAGGTGTCGTTTTAGAATTTTGAAAGTTTTCCACAGACCGAAATTTGCTCCGCCGACGAACGCTGACCCTCCCAAAAAAATTAATTTTCGAAAGTTTTCATCCAGATTTTATTTTTCCCTACTCAGATCAATTGTAAAGGTTGTCAGAAAAATAAAATAGCGTTGAAACTTTCGCCCACTAATTTTCGACAACTCTCAGTAGGAGCAAAACTACTGAAAGTGACTGAACAAAAAGTTTCTAGCTACATGGTACGCAGCAAATGTGGATTTTGAAATGGTAGTACACGTACACAGTCAATGTGAATTGCAAAAGTAGGAAAAATGAGAAATTACCGAATAGCGGGTATATCTTACTGTGCGTAACTGTACACTTTCCAGACCCAGGCTATCACATATATTAAAAGTTCTAAAATTCGATACGTCCTAGTTGTCATGTCATTTTCTCTTTTGGCATTGACTTTATAGTTGAAATTCGCAGTTTATTGCCTGTCCAGACACTGATGGAAAACGCAATCCATTATGAAAAATTCCAACCTTCTGTTTCATTCTTCCAACAAAAATGTAGAACATTATCTATCCAAAACTCATTTAGGATATTTAGGACATGTGGGATCACTATTTTGCTTCAGTTAAGTCGTCACAATCCAATTAGATACAGGAGGAGAATCGTAAAATGATGCAACGTTTCGTTGTAACTCGTTTCACCGAAAAACCGAGTATTACATGCTCAAAATACAAGCGAATAAGTGAAAAGAGAGAGAGAGAGAGAGATAAAAGAGAAATAAAAAATCTTGTGCTTATGATGCTCTCTCTGTTTTTGAAGCAGTTTTCGCAATTTTCAAAAATCCCTAAGCCCGCCCGTTCAAAACAATTTTATCGATCTCCTTGTTGCCCAGTAAAGAGTGCGTCTTAAATTGAAATTTTCAACCGTATAAATGCCTACACCCCCAATACAACTGCTACTACAGGGTTAATCACCATGAGTGCTCTTAAATTCAAAGCATTGTACTCAACTCATACAAGAAATAGAAACACATTTCAGGTATTTTCTACCTTTGATCGTTAACCTAACTGCAACATCCATCCATCTATATCCAACAATACCTTTGTGTAACATTAAAGAGATAAATAAATTTTATTCGGTCACTGTAATCATCGTTCTATGAAAGAATGAAAAAAAGCGACCAGCTCCAATAGAGATAAACTCCTCAAAACCATAAACCATAATGCCTTTCATTCTATTAAAATGCTGCTTCGTATTTGATCTACTAAAACACTCCTTCTCAAACATAAAACCACAAAATTCATAGCATCGAGAGATGAGGTCCATGTGTATACAAACACAATATTCTAAAAAAAATGAATTTAATGTTAAACAATATCTCGACGTGTATATGACCTTCTTTATCTGTGTAAAAAGGGTACTTTTCTACCCATGAGAGTTACAATAAAATGCTTTCTCCGGGGTCACACACATTAATTTTTATCAAACATTTTACATGTCGCATGTCATAAGACAACAATTTGTTACGGAAGTCATAAAGTTTATATGGTGCGCCATTATAAAATATATGAGCGGGAGTTGGGCCTTCGAGTAGAAGTAATGTTCGGATAAAATATACATTCTCTTCATGTTTTTGATGATGAACATTGGGAAAAGGAAGTATGGGTCTTTTCATTTTACGGGCAACACTCAAACACCTCTTGTTTTATCTATTTCCAGCGACTTTATTACATATAGCTCCTATGTTTATGTGCATAAACATATCATTGTTCGTTCATGTATGTACCATACAAGAGCACGACTTTTGAAAGCTTTTTCGTTGCACACTGAATATATTGTTGTAAACCCTAACCCTTCATCGGATAAATTAAAATATTGTTCGGTGATGGCGTGCGACGCGGTTTTTTGTTTGTTAATTCCGACGACACGTTAGGCTAGGAAAATTATCACAATGTTGGCTGAATCCATCATACAGATGCGATCATACGCGCGAAACGTTCTGTGCACCTCTCACCAGGGAATCATCGGTGATTTCTCGCTGAATCATCGGTGATTTCTCGCTGAATCATCGGTGATTCCTCGCTGAATCATCGGTGATTCCTCGCTGAATCATCAGTGATTCCTCGCTGAATCATCGGTGATTCCTCGCTGAATCATCGGTGATTCCTCGCTGAATCATCGGCGATTCCTCGCTGAATCATCGGTGATTCCTCGCTGAATCATTGGTGATTCCTCGCTGAATCATCGGCGATTCCACTGCGAATCATCGGTGATTCCACTGCGAATCATCGGTGATTCCACTGTGAATCATGTGTGATTCCCCATGAATAATTGTTGATTCCCCGTGAATCATTGTTGATTTCCCTTGAATCATCGATGACTCCACGGTGAATCATCGGTGAAGCATCTGTGATTTGCCTGTGAATCATTTATTTATTTATTTTCATCAATGGCCGAAGCCCTCTGACTACAATTACAAACAATTGATAACACCGACAAGAACAAAATAAATAAATAAAAACATAAAATTATAATGAGCAGATCCGGAAGTGAGCTGACGACCCAGTCGACCCGTCGGAGCCGATAGTCGCCCCTGCTCATCGTCATTCTTCATTTATTTATTTATAGCATGTAGTTCCATCACGTCTCGTGTACCCAATGGTCTACCTGAAACAAAAAAAGATTATCGGAAACTAGTCGTCTAGACTAGCTGGTTTTGCACAAGTCGGCGTGACTTAGATTTTCATTTGAGAGTCGTGAGACCCGAGTTGACTAATCAGCTTCAGATTAGAGTGAGAGCCAAAGGTTCAGTATAAATAGATAAAATGATATTGACATCGGTTATGAAATTCTGGCTTTACCATTCAGTTTATACGTAGTTTTCAAATTCCTGATAGTCATCTTGAACGATACACGTGGTATGTTTTGAAAACTACAGAAGTGAAAAGCGGTTAAATGCCATGCACATGTTATTGATTGGCTCATAAAGACCACATTTTGTTCGGTGTTTGTCGATAACTAGAAAGTCGTCAGTACGAGTGGGTCTAGAGTTTCGAATGACCTTGCTTTTGATTTTAGGTAAATATTGCCATTCATCAGATCGGATACAAAATGTGCGTAGGCACTGATCCTGCGTCTGGCGAGTGTTTCAATATTGATCGATTCGCATCTCACAATATACGGCGGGAGCTTGTAATAATCGTCTTCATCTGTGATTCCCAGGTGAGCCATCGCTGATTACCCGGTGAATCATCGATGATTCCACTGTGAATCGTCGGTGATTCCCCTTGAATCATCGTTGATTCCTCTTGAATCATTGTTGATTCCTCGTGAATCATCAGTGACTCCCTGACGAATCATTGGTGAAACATCTGTGATTACTCTGTGAATCTTATGTGATTCTCCTGTGAATCATTGCTGATTTTTACTGGTGAATCATCGGTGACTCCCCAGTGAATCATTTATGATTCCCCGGTGAATCATTGATGATTGCTCAGTGAATCATCGGTGATTCCCCAGTGAATCATCAGTGATTCCCCAGTGAATCATCGGTGATTCCCCAGTGAATCATCGGTGATTCCCCAGTGAATCATCGGTGATTCCCCAGTGAATCATCGGTGATTCCCCAGTGAATCATCGGTGATTCCCCAGTGAATCATCAGTGATTCCCCAGTGAATCATCGGTGATTCCCCAGAGAATCATCGGTGATTCCTCAGCAAATCATCGGCGATTCCCCAGTTCGCTTCACTGCACTACAGTTTGCTACACTTTACTGCACGTAATTAAGTAGCGATGTAGAGGTGAGCGGGCGGCCCGATTTTTCGCGCCACCCGCGCCCAACACCACATAGGTTGGGCAGGCGAAAACTTTTCGGGCATGTCACCGGGCAGTCATTTTTCCGGGCGGGCATTGGGCGGCCCGAAAAAAATTTTCGGGCTCGGGCGGGTAATGTTTTCCCACAAATCTGGAAATAGTTGTCAAACACTGTTGTTGAAAATTTAATTTAATTCCTAAATTCGAACTTAGCTCTAGAAGAAAAAGAGGAAAAAAACAATAATATGGAGCAATAAGTAAAGAAATGAAGTCGCCAGTCCAGTGAAGTGAGAAATGAGTGTGAGTGAGCACCTGTTAATCGGCAAAATGAAGGTTTGAACTACAGAAAACAAGAGAAGAGAAGAGTTCTCTCTTTTTTATCTCAAACAGCAACAATACACAACAACACACCTACCACGCCACGATGCTGTTAAAACAGTGCTACACTGCAGTGTATTGCTGGTGTTATATATCGAGTTTCATTCTGCCTAAAGTCAATCATTTCCCTCAAAAACATTGGTCGGGCATCGGGCGGGCAGAAAATTTTACGGGCGGGCATCGCGCGGGCTTTAAGAATTTCTTCGGGCCGCGGGCACTACGGGTATTTTTTTAAAGAAAAAATCGGACCTCGGGCCGGGCGGGCATCAGGATTTGGTCCGCCCGCTCACCTCTATAGCGATAGCTACTTTATGTCCGTTCGTCCGTCTGTGAATCTTTCATGCGTGATTGGAATTTGACAACACTCTATCGCTTCTTTCCTATACCCATTTCAATGGTTTATATGTTCTTGTAAAAAATTGATTGAGAGGGCCCTGAATAAAGTTTTTAAAGAAATTCCCAAAATTCAGTCATTAACAAACACGCGGAATCAAAGCGAACCAATATTACCTTGTGGTACACCCTAACATTTCTAGGAAATTTAATTTGAAAAATTTTGTTCACATTCCTGGATTAATATGTTGTAATGAGTAAAAGCTTCTGTTTGTTCGTTTGAAACCACACATAAAACATGGAAAATAATGAAACAAAAATTTTGTCATTTTAATTAGTGTTGTCAAGGTAACATCTTCTCATCTTGTTTGATCGCTCTGAAGTCATTCTCCGCGGCAAAAGTTCATACATGTTTTACATTAAAACATTCTTTTCTGCCAGCGATAAAGTACAAAGTCATAACTCAAATATTTGTCGAAACTTATTTCAAATGCTATAAAAATGTAAAGGAACATCTGACTTGGCCCAAACTTCCGGTTTAGTTTTGTATTAAATTTCACAAACTGTTCAATCAATTTATAAACATACCTGAAATTGGAAGAATGAAAAATCGTAAAGAAAACAAACAGAACAAAAAATCACTGTACATTCCTTGCAGGAAAAGCAAACCAAAGACGGTATACAATCAATACAAATCGTTTGGCTATATGCACATAATAATGAATTATTCAATATTGAGGAAACTGTCGCCTTGCACCAATGGCAAAATAGCTTAAGGGCAAGTTTTCCAATAAATTGTCTTACTGGGCATAAATTTAAATAATGCAAACATTTATTGTGTAACCGAATCGATGTTATTCGTTGCATATAATTCCATGGATTGGCTTTTGTATTGGGATTGAGAATCCGTTACGGTCGGTATTTCTTCTTGTCGAATTGCATTATACACAGGAAATTGAAATATTTTATGTCAAAATGTAGCTTGTGAAAATGTTTATAATTCAAACATTTTCATAGTATACACTGGCAAACTAAACGGATGTTACTGACCTAATGCTGTTTGCATCCGTATTTTAAGCCAATTCAAAAAAAGCTGAATTGGATTTGAAGAAGTTTTTTCTATTCTGACGGTATTTCGGTATTAAGTTGAACAGCAGCTGCATGTCAGTTGCATTTATATTTTAAAATAATTTTAAAAGCTGCTTTGGCCAGTTATATCAGTCTCAGTAAACAATAAAGCGAATGCTTTCTAATTTTTTCTCATATTAGGGAAGGTGGGACCTAATTTTTTCCCAGCTCCTGAGTTTTGCTCTTTTTTATGTTTTTCTGATTTCACAATAACTTTTTTGGGTTTAAATTTCGTTCTATTTTAACTGTCAAATTGGCGTCTTAAACGTCAAAGTTTTGAAGCAAACGAGAAGGAAAGGTCCAAAATGTTTGTGTCGTTAATCAAAAAATCCAAGATGAAAAAAAGGTTTATTTACGTAAATATTTAACGGTTTTCATTGATTTTGAAAGTTGGAACAGACCGACTTTTGATTTCAATAAAATCATCAACTATTTTTACTACCTACCCCATACGAAAGTTGATCATTACATGTCAATATGCCCTTGAGAATTTAGTATATTACAATGAGTTGAAATTACGAAACGCATAATTCCGAAATTAAATCTGAAGGGAAATTTTTTTTTGGTAAGAGCCCGGCAAGGTGGGGTATGTTTCAAAGTTGTATTCGGCAAAATTATGTGTTTGATGTAAGAATGATGTAAAATTCATGGATAATGAATGTAAATCGAATGTAAAATGTATGTAGATCATGTAAGAAATGTGTACAAAAGATGGATAAGTAATGTAATAACGATGGATTTTGCAACCTTATTTTTCCATCATTTTACATTCCGATCATCATTTAAACATGATTTACATCACTTTTTCATTATATACGTAAATTTTACATTATTTTTACTTTAATGGACTCCGTTTATTGTGCCTCGGGATTTGGAAGGTGAGCCACATAAGATGGACGATTAATGTAACAGTTAATGATTTTGCTACATTATTCGACCATTATTTTTACAATCCCAATTAAAAAAAAATATTTTAGTAGAAAAAATGTTGGTTTTTTTAATTTGGAATGTAAAAATAATGGTCGAATAATGTAGCAAAAGGCAAAACTGCTACATTAATCATCCATCTTTTGCATATCATCTATAATATAAAACCCAAAATACACTATACTTCATCGCACCTTGGTACACTTCACTGCAACTTGGTGCACCTCATTGCACCTTGGTACACCTCACTGCACCTTGGTGCATCTCACTGCACCTTGGTGTACCTCACTGCATCTTGGTGTACTTCACTGCACCTTGGTGTACTTCACTGCACCTTGGTGCACCTCACTGCACCTTGGTTCACTTGAGTTCACCTGGGTGCATCTTACTACACTTTGGAACGCCTCTGTGTACAATATGTTACTCAGCTCAACAGATGCCCAAGGTCGGTGCAACTGTTGGCCGATGACCAAATAATTAATTTTTGAAGTGTTGCAGAGGACGTAGGGCGAATCATTTTTGCCGAGAACCAAAAAATTGATTTTTGAATTTTTATAGAGGAAGTCGAGGGGAGCATTTTTACAAATGTAACAATGTGTTCCGGTCCACTCGAGCATCCAGATTGATACTAGAGTAATCGAAGAGCGCTACACAATGGACCCTAAAAGAAAGGCCTCACTGTCATTTTTCACTTTATCTTTCTTTTTCTAACGTGAATAATAATTGTGAAAAATACTTGTCAAATAAATCAGTAAATCGATACTAGAGTCACTCAAGTATAAAAAAATAATTTTAGAATCATTGTAGAGGATGCGAGGAAACATTTTTGTCTATTCAACTGTCCCGACATCTAAGGACCAGCAAATTATTTTTGAAATTTTGTAGATGACAACAAGTGAAATATTTTTGTCCCGGTCTAACCTGGTGTCAGCCGATGGTTGAAATAGGACTTTATTGGTAGGCGTGAGAAAATCGAGGATTTCTTCTAATTTAAATATTGTACATAACGAGTGAGCGTAGCGAACAAGTGAGAGTACAATATTTACATAAGAAGATATCCGAGATTTCTCACGCCCACCAATACAATATTTTATTTCATTAGGCGAGAGAATATCGTACGTTATTCATTCGAGCGTATGAATGTGATAGCTGCGAGAATTTATCACTGCTTCGAAGTGTCTGGATCCTGGGTTCGAGCTACGGCGGCTGCAGGTCTTTTTTTCAATTTTTTTCCAATATTTTTTTTTTTTGATTTTATTTATTTGGTCGTTTTGGTCGTCACGTGAAATTACTATTTTCATATAGACATTTGCATTTTGCTCTGTGAGAAAATCACATTCATGACATAAATTAAAACTGATTCAAATACAAAACGTAAAGAAAGCCATTCAAAATACATAAGCTTGCGTTGTATATCGAGAAAAACAATGCTAGTGGTTGTGAGAGACACATTTGTACATTCTACATTACTATATGCTTTTATTTGTCAACAAACAGTATCAGCAAAATTTGTACATACCACATGAGCGAATTTGTGCAGTGGTTAGCGTCGATTCTTGCGGATTGGTAGGTCGTGAGTTCAAATCACGGCGGTGCCACTGCTTTTTTTCAGTGAATTGGCAAAGAGAAAACGAATTTTCCCTAGTGATTTAATGTATGGTTTTTCCTTTATATGCAAGAGTGAATAACGTACGATATTCTCTCGCCGATGAAATAAAATCAATTATTCAAGTGTTTAAGAGGATGCCGAATGAAACATTTCTTTCCATTTTAGTCTTCATTCCAGAACTCATTACAGTAAATCTTCATAGAAAAAGCTAATTCCTTTAAATACACGTATCTTTTGAGAATCCGGCGAGCACAGGCTCACTGGTATCGCGAAAAGGTCCGCCCGTTAACCTTTAATCTCCGGGTCTATGTTAGAGTTGGTTGAGGTCTAAAAATTAATTTTTGATTTGCTGCAGTAGACGTCGAAGGGAACTTAATTTCTCATGAAACTACTGGTCCCAGAAATCAACTAAGATTTTATGGTCTATCAGAAGACCTAAAAATGATTTTTGATAGATGGTAGAGGACACTTTTGCGCAGCTCATGACTCTAGAAGGATTTTTACTTACAAATGGTCTAAATAGCTTAGCTTTGACAAAAATAACTTCACTTAAGGCCCATGACTGGTGTGCTAAAATATAGTCTACATTTAGGCGCTCAAATAATATACTTTCGCTGATATCTGTGGACAAAGACGCAGTTTCAAAAAAGTAAGTCAGCATTTCCCTTCCTACATATGTCGTCTTTTAAGAGCAACTAAACCTATTTTTTGGGATTGAACCTAGTCTCAGAAAGACGAGTTTTTGTGCAAATTTAACGATTTTTTTCAGCGTTCTCAGAGTAGGTTGAATCCCAAAAAATAAGTTTAGTTGCTATTAAAAGGCAACATATTTTCGAAGGGAAATGCTGACTTACTTTTTTGAAACTGCGTCTTTATCCACGGATATTAGCGAAAATATAATATTTGAGCGCCTAAATGTAGACTATATCTTAGCACACAAGTTATGGGCCTTAAGGAAAGAAACAAAATGGCTGTACTTTCAAAAAATACTTTTTTCATCTGTTTTATTATCCATTTCAATCGCAAAGTCACGATTTTGATGGGGTTTTTGTGATTTGACTATTGTAAACAAGATCTCAGTTTCCGGAAATCTGTTGAGTGTTTCCGGTAGGAGGGTCTATGTAGTTGACGTGGGTCTAACAATACGCACGATACGATTAAAATTTTCAACTTTTTGTCGGGTCATAGCTCAAAGTAGGATACTGAAGTATTTTATATATAGAGGTTTACTAGAAACTTTCAGCAAAGAACTGGTTGACGACGTTAAGGTTTGAAATCAATTTTCATAAATTAGTGAAATCATATCCCGGGCGAAGGCCGGTGACCAAGCTAGCTATTTACATAAATTGTACATTATTTATCCACAAATTTTATTAATGATTTCAAATTTTATTATCAATTAATGTAAAATTGATATAAATGAAAAATGATGTAAATGCTTTTCTAATTTGGAGTGTAAAAATTATGGAAAAGTAATGGTACATATTTCTTACATGATCTACATAAATTTTACATGGAGTGTACTTCAGAATTATAATTTTCAAAATGAAAATTTTGATGTAAATTTAATGAAAATTTGATGCATATTCAACGTATATTCGATATATTTTTGATGTATTTTTGATGTATTTTTGATGTATGAGTGTTGTAACTGCTGTATTAGTGATATATTGTTGTTGTTTTGGTGTCGTATATTTGATGTGTTCATGATGTATGAAGTGCATGTGCGACTCCAAATTCTTCTCCATCTCCATTGAAATATTCATTAGATACAGCACTAAACCGATGCATATTGTAGAATATTATAGCTGATAACGTGATGCCATTCCTTAGGCATCTTCAAGGCATTCTTGAACAACCGGTTCAGAAACAATGTCTTATCATTGGTGACATGAACATCAACTTGCTTGAAAAGCGTACACTAACTGTATGCTCGTCACATAAATATGTCAACCTGCTCACCTCCTTTGACTATAAAATTGCGAACGAGAATGTTACACGGACCCTCAGTGGTACTCTTCTTGATCATGTTCTATATAATTTTGACAATGAAGTAGTGATGCACTGTAATACTGTCCAGGTTCAAGATGACTTTAGTGATCATTCCGCGGTATTAGCGCATATCAGTATTAAAGCGGTTGATAAGCCTAAGTCAATCCTTAAGTTCTCTACTGATTTTGACATGATGAAGGAAGTTCTATCCAATAAACTCTCTAACTTCCAGACTCTGCAATATAATGACCCAAATAGCTACCTCAATGACTTTGTATCAATTTTCAAAGCCAGTTATGATGAGTGCACAAAGTCAAAAACTATCTCTTCCGATCAAAAATCAGAACTGTTTCCATATATGAATGACCACCTTAGAAGCATGATCAATAAAAGAAAGAATCTGTACTCCAAATTTAAAAGATTGAAGAACAAAAACAAAGACAATAACGACCTAATTAAATGCAAGTTGAAGGCACTAGACTCCGAAATTGATGACCTGCATTCTTTCTATAGTAACAGATACTATGAGGAAATGTTTAAAGATACAAGTAGTCAGAAAACAACGTGGAGGAACATTAACAAAATTTTAGGTAGAAACAAAGTTAAATCAGAGCCTGTTCATAAACTAGTAGTAAATGGGGAAGTAATTACGGATGACCTGCAAAAGGCATCTGCATTCAACACATTCTTTTCTGAGGTGGGACACAAGATAGCTGAAAAATTTACTAATGACCGCAACATTAACGAACTCTCTACCTTACAAAAAAATCCTAATAGCATTTTCCTTGGACCAACTAGTACTAGTGAAATTCTAAGCTTACTACTTAATCTAGATGTGAATAAGAGCACAGGTTATGACGATATGACAGCAATAAGCCTCAAGACTTGTGCTAACGAAGTAGCATCGACTATCTCTCGCATTGCAAACCTAATGATTACTACAGGTACATACCCTGAAACCCTGAAAACTGTCAGAGTAACACCAGTACACAAATCGGAAGCAAAGACAGATCCATCGAACTACCGCCCAATATCGGTCCTCCTGGTCTTGAATAAGGTTCTCGAAATTGTCTTGCATAAACGATTGAACTCTTTTCTTGAACTTAGTGAATTCTTCTACATAAAGCAATTCGGACTTAGAACAAAATCTGGAACCCATACAACAACGTTTGAATTGTTAAATAAAATGCTTCTAAATATTGATAGAGGAAACGTTATAAGTGCAGTCTTTCTAGACCTCAAGAAAGCTTTTGACTGTGTTGATCATGGAATACTCTTGCAAAAATTAGAATATGCAGGCGTCCGCGTGGCTCTAAGTTTGTTTAATAGTTATCTCAGTCGGCGCAAGCAGTGTGTCATCATTGGTGACAGTCAGAGCTCGCTAGCTGACATGAGCATAGGTGTGCCTCAAGGCAGTGTTCTTGGCCCGCTCCTATTTCTAATCTATATAAACGATGTTTACCGACTGCCTTTAAAGGGTGAAATTCTCTTGTTTGCGGATGACACGGGTAATTTCTGTTCTAATATGACTTATAACCAGAATGTTACGGACATTAATCATGACCTAGCTTTGCTTTACGAATTCTTCCAGATAAACAAACTATCCCTTAATGTGACCAAAACAAAAGTAATGCACTTCCGTAGAAGAGCAAAATATCAGCCTAAAACGCAGGCGGTCATGCTTAGCGGGCAAGAGCTGGAAGTTGTTTCAGTTTACAAGTACTTGGGCCTCATGATAGATGAAAACCTAAAATGGGGTCCACATATTTCGAAGATATGCAAAAAGCTAGCTTCTGTTAGTGGAGTACTTAATAAGCTGAAACGAGTCCTACCAAAACCAATTTTATTGAAAATCTATTTCGCCCTAGCACATTCGCATCTGGCATACCTCAATGGCATATGGGGGGGAGCTAGCAAAAGTTGCATTGACCAGCTACAAACACTACAGAAAAGATGCCTAAAAAATGCATGTAATCTAAGACAGCCCCACTCCACCATCGACTTGTTTAAAGTTCAGTGTCCCGGCGTCCTCAACATCAGCAGTCTTTATAAACTGAGCGTCTGTAGTTTCATGCACAGCGCAATTCTTGGACGGTCGCGTAGTAACATCTCGTTTAAAAAAACCTACCACAAGTATGAAACTAGAAACCGTAAGTTGCTGTATTGCAATACAACGCGTACGAAGTTAGGAGAAGGCGCTCTATCTATCGTTCGCAGTGTCTTATATAACTCTCTCCCTGCAGCTATTACGTCTTCCAGTGAATATCGGTTCAAGAAAAAACTTAAGGAATGGCTATCGGAACAGCAGTACCCAGGCTAACGACCTACTTTCCCGTTGCTCGCGAAATTGACTCATTACGCTGATTCATGGTGAAGGTATCTAGTGAAAGGGATGAAGTGTGGATCAGGGATCCGCCCGAGACGTCTTCGGCTCGGCGGGTTGGTGTGGAAAATTCGCACTCATCAGCCGACTGGGAATGTCCCGGGACGGAGGCTCTTATCAACATTTTGTCTCTTGACTTACAGGTCGAATGAGATTATGGAGGTGCAATCATGCTCCCACGTTGGTATGCCTGCTACTGGCATCCGCCCGCCCGTCTGTTCAAATCCTATCTCCAGTTTTGAAAAGTCTTGATGATTTAGATTTTTCCACATTTTTTTTTTTTGTTTTCCCCTCCCACTTTCTTGAAATCTTTGAGCCATTCCTGATCCATTTTATGTAATGATTCACAGAATATATTATTTTTAGTTTACTCCGTAGAGACTAGGAGTCTCAAAGTATATTAATTCAAAATTTAAAGTAAAAAAAAAAAAAAGGAAATTAACACTTCAATAAACAAATAACTTAAATTAAAATCACCAACTAAAACCGCACAATATTTAAGGATCAGAGCGGGTCGACCCACATCTGACCCACAATTTTAGCGGGTCGACCCACATCTGACCCACAGTTGCAGAACTCACAGAAATCGTTTTTCTGTGTGTTCTAAAACTTTGGGTCAGGTGGGGGTCGACCCACTCCGATCCTCAACAATATTAATGTCTACGTATTCCGACGATTTCAATCCAAATCGGCTAGATACTTTAGCGTCACATTCCAGCTAGAGGTCAGTTTTTCTCGGCGGCGCGGCGGCCAAAACATTTCTTGAAGCGACAATATTAATGGTACCGTACTATCATGACACTTTCTTTATCATAACATATCATATGAGTCCGTTGGGAGCAAAACCCGGTCTATTCCAACTGTCAAAGTGACGTTTTAAACGTCAAACAAAACATTTTTTTTTTCGAAATATCCAAAACATGAATATTTTTCCTCAATTCTATATCCCTAACAGAATTCAGGAAAAAAACAGGCTTTCGAACACTTTTTTTTGTTTAACGTTTAAAACGTCACTTTGACAGTTGGAATAGACCAGGTTTTGCTTCCAACAAGCTCTTTACAATATTTTAGGTAACTTGCAATAGATAGGAGCGTTCTATCGCTCTATTAGCTATCTCATTAACGAACTTTTCTTTAGTACTTTTGTTAGTTAACCTACGATTAACAGTTCATCATCTTAAGGGCCGTTCACAAATGACGTCGCGATATTTTATAGAATTTTTGACCCCCCAAAATGTGACAAATCTGGTCCAAATATCCATATGAAAAATGTTTTGCTTCGCGTTTGCTTGATCCCCTTGATCCAGCGGGTTAGTGTCCTTAATTTTCCCTAAATTCAAACCGAGTGCCGGCGTTCAAATTTTTCAAAAAAGCTTATGGTGCGTGCAAACATGGGTAATTTAGACGATTTATCAGTTAAAATCGGGGCTTATGAGTCTACATTTTATTTCACATGAACTCTTGAACGCCTTTTTAAGATCTATCTGCGGTTTAAACGCTGAGTGCATGTGGTGCGAATTTTACCTTTCTTGGGGTTATGTCTCGATATTGTGATTTAAATTTAAGAACAAAACTAAGCCAAGAAGGGGCTAGGTCGTTATTCACTATGTTCACAAAATTGTGACTCTAACGCCTCTAACCTCTTCTAAATAAACTCGTCCAAAGTTCTCTAAATCTATGTCACACACTCAGTGAAAACATGGAACGAATTAGTTTTCATTACAAACTTTTCGAATTTTTGTATTTCTTTGGGTTAAAATGGAGTAACTTCATCATACGAACTGATGGATGGGGTGCATTTCAAGTGGTTTTTTATATGACGTGATATCATCATAAGCTTTGAAGTAGTTGCATGGCAATGAAGTTTTAATTAATTAGATTTTATAAACTTGTAACCCAATGAAATTACTCACAAGATTGCACCTATGCTTCGGAAACTTTATACTCATTATAATGTAACCATTCGTTCCTATCGATTTATTTACTAAGTTTGCTCGTATCTTGAGTCAATGTTAAACATAATCTTGATTGATCCATGAATACAGGTCATCCTTGTGATCCCTCAAATGATATGTCACATAGTCCTTAACTACGATGCTCTTTGAATAATTTATTTACGTATCAGGATATGTGTTCATGTTCTAAGAGCAACATACTGGAGTTAAGGTGGATCGAAAGTGCAGTACAAGCGCAAGAACCCTACACATAGATAAGAGGTGCATGGTGTCATGGTATAGAGGCGCATGACATCGTCCTAAATTTTTTTTCCCTCAAATTTACATATCTGCGTTGGTTTAGCGTAAACATGATTTTTCGAGCACTGAGGAAAGTATCTACAAGCGACGTAGGAATTGTGTTTACAATATACACCGCCAACGTATTTTATCCATCGTGCACGTATTACGAACGCTGTCCACGTGTTATGTGAGCTCATAACACGTTCGTTACTTATGGCATACTACACAATACTTAAATAAGGTTGATAATACATTCACCTCGTATATAATACGTCATATTATAAACACAATTCCTAAGTCGCTTAAGTAAGGGCGGGTGAAACTTTTTCGCATATATCTCGACGAGTAGTTCATAGAGATGTCAATTGATGGATAAGGATATCAGAAAATAGAAGAAAAAATTTGTGATTTTTGTTATGTTGTAGAGGAAGTTTAGGAGAACATTTATGCCTATAGATCAATTGGTCTCAGAGGTCGTGGCAGTGTCTCAGTTAGTTTTTTAAATCCGTTTTTCGGGATGGTTTCCGACACTAGCTTCGGTAGTTTCTGAGGGTTTACAAATAAAATGCAAAAACTGAAAAAACAAATTTTTAACCGGATGCAACCGAAAATATTGAATTCAACCTAAAAATCTTTTTGAACCACCCTAGGAACATATTTTACATGTAATGAGACCATCATATACATTTATTGACGCTTGTGAATATATAACAAAATTTTTTGATCTAATATTGATGAATTCATCATCTTTATGTGAAAATTCAAAGAAAGAACTTCGTATTCAGAGATGCTTGTGGATACGAAGTAAGTACATATACGTTAAGATGATCCTTCAAATGTGGTGAAAAGTCTCTAGCAAAAACTACACTTTTCCAGCTTATCAGAATGAGCAAATAATGGAAAAGGAAAATCATATTACCGATAGTGTGTCACATAAAAAACGTTACATTTCTGAAAATGCGGAAAATAGAATTCTGGAGCTCTTCGTGTTATCACAACAAAAATCCTTTTAAAAGGGAAACGTGACGCAAGTCCTTGTTCCTTCGTCCAAAACAACTGATATCAATTGGTGTGACGCTTTTAACTTTGATACACAACGACATGCATTTCTTGCCAATATTGTTATTTTGATGTATGGGGCATTGTGTCCCTAGCCGAAGGCGTGGGTCATAATGCCACACGTCAAAATAACAATTTTGCCCTAGAGGGATAAGTTCTAGATTATCGTTCTAGTGACAGTTCTAGTTCAAAGTTACAGCTGTCAAAGTGCCAGCTGTCAAAGTGACAGCTGTCAAAGTGGCAGCTGTCAAAGTGCCAGCTGTCAAAGTGACAGCTGTCAAAGTGACAGCTGTCAAAGGAACAGCTGCCAAAGTGACAGAGAGTGACATAATCAGATACGACTTGACATCATGAACTTCATTTCTGGTACGTGTAGGTTTGTGTAAGTGATTCGTGCTATTAATGGCAGGCACAATATCACAGTCTTCTCTATTTCTACGATTCTCCGACTTCTCTTATTTCGCCACTTAAAATAAAATACGAAATGAGAGAAGTCGGAGAATCATAGAAATTGGGAACACTGTGATATTACCAATAGCGGGTCATTCTTATTGGCATCGAACTCCACTACTCCTCTCTGTTTTTACTCTGGTACTAGCAATTGTTTTCGCTTAGTTGTTCTTTAATATGAAGTAAATAGGGAATGCGTAACCGGTCCGGTAATTTGAAACCGGTTATCAATTTTAACCGGTTTCCAGAAAAATTTTAAAAATCACAGTTTTTTGTTTTTCACGGACTCAAAGCAGCTGAGATTAAGAGTGATATCGCGAAAACTTCGACAAATTTTGAGCTATTTTTTTGCATGCACATTTTTGATTTTGACGAATTAGGGGTCGTGCACATATGACGTCACGTTTGCTATAAAAAATGAGTATCCATAAAACGGTCATAACTTAGTCAAGACAGCAAATTCTGTTTATAGGACTCTGGCTACCCTCCCAAATAGGGGGTGTATTTGGGGGGGGGGGGGGGCCGGAGTACTATAAGCAAAATCTCTTACCAGTTTGGAGTTATAGACTTTGTGGATTTTATAGCAAGCGTGACGTCATATGTGTACGACCCCTTATGGCAAAATCGATCATGGACGCGCGGTAGGAATTCGCCCGTGACGCAAGTCCACATACGAACAAAAAATTAGGAAAATTTGTTTTCGTAGACTGCGGAAGTTAAGTTTTGACTTCCTCCTCTTGCGACGTACCCTTTGAAAAATATTTTTCTCAGATTCTACGGAAAATTCTCAGGCGATGTGTCTTTTCACTCATTAAAATCGGTTCAGTGGATCCGGAGATATGACCTCTAGAAAATGAGCATTTTCAATACAAAAAAGCATTTTCATAAAATCCAAAGTTTAGTTAGTTAGTTAGTTGTTAGTTAGTTAGGTACTGGTTTCCATTGGCACTTGTATGAAAAACGACTTTTTTGGCTCCCGCTCGAAAACGGCTCGATAACTTTTCTTAAAATTATGCAAGGACTTTCGGGTTGGCATTCTACGCCATATGAGATTTCAAAGAAAGGGGTGGGGGTACCGGCCTTGTTTGGACGCCAAGGCTCTAAGAAAGCGCCATATAAATCCCATATGTATTTGTTTGTGTGTGTGATGTGTATGGTTGAACATTTTGTATGAGAAAAGGCTGGGTGTTCGAGATAGAGGTTTGGTGTCAAAGGGAAAGTTGTTGGGTTGGATGTGTAGTGTATCGTTGTTACCGCCGAAATAGTGGAAAATAAGCGGGGGTGGGAGAATTTTCGCCCATGGAAGTAGTAGGCGCCGCGCTTCGGTTTGGCGCCGGCGGCTCGAAAAAAATTCTATACATAATTCGTGGAAAACAATTTTCCCACTATCAAAACAACTGATAACACAACAAAAACTCTTTTTAAAAGGGAAATGTGACGCAAGTCCTCGTCCCTTCTTCCAAAACAACTGATATCAATTCGAAACGCAAAAAATTTGTTCAGGTATGTAGTGGCTACTGTGTCAACGACTGTCACGTCCCAAATCAACGATTTCCCGTAGCTCCATGGGTAGCTGGTCAGTCCATCAGGTCTTTTGCCATCTCTACGAGATAGTCCTGGTGGTTCAGTCGTGTTCGGAAAACCCGCTAAAGTGAAGGC
This sequence comes from Pseudolycoriella hygida, assembly GCA_029228625.1. Lineage (NCBI taxonomy): Eukaryota > Metazoa > Arthropoda > Insecta > Diptera > Sciaridae > Pseudolycoriella > Pseudolycoriella hygida. The sequence continues at coordinate 175,345,936 of CM055403.1, read as the reverse complement.
CATGGAGATTATTCTATTAATCTCGTCATGTCTACCGTATTTTCCTTCATTTTGATGCATGACAACCCATGATGACCGCTTGGTTCCACAGTAACGCCACAAACGCGCTGGTGAGACTCGCATATTTTTGTTCCTAATCGAATTGCTACTGCAATCCGTGCTGCATCGTTGTCGAGCAATAGACCTAGTTGATGGGAGCGCTTGCAGCCACTTTGAAGAATATTTGGATGATGTTGCAAGAAGTCGCACCCGATCGATAGGTCCGCTTGACGATAGCAGTTCCTGATAAATGGTATCTACTCTAAGGGAATCCCAGCATTTCTGAATTCCAACGAGGAAGGGGTTAAATCGGATGGATATTCGTCGAGAAATGAGATGAGGCTTCGGTTGAATAAGCACAGATCTGCCTTGGCTAGAATCTGGTTCGACAGCGATTCGGATTAAAAACACGACGAGAAATAAGCTGAATGGGCTAGGTCTACTACTTTTCTAATACCCAGGTCGGATGCGGAAAGTGCTAATGAAGTTTGTGTCCATGCTTTTTCGTTCAATCTGTTGTTTGTTACTGCTTCAAGAGTGCTGTGATAAAATTCATCAATTTCCTTCAAAATTAGTGGACGTCGAAATCTTGGCCTCGTGCGGAGTAGATACTGAAATCTCGGTGTTGCCAGAGAGCCTCGTAATAATGTTAGCGCTGAATGTATGTCCATCGATGTCAAACGTTTGCACATAGTCTTCACGCTTTCCAGTCCGGCGGATAGCGTATCATTCATGGCGTCTTCGACAATTGGCGCTCCAAGCAATTTGAATGAGGCGGCGTCGATCCTTATGATGCCTGGGGAAAGAAGATTGAGATTTTCCATCATCTCTTTCTGTTCCGCTGGTGTGGAATTGACAAAGAAAACTTCGCATTTCACTGGATTTAGGGTTAATCGTGACCCGTCAGAACTCTTTTCACGTCGTTGAGAATGATGTCGAATTTGTCTGCAATTGTGCCGTCATCGAGAAACCAAGCGTTCAGAATCGATGACAATCGATGAGTCAGTGGTTTAATGCCAATGCAAAATACAGCGGGAGCGCATTGGTCTACTTTCTGAGTTCCTCTTTTCGATTCAGTGATGGTGTCACCGAAAAAAAGGGCCGACGGAGTACTATATGCTTGTTGCATCATTGGGTATAATGACGGCGCTTCCTTTTTGATTTCGTCAAGCAGATGCCTTTGGAATGCTTCGTTGAAGGCGTTTTTATAATCTAGTTTTACTAGTAAATACCCCCGCCCCTAGGGGCTACGCGGACATTAAGCATTCTTGTCCGCTAGGTCGGAGATTTGCGACATTAATACTAAAATGTATGCAAGGGTGTGCAAAGTTAGATTTAGATGAATAAGAAGTGGATTTAGTAGTATTTTAGTAGTTACCATAAGCTTACGCAAATCTGGTTTTCCCCCGTACTACCATTTTCCCGCAAAACCGTTTTGCCGAACTACCGTTTGCTGTATACTATCATTACGTCTGTACTACCGTTTTCCCCGTGCTACCGTTTCACCCTTACTACCGTTTCCACCATACAACACTTTTCCCCGTACTACAATTTTCTCCGTACTACCATTTCCCCGTACAAACGTTATCACCGTTCTACTATTTCCCCGTACAACCGTTTCTCCCGTCCTAAATTTTCTCCTCAATACTGTTTTCCCGTACTACCATTTCACCGTTCTACCATTTCCCCGTACTAACATTTCCCCCGTACTACCATTTCCCCGTACAAACGTTATCACCGTTCTACTATTTCCCCGGACAACCGTTTCTCCCGTTCTACAATGTTCTCCTCACTTCTGTTTTCCCCGTACTCCATTTCACCGTACTAACATATTCCCCTACTACCATTTCCCCGCACAAACGTTATCACCGTGCTACTATTTCCCCGCACAACCGTTTCCCCCGCACTACCGTTTTCCCCGTAAAACCGTTTCCACCGTACTACTGTTTCCCGTACAACCGTTTCTCCCGTACTACCATTTTCTCCTCATTACTGTTTTCCCCGTACTACCATTTCCCCATACAACCGGTTACCCCCTTACTCCTTCTTCCCACGAGCTCCCCAGCATTTTCACCAATACTGGTGACTTCTACTCACAAAACTCTGAGACTTTGCAAAAGAAACCTATCGGCTAACTCCCATACATTCGAAAATAATTTTAAAAGCATAAAAATTGACCCAATGTCCAACTGTCCGACATTTTCACCAATACTGACTTCTACTCACAAAACCCTGAGACTTTGCCAAAGAAACCAATGGTCTGTCTCTCATACCTTTCCAGATACTTTCAAAAGCATAAAAATTGACCCAATGCCCAAATGCCCGACATTTTCATCAATACTGGTGATTTCTACTCACAAAACTTTGAGACTTTGCCGAAGAAACCAATGATCTGCCTCCCATACCTTCCCAAATACTTTTTAAAGCAAAAAATCCAAGATGGTGTCAATTTGACAGGTGGCAGCCATTTTCTTAGGATTCATAAAGATTCTACTCAACTTTCCCGAAGAAACCAACTGTCCAAAAAAACAAAAAAAAATGTTTAAATTACATCAAGAAAAAATTTCAATCGAAATCTAGGTAGCATAACGGTTTTTGTGCTATAAAAGGAAATGCAAAACCGCATTTTAATTCAGTCCCTTTGGACTCGTCAAGCAGGTCGGACGTATGTTGGTTCACGCTGGAAATTTGTGACCGACAATTTGCAGACAGACAAACTTTTGACTTTTATAATTAGTAATTATTGCGGTCGGATTGCTATGGTCAGCCATTGCGAATGGCCGAACAGAGTGAACAATTGCTTCGGCTCCTACTTGGACGGCAAACCCATTCTGAATCGGAGCAAGCTGTTGCGATAGCTCATCTCTGATACTGAAACACCCTATTTTCAATGCCAGTCTTCTCCAAACCAGTTCGATGGCGATTGGTATTATGTCACCATTTTGATAAATCTCTCAATATATCCTTTCATGACTCCGGTCGCGTTTTTATTGGCAAACCACTTTGAACGTCATTTAGACCATGCAATCAACTATCATAAAGTTTTTTTAAAAAGTAATTTTAGTTTTCGGTTTTCAACTGACCGGTTTTGCTTTCCCTAGAAGTAAATCCGCGTTAAGTCACAATCAACAATATATTGACGCTTTCGCAACTCTTCACAACGAATCCGGAAAAATGTTCGGCGAGGTGTGGCTGTCACAGAAATTTTTTATTTATTTTTGAAATCAAATTGTAGCAAAAGATGTGGACAGGAAAATAATAAGACGTCAATATACAACACAGCAATCTTTTATCGGCCTGAGAAGCCACAAACTTCTATAATTTTTCTTTTCAGATTTCCTTTTTACCAACTTCTCCATCTGCATTTCCCTTTGCCGAAAGCCTGCCATTTAACATGTTAATTTTCAATATAGCAGCACCATCAACAAAGTTAGATATCCAACATCAACTGCGAATATTCATCTCTGTCACAACACTTACCACAAAAATTAATCAAATTCACACATCATTTTTTCTGTAAAAAGAAGAAGAAAAACGAAAACTGGCGGAAAAAGAGCATCAAAACATGATATGATTTTTTTCTCGACCATAAAAATTGCCTTTTTGATGGCAAAATATTTTTCATTTCCAGCTTATGACTATGTTGTGCAATATGTGTACTTTTGTAATGATGAATATATCATAGTTTATACTCGACAAAAGTACTCTGTTACTCTAGATTCAACATTCAACAACGATACCAGTTAAAGCTTACCGAAACAAGCGTCTATAAATTATATGTCAGCCAATTAGGCACCAACTACAGTACCTTTAATATTTCATCGTACTTTCGCTACCTCGTTATGTTACGTTAGGGTATATTCTACTCCTTCCATTGTAGGCAAAATATTTGTAGAAAATTTGATGAATATAATTGTGTGCAGGAGGCTTACACCAAAAAACGTGTTACAATATAGAGCGATGAATTGAAGGAAGTGCTTTTAATTCGGTGTATGAGTAAGGCAGGTTTGTGCGATTGTTTTACTTCACAGAAATGTAAAATTTGAAGTCAGTCTCGTGTAATTTGCATGTAAAATTCTCCGAAGTGTTAACAAAGCAGAAACGCCGGCTCAATTTACGATAAAGATGAACAAAATTAACAATTTTAATGAGAGGTTTGGAATTGACTCAAAAACGTCCAATGGGGAAACTGAGTCAATTCTGAAGACTATTGGAGCATGGAATGTAAAACTCACGTTATTGAACAATCAATCATCTATCATTGTTGGAAGCAAGTAAAGAACGTATGCGAGATAAACGTACGCATCAGTATAGGATGTGGCAAACAGAATAGATTGATGTTGCAAAAAAACTCGAATGTAACTAAATAAATATTGCCTTGGCTCTTACTTGGATTGGAAATTGCCGAAAGGGCAATATTGAAAAACCTCTAATCCTTAGAAAAACATAAAATATTTTTTTCAAGAAAATTCAGAAAAAAATTCACTCAAAAAAAATTTTTTGTGCCAGGACCGATCAAAGAACCGACCTAAAGCACTATGGGGTCATCATGGGATCAATACTTCCATGGACCAAAAAGTCCGCCTCTGTCATGAGTTAGAAAAGGATGTAGACTCACAGCAGCCAACGTACATCCTAACGAATGCTCCACTTTCATGACAAATTTCAGTCAATCGCTGCTAAACGGCAAATCTCGCTGGTATGGATTTCGAGCCGCAATGGCCATGAGGGTAATGAAAAAGTCGACTTGCATCTGCAACGCCGTTCTGCGGTCCAGAGCCTGGTTTACTAGTGTCGCTCTCGACCCTGCAGACCATCATGTCAATAAAAGATCTAAATGTTTCCGAATCACTGGCGACTGTTGAACTCGGCTCGACAAGCCGAAAAGTTCCCATCGATAAACGAGAACCATACGAAATATTTCCTGTCTCTTAAGAGGCTAACCGATGTACTAACAGGCCACTGTTCACTGAACAAACCGTTGAGGCGAGTGTGCGTGACCATAAGGCGAATCTCTGGGTAGCTAAAGGCTGCTTATGTCCACAGGATGGGATTCTCTCGGCAATACTATGGTGTATAGTGGTGGATTCTCTCACTTGGAAGCTGAATGATGAAAGGATCAATGCACAAGGCTACCCGGACGATCTGACGATTCTAGTCAGAGATAAATTTGAAATCACGCTAGGAGACCAGGTCAGAACTGCACTGAGGGTATTGGAGAAATGGTGCGATGAGAAGGGTCTGATAGTCAACCCAAACAAAACAGATCTAGTGCTGTTTAGCAGAATTGGTGGTAAGGTCAGACTATTTAATGAGTCCAAGGAATAGTTCCTGGGTGTAACGCTTGACAGCACACTCAGCTGGATTGCTCATGTCAGGGATAAAGCGCAGAAGGCTCTAGCGGCTTTTTGGCTATGCTGAAACTCCTTCGGGAGGAACTCGGGCCTGAAGTCGAAGGGCATTCTGTGGTTGTACGAGGCTGTAATTAGGCACATGCTTAGCCACGGCTGTGTGGTATGGTGGCCTAAGCTCGAGGTTGAATATGCGCGTAAGTTGCTAAGTGAAACTCAGAGGCTAGTTTGAATTTGCAGTACTGGTGCTATGAAGACAACAGCGACCGCGTTGCCATGGAAGCGCTACTGGCTCTGCCGCCGCTAGAGGTGATAATCAGAGCTAGAGCTTCTAAACTTGTGAAAGAGTGTAAGGATTTCCTGAACTCAATAGGTAAGAATATTCAGATCACTCTAATCTGGGTACCCGGACACTCGGGTGTGGAAGGAAATGAAAGCGCGGACGAGCTAGCTAAGGCGGTGGCAATGGCTCTCGAGAACGTCCCTGAACCGTTTCTGCCGATTGCTCGATCAATCTGTTTGAAAGCACTGAGAGATTTGGTGATGCAAAGGCATGCGAATTGCTGGAATAGGTACGAAGGAGGCTTTTATGCAAAGCGCTTCTTCCCGAAACTCAATTCGGGGTCTGCTAGAGATGGGCAGATAAATCTACTACTAATCTCACTGAGCAAACATCTATTCACCTTGAATCTTGAATCTGGTGACAATCCTTATTACCATACCATACACTTGACCATCGACTTCACTTGACCATCGGCTTCACTTAACCATCGACTTCGCTTGGCCATCGACTTCACTTGATCATCGACTTCACTTGACCATCGACTTCACTTGACCATCGACTTCACTTGACCATCGACTTCACTTGACCATCGGCTTCACTTGACCCTCGACTACACTTGACCATCGATTTCACTTGACCATCGATTTCATTTGACCGTCGACTTCACTTGACCGTCGACTTCACTTGACCATCGACTTCACTTGACCATCGACTTCGCTTAGCCATCGACTTCACTTGACCATCGACTTCACTTGACCATCGACTTCACTTGACCATCGGCTTCACTTGACCCTCGACTACACTTGACCATCGATTTCACTTGACCATCGATTTCATTTGACCGTCGACTTCACTTGACCGTCGACTTCACTTGACCATCGACTTCACTTGACCATCGACTTCGCTTAGCCATCGACTTCACTTGACCATCGACTTCACTTGACCATCGACTTCACTTGACCATCGGCTTCACTTGACCCTCGACTACACTTGACCATCGATTTCACTTGACCATCGATTTCATTTGACCGTCGACTTCACTTGACCGTCGACTTCACTTGACCATCGACTTCGCTTAGCCATGCACTTCACTTGACCATCGACTTCGCTTGGCCATCGACTTCACCTGACCATCGGCTTCACTTGACCATCGACTTCACTTGACCATCGACTTCACTTGACCATCGACTTCACTTGACCATCGGCTTCACTTGACCATCGATTTCACTTGACCATCGATTTCATTTGACCGTCGACTTTACTTGACCATCGACTTCACTTGACCATCGACTTCACTTGACAATCGGCTTCACTTGACCATCGACTTCACTTGACAATCGGCTTCACTTGACCATCGACTTCACTTGACCATCGACTTCGCTTTACCATCGACTTCACTTGACCATCGACTTCACCTGACCATCGACTTTACTTGACAATCGGCTTCACTTAACCACCTGCCGTGATTCTCGACCATTGTTGTCGTCTGCCATCAGCTTGACCATATGCCATCCAGTGTCGTAGTAAGCCTCCTCAGGCCTTGTTGTGAGATTGAGCTGCTCACTAGAGAGGTCCAAAATCGTATGGGAAAATTAAGTGGTCGAAAAGTTTGGGCCTCACCTCGGAAATCGATGGTAAATGGTCTCCTGGGAAAAATTTGATATAGTCCGGACGAGATCCGAAGCGAATTGGAGGGTGCTCAATGCGAAATAGCCCAGCGTAGACAGCAAACCAACCGATGTGTACACTCGTACCATATTTAGTTCGCGAATTTCGTTGAGAGATCATGAGATCTACCCGCAATATAGTTGCAATTCGGAAAAACTACAAACATCTATTCAATGTGTTATACGTGAAAAATGTTGACCTTGGCTAGGACTACAAAGCTTCCAAAAATGATGGTCGAGGCAAGTAGCATGTAACTTTTATCGGCTTTGTACTATTTTTTTTACATTTTCTCACCAATGGGAAGCCGTTCCCTGTGCGAAACCTCACAAATATCTGTCAAATCGCTCTGAGATTATTTTTCCCTAAAAGCTATTGCTTTCAGCTTGAAAATGACACTTGACATGATAAATTTGGTTAAAAACTCTATTTTTGGCAGCATTTAGAGTACGGTGATATTAGGCTACTCGAGCGTACAGCGACAGCTACATTCAAAACGCTGCCAAAATTAGAGTTTTTAATCAAATTCTCATGTGGGGCACCATTTGAAAGGGTGAAATAGTAGCTTTTAGCCAACTTAGTCAACAATGTCAAGGTCAATTCATAACAACGATTTTTCATGGTTTTCGTGATTTTTTTCGATTTTTCGCATTGAGCACCCACCAAATCGCTCGGATCTCGTGCGGCCCATATAAACTTTCTTTCAATGGACAGTTTACTTTTTGGACCCCTCTACTACTCGTCCAGTAAATTAGTGGGCCACCTCAGGCCTCGTTGTAAGATTGGATGTACACCCAGTTTCGTCAGCCATCGCCGACCACCTATACTGCCGCCAGTGCATTTTTACATGCATCCGCAGGACACAACCAAACTTAATCACTCAGCGAAAGATGTTGGCAGCCCTTCTAATCAGACTAGCGCTATATAACATAGGAGCACCTATCATTGAACGGCCCCCAAACATTGAACAAATTTAAGTCAGTCTTTTGGTAAAATAAATCTTATCCAAAAATCTTGGGACATAAACGATTCCTCGTGAGGTACAAAGGAAAATAGGAAAATTCTGACTTTTCTTTGGAGAAGACAAGAAAAATTGAGAAAAATACAAACGAAAAGTTTTACACAGGCGCAAAACGTTTCATAATAGCTGCTACTACGTTATATTAATTGCCACAGTTTCAGCTGTTCACACGTTAAACGTTTATTAGAGAGCGACTTGTTCTGTGAAGAGAACACTGTATTTATAGTCAAAGCAGGGTTCGGAGCGGTTGTTCATTTCTACCATTTAAGAAATTTTTCTAGTTAACTGAACAAGTTCCACTCTAGAGTCCGAATCACTCAACAGATTTTCATAATCTCGGTTGTTGAACAACTGACGAACGGTCGGACAATAAATTTTCGTTTTTGCCATCTCCAACCGACATTGACACTCCGGTGTCGATCTAACATACACCGTGAAACACGCTGCACTTTGTACAGGTCTAAAAAGTTCTTTCTTTATCTAAGCAAGCGACCAATGCATGGCACACATCACATGAGTAACGATATTTTTACCTTCTCCCCTTTAGTTCTAACATTCTGTTTTGGATTATCTTAATTGCACATTTAATGTATGTTGAACTCCATGTTGAACAACACAATTATTTTTCATAATTTGTGCGTTATTATGACCAAACAATGGAAAATACACAAAAAACTGTCAACAAAATCTAATATAAGATTGAGGTGTAATGGGCCTATTGCATGACTCCGGGTTATGTATACTTTCAATACCGTTACTGTAGGGCAACAATATCATGAGGGAAGAATCTAAGGAAATGTATATTTTTGTGACATTAATTTTCGTTTAGTTTGAAAGCAAAACACATAACATAACGACATTAAAACCAAAAAAAACAAACATTTCGAAATAAACTACCGAAAAATAAATAAACAAATCAAAATAAATAACTGAACCGCCAAACATCTGTTGATGGAGAATTGAGAGGCTTGTTAACGTCTGTATGTAGTTCAGGGTTACTCTTTCATAAACACTTTCTTATGAATATTACGACAAGAAGAAAATGGACGAGACTTCGGCGACCGAAGGTCGGTACCTCCTAACAAAAATTTACTGTAATGAAGAGATTTTTTACAAGCTTGCAAGAGCATTTTCAGATGGGAGCAGAGAAATGTTAATGAAAATAAATGAACCTTTTCTAAAACCAAACCAAAAGAGAAACATAAATATCCTTTTTTATTTGAAATTGATTTATGAGATTAAAGCAGATTTGTTAGTACCGACATCGACAGTAATATTAGATAGGAGAAGAATTAAATGCTATATTGTGGCTTCCGCTTGTCTCAATAAATCGATCAAACTGAAGTTAGAAGGTGTTACCTATTTCTAAGATTAATAAAAGTCCCAAAATATCTCACTCGCGTTCTTTTAAGAAAATCGACGAAAGCCGTCACTGTCTTCTGTGCGAGAGCTTATACTAGAAATGTTAAGTTGGTACGCCTGAACCGAGGTAGAGCACACATATGAATGAGTTACATCTGAGAGGATGGAACCAATTGGCCATTCTTAACGAAAAGTGCGACATCTAATATACTCGTAACGTCAATATCGTGAACTAATGATGGTCTGCTCCAAATGTCAAAATTCTCAAATAAGTTAGTCTATTTCAAATGTCAAGTGTATAGAATGTGCTGCCATCTATTTTCATTATAGATCGAGTTTGTAAGCCACCTGAGTTTCGGTGACAAAATGCTGTCATGGCGTAGTGAAGTATACAATAATTAGAATGAAAAGATGCGTTTAATAAAAGCCATTTGTAACCGAAACTCAGGTGGCGCAACGATTTTTTCATCTAAAAACTAATTGCCCAAACACGATCTATTTTGCACGCAACTCTCTCACATTCTCTCCCATTCAAACCAACTGTCATTCTAATGTGTGTTCTATCTTGGCACAAGCGTCCCAACTTACCATTTCTCTGAATACTACCTTTGATATGAATGAGGAATCATCTACGTCGATTCAGTAGGGTAAACGCACCAGTTATCGGCCCAGCATTAGTAACCGGCCATATTTCAATGCTAAAAAACTGGTGCATTTACCCTACATCAAGTTGAAAAATTTAGTACTTTTCTGCCGTGCAACGCGTAAAAACCTTTCGATGAAAGAGGGACAAGATTTTGTGTGTATTTTTTCACAGGTTTGTATGCGTTGCATGGCAGTTTAGTAGACCTTTAGTACCCTGTCAAATAAGCAGGCCTTGGGAATGCCTCACGCGTAAGGTGCAGAAAGAGTCACCTGGGCAACGAATTTCATCACTTTTACTCTTTCAATGTTATATTAACATGAAACTATGTACTAAAAAACTAAAAGTACTAAATTTAGTACATGAAAGACAGGACAAGATTCAATTTCTAGGTGACAAATAGAGCACATTCATGTCGTCGAAAGACGAAGAAAATTTTCAAGGATTAAAAATCCATTTGTTTCGGTTGGATAATTTCACCACATTTATTTGTAGACCCATTACTTACTTACTTACTTAACCGGCCCTACAACCCATTAAGGGTCTTGGCCTTCTCCAACATGCTTCTCCAACCGGACCTATCCTCAGCTAACGTCTTCCAGCTGGTTACTCCCGCAGTTCTCAGGTTGGCAAAAGCTGCATCGCACCATCTGGATTTTGGTCTGCCTGCACTTCTTTTGCCTTCCGGTTTGGTGATAAAAAGTTTCTTCGGGATACGATTGTCGTCCATACGCTGTAGACCCATTGTAGACCCATACCGCGGTTGAAAGTATTCGAATACTCCAAAGGAGTAGGGAGAACTTGAAATGACGAACTGACGAACATGTAAAAAAAATGTTCGTATGTCTGTTCTTCACCCCCCAGATGGCAGTTTATCAGGGTTCAATAGTTATTTACGTAACAAGGAAAAATATAATGTTTTTGACGAGTCAGAGGCTTGTAGCACACTAGTCAAAAATATATATTTTACTGAGTTTCGTACAATATTTTTCATTCCGAGGGTTCAGAAAACTGCTTTTCTGTTTTAAAACAGGACAGAAAACAGCGGTTTTCCGTCCTTGGAATGAAAACTGTTTTATGATCTGTCGGTTTCTATCTATCTATATATCATCTATCTGTCTATCTATTAATAATTTTCGATCTCGAGAACCAGCCAGCCGATCTTCCTGAAGTTTTCACTGAACGTCAGTCTCGGCCCCAAATGAAAAATTTCATATGCCGCTTTTCCGGGAAAATTCTGGAAAAGCCGTGGCATGTGGAAAAGTGGCCAATTTTGAGGGTTTTTCAGGTCATGCTCAGAATTTCGAATTTTAGCTCCGGAGTGACAATAGCTAGGGAGTTGGCTTCTTCGGGAAAGTTTGATCAGGAGAATTTTTTGGGATCTTAAAAAAATGACTGCCAGCAGTCGAACCGGCGCTATCTTGAATTTCCCAAGCAATAAATTAGGATTTTTTTTGGTTTTCGAATTTCTGCTTCGGAATGAGAATACTTAGAGAGTTGGTTTCTTCGAAACGGTTATAGAGTTTTATCAGAAGAACTTTTTGGGATATTAAGGAAATGTCTGCCAGCTGTCGAAACGGCGTCAACTTGGATTTTGTGAATACTTAAAAATGCTATTTTCTGAATAAGAATACCTAGACAGTTGGCTTCTACGTGAAAGTTGTCGAGATTGGCGAGTAGAATTTTTTTGTGACCCTAAGAAAATGGCGGTCAGCTGTCAAAGTGACGGAATCTTGGAATTTTTGTTATCTTTTGAATTAGAATGGCTAGACATTTGGTTTCTTCGGGAAAGTTATACCAGTTACCAATGCGAAAAAAATTTTCAGAGAACTTTTTTTTTCGGAGAAAACGTTTTAAGGTAAAAATTTTTCTTGGAGAAAAATTTTTTTCGGAGAAAATGTTTTTGGGAAAAATTTTTTTCGGTAAAATCTCGGAGGCGAAATATTTTTTCCGGAGAAAAATTTTTTGACAAAATTTTTTGAAGGTAATTGTTTTTTTCGAAGAAAAATTTTTTCTAAAATTTTTCTTGAGAATTATTTTTTCAGAGAAAATTTTTGGACAAAATTTTTTTTCGAAGAAACTTTTTTTTGAGAAATTTTCTTGATGAAAATTTTTTTTCAGAGACTATTTTTTTTTCAGAGGAAAAATTTTTTCAAAGTAAATTTTTTTCAAAAACCAGAAAATATTTTTCGCGAAATTTAATTTGATGACTGCAAACTTCCAAAACGGCTGATACCGCATACAAAAACCTCTTAAAGGTAAAGTGTGACGCAGTTTGAGCGGACTTACAGACTGCGTCACACTTTACCTTTTAAGAGGTTTTTGTATGCTACAGAATGCTACATGTCCTGATTGCGTTGCGCACGGGTACTTTGCATCTCTCATTCTCGTTATTGTATTTTTGTACGAAGAAACAGCATTGTAGTTGAAGTAAGTGGCAACAAAATTGAGGCGTGAGAATTTACAAACTACAAGTGAGTTAATATTGATCAAACAAATATTTATTTTTATTTTACATTACTTTGTAATTACAGCAATTTTATATACAATATAATTTTGTCTTAATTTATTAATTTCTTTTTATGATACACTTTTTATTAAGACTTTAGTTAAAATGTGGTTTTTTGTTTTACTTTATTTAACTACTTATTAATCATATCATTACATAAGATCCATTTTTATTTTCACACAATTTTTACAATCAGAAAGCAATTACCTTTTTGTTACTAAGTCTATTTATTAATTCGAATGGTTCGATATTTTATTTATAATTTAGTGATAAAGACAATGAGTTTGTTAAATCTGATCGGAGGCCTGTTGAATTTAACGATTTGTTTTGATAAGAAATTCATTTGTTAGTCAAATTGTGTTTTTATTTAACGTTTCAAACATTCCAATAAAACTTCATGGAAAAATATGAAATGGATTCGGAAATACAAACCTTTCGTTTAAAATTGTACATCACAATGAATATAAAGTTCTGATTGAACATTTATGGTTATGCAAATATTCATTCACAACACTTTCTCTTTGATAAACACTAGGCTTTTACTTTTTTTTTATTTTTTCAGGTGCGTGTCGACAGAGTCCTCCCAGATTCGTGCTAGAAAGGGTAACTGGCGTATCATAAGGTATGTAAACAACGCATGAGTATATTTCTTTTAAATAAAAAGTGCCTGAACTTGTGTAATCGAATGGTGCTCAGTGCAAATTGTGGGAATCACACCTTTCGACATTGACCTCGAACTTTCATGTACGAGATCGTTTTAACTTTTTTGCAATTCACCGACAAAAACTCGCTTTTTCGGGCGTCATTTCGGTGTCACATGAAATCATTTTGCCGCACTAGTGCGATGACGGTTTTTAGAACAAATGACCTGTTCCATCTTTTAATCTTTAAGTTTCATTGAACGTTCAGCCCCTGAATGAAATGCAATGAACTATTCAGTCAAAGTCCGTCATGCATCAAAGTATGTGAATTTCTTCTTGCTGAATCAACTCGCCGAGAATTTCCAAGTACGCAAAAAAAAAAAACGTTAACATTTTTACATACCTGATCGCAGTGAAGTGAACTACTGCTGAGAATCTCATACTAAATTATCAAAATATTACCTAGATTCTCATGTTTTCATAGGGAATGATTTGCATGTTTTGTTGAAAATTTCTGTTTTGCTTTACGTATACCACGTTAAACAAGTAGATGTTTACCTCACACGTTGTGATAATCGACTCGTTTAAGACACATTATAACTGATGCGGTAAACATCGTCCTTGTGTAACTAGTCAGAGAATAGTTATTTATGCAAATAGTTGCGAAATGGAGCTGTTTTTGTCACTAGATGTGAAGTTATAACCGCATCGTGTGACAAAAACAACCAATTTCGCGACGTGTTTCATAAAGACTTTATGCAACAACTTGTGAAATGTGAACTTTTGAATGAACTTTGAATGAACACCCAAATGGGTGATAAAAAGTTACTTTTTATCACTAGTGACAAACTGTAACTTTTTATCACTAGTGACAAAATGTAACTTTTTATCACCCAAATGAGTGATAAAAAGTTACTTTTTATCACTAGTGATAAAAAGTAAAACCAGTTATAAAACGACCTCTCTAACGTCACCGAAACGATGATGAAAAAGTTCACTTTTCACAACGGCATAAACGACTATTTTGTAACTACAGTCATCAATCGTTTTGTTTTGGATCTGGTTTTACTGCGCCTACATGAATTTGGCATTTATGAATGAAATTCGGTGTTGTCCGGCATTTCTCATTTGAGACCAACTTGGTCATCCCCAAACCTTAATTAACATTCTTCAGTCCACGGTTAGGAGTATTATTGATTATGGAATTTCTATTTACGGGAAAGCAAAAGCTAGGGAATTAAATCGGCTAACCATATTGTACAATAAAGGGCTTCGGATATGCCTTCGTGCACTTTCGTCCACACCCGTAGCATCTTTATATGCGGCCACTGGCAATATGTCAATAGGAATACGAAAAAAATGGGTTACCCAAAAGTCAATTATTAGGGCCAAGTTGTATGCTCTCCCTATAGCGGAACGATTGTTAAATTACCAAATGCCTATTGAGCACAGTGAATCTGAACCATACCTGAAAAAAGAATCACAGGCATACCTGGAAACCACATCGCCTTTCTTTGCTTTGCCAAACTTTGATAAGCCCAGAAATTTAGAAGTCCGAAACGAATTAGAAATCATGAAGGGAAATAACGTGAACAAAAGCAGTTTGACAGGACAGAAAAACAGTGGAAGTTTAACTTTGAAAAAAATCAAGAGAGATTTTACTTTGACGGCTCTAAAAGGGACACGGGAAATGGCATGGGCATTACAGAAATGACAGATATTTTCACAGCTATTTGGATAGATAAAAGCGCCCAGACTACGAATCTGGAATTGCTGGCCATATTGAAAAGCCTAGCCAACATTCGCAACGCACAGGGTGATAAACATGTTATATACGCTGACTCATGAACAGCTGCAGGGCACTGGGGGAAATGGAGGTTAAAAACAATTACTTAATCCCAGTAATATGGCAAATAATAGGGGATGTGGAAGGCAAACAAATTGTAGTTCAATGGATACCAGCCCATTGTGGCATTGAAGGGAATGAAATGGCGGATAGTTTGGCCAACGAAAGGACAAACCACATTATTGAAGAAATTGTTCCACTGACATACACGGATGCGGTTCGGGCCTTGCGGAAAGAGTTACTTAAAGAATGGCAGGAAGATAAGAGGAAGGAAATGATCACTAAAAAAGGGGAATTCCTGGAGATCCACCCAGTGGTGAAGACCAAGTCATGGTTTTATGGGCTACCACTCTCAGGAATTACTATCAAAATTACAAATAGGATGATGACAAGGCACGGTATGTGCGGGAAAAAACAGTTTATGTAGGGGCGAATGGACTTCCCTCTCTGCGAATTATGTCTAGTCAACAACACTATGGACCATATTATTTTTGAATGTAAAAAATTCCATGATCAGAGAATAAAATTTAGCACCATCACAAAGTATAAGGAATTCGCGGAAATTTATAAAAAAAATACACCAAACACTAATCTATTACAAACTTTCAGAGAAATCACTAGCTTTTACAGTCTGACAAGGCAAAATTTTTAATTGTACTAGAACTGACAAGGAACATAGACAAACGGACTACTACCTTCGGGAGTGAAATAAGTTAATACAATATAGCAATGGGCAGTGGCCTGCTATAACAAAAAAAGTTCAGATCATTTGTTTACAAGCTACAGTCGATTAAGTGACGATGCCTTAGGCAGTTTAAAAACAATGGAGCAAAAGGAGTATCGAGTGCTAATCAAGCATTGTTTTTTATGAGGAAAAACACCGTTGAAGCCTAGATTTGAATCAATAAGTGGTCGGATGCAACCATCAAACGTTGGTTTGCTGAATTACGTCGTGGTCGTATGACCACCGATGACGCACAACTTCCAGGACGCCCAAAAGACGGAAAATATAAAAAAGTGCACAAAATCGTGTTGGCAGATTGAAAAGAGAAGTTGAGGGATATAGCTGACACTATTTTGCATAAACATTTTGATATGTGCAAACTGTTCGCAAAATGGATACCGCGTACGCTCATAGCAGACCAGTGACAACAACGATTCGACGATTCGGAGGCATCCTTGACTGTTTATCGCCGAAATAAAGTTGATTTCTTTACTCGGTACGTGACAATGGAACGATTGCATTTTCGTAAATAATTTTTAACGGTATTTTTACGGTATGCCTCGAAAATGCACCGATTTTTTTATAAGCTTTCCCAAACGTCAAGTTGTGAAGCCGCCTACATAAATTTGTAAATTGGCCGACCGAATATTTCTGACTTTTGAGTTTTCCGAAATATATTTTTGATTGCAATTGTCTAGGGATTTACATTTCTAACCAAAAACTATCTCAAACATAAGTAAATTCATTGTGGCTACAAATGGCCTCAGCCAAAATTTTGTCGGCTTTCAAGTGCTGGTCGTACTTTGTAAACAAAATAATTTTTATAAAAATTTCTGTGCATTTTAGAGGCAAACTGTAGAACAATTTTTTGTTTAGAATAATGTTTTGCGTCAAAGTTGTCAAAATGCAAACGTTCCATTGACGAAACATGGGTCAATCACTACAATCCCGAAAGAGCTCGGCCTGGACTGGGCTGAAAGGCCTGGGCCCAGTGTATGGAGACCACAACGGGCGCGGACGCAAAAGTCCGCCGGCAAAGTTAAGGCCTCAGTGTTCTTGGATGCACGCGGCATCTTGTTCATTGACTATCTGGCGAAGGAAGGATTGCGAAGTGCACTGAGACCGGAAACGGTAGGCGAAAGAGCCACAATCCTTTCCGACAGCGAAGAAATGATCAGAGCGTTAATGTCGCCTGTCACAACATCCAAATTAATGAGGAGGTGAGAGAGCGGATGAACTGGCAAAGCTGGGTGCTACATCTGCTCAATGTGGACTTGAACCGTTTATTCTCATACCCCAGTCAGAATGTAAGGATCGGAGTGGGTCGACCCACACCTGACCCACAATTTTAGAGGATCGACCCACACCCGCTAAAATTGAGGGTCAGGTGTGGGTCGACCCAATCCGATCCTTATCAGAATGTAACAAAATTGTAAAGGAATGGGTGCGTTCAGAGGGAATAAAGCGTTGGCGCGAATATGGTGGCAACAAAGCAGTTCCTACCAATGCCCGACGGCAAATGGACAAATGAACTGCGGAACATGGATCGGAGTCGCATAAGAAGAGCGGTGGGAACGATCACCGGGCACTGTGGGCTCAAGAGTCATTTGTCAAAGATGGGAATCTCTAACGATCCCAAATGTACCTGTGTTCTCGGTAACGAAACTGGATATCACGTAATTTGCGAGTGTCCAAAGTTTTCTTAACTGAGACTCAGAACTCTGGGTGGTCATGTGATCAGGCCTCGGATGTACTAAAGCTGTGATCAATTGTCCTCGACAAGTTCCTCGCTGGTACTGGTAGATTCGAAGCATTCACGTGATGAAGGATCAGCAGATCTTTGTTTCATGACCCAGCATTGGATCGACCCAATCTGATGAATCTAAAATCGGGCGTCCGTAACAAGTACATAGCAACCATGACAAAGTTACGCGAATAAAACTTCGAATTGCTTCCCCAGCATGGTTGGGTTAGCGTCGCGACGCGTCGGTAATAGTGACGCTAAAATTCAAGACTGCTAGCTAGTAGCGATTAGCGCTCGCTAAAATCCGATAAGCGAATATTTTTCGCTAATCGCTAATGGATTCGCTAAAATATGGAGCTGTTCATCACAAGTCATCAGTCTATTTTCGACCGAATGCCAGTTTTTCAAAAAATTTTGGTGTTTTTTCTATTCCAGATTTTGGACTACTGGCAAAAAATTAGTGACCGCTACTAGCGCGCTAGTTTTTTTTAGACTAGCAAATCAGTTAGCGACGCTAGTATTTTTTGAAACTAGCGTTAGCGTTAGCGTCGCTAAAAAAAATGACTAGCGAGTACAACCTTGTTCCCTAGCAACCGTATTCTCCAGATTTGGCTCCTAGCGACTATTACCTATTCTCAGATCTCAAAACGATGCACTCGGGAAAAAGATATTGCTGAAACGAGGAAGTAATAGCCGAAATAGATGCGTATTTTGCAGGGTTGCCGAAAGAGTACGGGTATCGCGAAACTCGAGGAACGTTGGACTAAGTGTATAGCCCTGGAAGGAATGTATGTTGAACAATAAACACAAATTTCCGGTCACAGACCATAATCATACTGCGACATTGGCTGATTCCGAGAAATTCTCTCATTTCTCGTAGTGTTGCCTGATTAAAATCAACTTGGTGTGGCAATAGAGTAAATCTACACTTTATGTTTTCACAACAGAATTTGTGTGAGTGTGAGTTCGATGTTCGATTTGAAGGTCTCACCCGACAAATTCGTCAAATAAAATTTCACATAAATGAAGACTTCGGGAGAAAAAGGAGATAAGTAACTTAAAATTGAACGTACTCTCATATATTATATATAGGAGCAGGTTCGCTTTTGATTGCTTTATCGCCTTTTTCTCCCGAAGTCTTCAAATAATAATATTTCGACTGAGGCTTTTGATTCTTTTCATTTCGAATAAATTGTGTTTGGCTCGCATGGTACTAAACTGAAAACATAGTATGCGCCACCTGAGTTTGGCGACAGTAACCCCATCAGGAATAAGTGAACACATTCTTTGAGAATTGTGTAAGAATCGCATGTGAATGTCTTATGTCCTGGAAAATTTTTTATTACGAAAGAAAAAGCGTTCACATATTCCTGATGGGATACAAATTGGTGTTCGACCTCGTAAAAGTGAACATCGTCGCATGTTGTAAAACGTATGGAATCGTCCCGAAACTCAGCTGGCGCAACTGTTGAGTATAAAATGAAAAACACGATCCATACGAATACATGAACAAGTTTAACTTCGTATACATTTGAGACAAGCTGTGGCACCAGCTGGTAAGCAAAGAAGGAAGTAAAACAGAAACATACTGACTGCAGAAAAGTGGTAACGAAAACAGTCTTTAAATCACTACTTTTGAGTGGCAAAAACAGTGTTTACACTCGAAATTTCTATGGTTCCAACTAAATTGCTCAAAGCCTTGATTTCCACACGTTGCGAAATAATTTTTTTTTCTCACTCGATGGGACTTTCGAACTGCCACGCTGCTCGTTCGAAAATTCCACATCCAGTAAGAAAACAAATTCATCTCGCAACTTGTTCCATAATAGCGTAATTTATGCAACAAGAATGCGAAAAGAATGTTTTTTGTCACTAGATGTGACAAATGAAGACTTCTGGAGAAAAACAAGATAAAGCAATTGAAAGTGAACCTTCTGCCATATATAATATATGAGAGTACGTTCTCTTTTAATTGCTTTATCTTGTTGTTCTCGCGAAGTTTTCAAATGTTAGAAATTAACGGGGCACTTTGTGTGACAAAAACACCATATTTTCGCAACTTGTTTCATAATACGTTTTATGCAATTTTGCAACCAAAAACAACACGAAAAATTTCTATATTCGCAAAGAAATTGCACGAGTTATTGTTGCGTGCATCAGCAATGTGAATGTGACTACAATCATACCGTAACCTTCCCACCATTCAAAATAACAAATAATGGAAGCACGTTACGTAATGTAATATTGTCGGAAGGATAACTATTTCGACATGCACTTTTCGAGAACACAAGTTGCGTACCTTTCCACGTTTCTAAGCACAAACTCAGTGGGACTGACGAATCGCACCTTATTTTTTCTGCTTCCTATTTAACATTTAGGCCTTAAAATTATGAATTTAGTCAATAAATTGAAAAAATATTTTCATTTGGAAATGTACAACAAAAAATAATAAAACGAGAATTTTCTTTAAATATTTAAAATTGTAATTAGATATTTTATATCAGTTTTATAATTTTCTTTGGCAAGTTTTATCGATATGTATCGTCTAAATCATATTATAACTCTCTTCACATCGCATCCATCTTTTAATTCTTTTAAATGTAAATCCTTGTTTTCATTTTTCAGATGGAAAAAAACAACAGAAACGAACGGGCATAGATTTGATTTCATGGTATTTAATTAACAAAATAAACATTTTTCTAGCTACCTCAGTAAAACGGTCAACAAATGGAGTATGGTACAAGTTCCTGTTGTCGTTGAAATAATTATGAAATGATGAAAAGTTGATGATTTAGCTGAACTCGTTGCTGAAACAAGAAATAGTTTTTTAATTCATTTATGGAATGTATCGATCCCTTAACTTCTTAACTAAAAGTATGAAAAATAATATTTTGCCGATAGAAATATTGGGAGATACAGGCAGAATTTTTGGAATTTCTGTGGAATTTTTTGAACTTCTGTGGAATTTTTGGAATTTCTGTGGAATTTTTGGAATTTCTGTGGAATTTTTGGAATTTCTGTGGAATATTTGAAATTTCTTTGGAATTTTTGGAATTTCTGTGGAATTTTTGGAATTTCTGTGGAATTTTTGGAATTTCTGTGGAATTTTGGAATTTCTGTGGAATATTTGAAATTTCTTTGGAATTTTTGGAATTTCTGTGGAATTTTTGGAATTTCTGTGGAATTTCTATGAAATTTTTGGAATTTCTTTGGAATATTTGGAATTTCTGTGAAATTTTTGGAATTTCTGTGGAATTTTTGGAATTTCTATGGAATTTTTGGAATTTCTGTAGAATATTTGGAATTGCTGTGGAATTTTTAGAATTTCTGTGGAATATTTGGAATTTCTGTGGAATATTTGGAATTTCTGTGTAATTTTTGGAATTTCTGTGAAATTTCTTGAATTTTTGGAATTTCTGGAATTGGAATTTTTGGTACAAATTTTTGACAAGTGGATAGCCCCTATGCGAGGGTGCTTTCCCATGGTGGATTCATCTGTGTTCACCCGGTGAATCATCCGTTATTCCACTGTAAATCATCGGCGATTCCCCGGTGAATCATCAGTAATTCTCCCCTTCTTCCCGGTGCATGACGAGAAGTGGGCCAAGGAGCTTCTCAGAATGGACCGTAGTGGCATTGGGAGAATAGTGGGAGCCATTACGGGTCACTGTAGGTTGAACAAGCACTTGGCCAAAATGACCATTTTGGCTGGTCCAAGATGTGACTGCGGCTTGGAGGAGGAAACGCGCGTCCACGTAATATGCGAATGCCCGAAGTTCCACCTGCTAAGGAGCATGACATTAGGTGGTTATGTGATTCGACCCTCCGATATCTTAGACCTAGGACCTATCGTCCTAGATAAGTTCTTGGTGAGAACCGGAAGGTTTTAAATGATTTACACGGGAAGAAAACAAAGGATCAATAGATCCTTTAGGAGCCAGAAATGGCCAATCCTACCCTGATAAATCTATAACCAGTAATTCCCCAGTGAATCCATTGGTGATTCAATAGTGAATCATCAGTTATTCCCCTGTGAGTCATCGTGATTCCACGATGAATCATCGTGATTCCCCTGTGAGTCATCGTGATTTCACGGTGAGTCATCATGATTTCATGGTGATTCTCCGATTAATAATCGGCAACTCCTCGGTGAATCATTGGTGATTCCCCGTGGAATCATCGGCAATTACTCGGTGAATCATCGGTAATTCCTCGGTGAATCACCGGTGATTCAACGGTGAATCATCTGTGATTCTTCGGTAAACCATCTGTGATTACCCGGTAAATCATCTGTGATTCTTCGGTAAATTATCTGTGATTACCCGGTGAATTACCTGTGATTCACCGATGAATAATCTTTGATTACCCGGTAAATCATCTATGATTCCCCGGTAAATCATCTGTAATTCACAGGTAAATGATCTGTTATTCCACGGTAAATCATCTGTGATTCCACGGTAAATCATCTGTGATTCCACGGTAAATCATCTGTGATTATCCAGTGAATCATCTGTGATTTCCCGGTTAATCATCTGTGACTCACCAGTGAATTATCTGTGATTCTGCAGTGAATTATCGGTGATTACCAGTTGAATCATCAGTGATTACCCGGTAAATCATCTGTGATTCACCGGTGAATAATTTGTGATTCACCGGTGAATAATCTGTGATTCCACGGTAAATAATCTGTGATTCCCCGGTAAATAATCTGTGATTCCCCGGTAAATCATCTGTGATTCCCAATTAAATCATCTGTGATTCCCAGTTAAATCATCTGTGATTCCCAGGTAAATCATCTGTGATTCACCGGTAAATCATCTGTGATTATCCAGTGAATCATCTGTGATTCCACGGTTAATCATCTGTGATTCCTCAGTGAATTATCTGTGATTCTCCAGTGAATCATCGGTGATTACCCGGTAAATCATCTGTGATTCCCCGGTAAATTATCTGTGATTCCGCGATAAATCATCTGTGATTCCCCGGTAAATCATCTGTGATTATGCGGTGAATCATCCGTGATTCCCCGGTGAGAGGAGAACACGCAAAATCTAGGGTCGACTCGATCAAACGGGAGGTAAAATTGCAGAAACATTGATATTGGAATTGTCAATTGCCTCAATTGGCTAAAGGGGAAATGAAAGGAATTGGAATTGAGTGTGACACAATTTTATCGAGTTGTTAAACCCTCGAATTTTAAAGCAATTTTTTGGTTTCTTTTGAACAACTTACAGTTGCGTTAAAAAAACAGGGGAAAAGCTATGTTCAAAGCTAGCGCCTGAGTGATTTGAATATTACAGAGAAAAAGGAGTCCGCCGTTTGGGAGACGTTAGCTGCAGATAGGCCCGTTGTAGGAGGGCAAGAGCATTATTGTCGTAGAAAATGCAACGCCACAAATTGATCTCGTCACCTCAAAAAAAATTTGTAGGAGTCGAAAACCCCCAGAATTTTTTTTTTTTTTTTATTTTTTGAGGGAAAGTTAGCCGAGTTAAAGTTCAAAAGTTTCACATTTTCGCCATCATGTCGCATTACAAATCAATCAATCAAACGGCATCTCTACCGATAAATTTGATCAACAAACGAGTTTCGTAGACGATTTTGTGGACGCTCATTGGAATGAATTTCCTCAGGATTTTTTTTTTGGAAAATTTCTTCTAAACAACTCATCGGGACATGCGTCCACAAAATTCGTTTCATAAAATTCCTTTGTTGATAAAATTTAACTGGAGGGGTGGCCTATCATAGAGCTACCATAAAAAATATTTTTTTCACATAACTTTCGATATGATGGCGCTGCGAGCGTTTCGAATTTGAAAAATATCGGAAAAATCACATTTTTGAATTTTCACACAAAAAATTAAGAAAAAATTTTTTGGCGCTTTGGACTCGTACAATTTTTTGTGTGGGGTAACCAGATCAACTTGTGGCGTTGCATTTTCTTATGGATTACATTATAGTGCCGGTAAAGTAAGTAAGGGAATAGTGTTCCCTGCAAGTACCAGTTAAAATATGATATGAGGAGATCCCAAGCATGGCCCAGAATCATATTAGAAAGGTGTTAGGTGTAGCCAGGTATCAAAGAAAACACTCGTAAAAAGGCCTATCTGTGTCCATAGATTGCGAGAAGAAACGGGCGTTCAGATAATATGTGAATGCTTCATAATTTCCCACCTATCGTCTTGGACGGGTTTCTTGTAAGCCGAAGGAGAGTTACATGATTTGTAACATACTCGCTTCGTTACAAACACGCACAACCTTCGAAAAATCCTTGCTCTACATTTGGTGCAACTTATTGATTAAAATGCAAATGTCGTTTCTATTGTTGTTTTGTTTTCGTTTCACTAACTTGTAGACTGTAACGGAGAATTTTTCGAATTGTCGATTAACCTTTACGTTTAAGGTCAATGATCAGCTAAAATAAATCTCTCAATTTATCACACTCAATGCTATTCAGACATAAATTCAAAGTAGCCATAAAACTTACCTTGAACACGGTCTGCCCTTGAATTGCTTGCTAATAGAGTTTCTCGTGATTCAAGTACAGGTGCTTTTTGTGGTTTATCACCCTCTACACTTTCCTCGTTACTTCGCCAATAAACTGTGGCAATTGTAGCCAAACACTGTAATTTACATGCAAAGTATATTGAGAGTTTGATTTAATTCGGTGAAATATTAAATTTACTGCGTTAAATTTATGGTATAAACATTACGGCGGTTAACATCAGAAATATTTCTGCTTTAAAACATCGTATACAACACACCCGCCATAAACTAGAGACGTTTATTACATTCACAACTTAGATGATGTCTTACCTTAAGTTTCATATCGCCTCGACGAAAATGTTTTGGTTTCACTTTAAATTCTAAGCCAAGAGTTGATGTTTCAAGCCCTTCACGCCCGGTTATGATGGTATCGTGTTCACGAAGGAAGTCCGGTTCCGCCGGGTCACCATTGATGAACCAATTCAGGCGGGTTGCTGGCTTTGAACGTCCTGATGTACAATTGACACTCACAGTATCACCAATCTGGTATCTCGGTCTACCACCAGTAATTCGAGGTCCTTCATCTGGTAAAACTGCAAGTGAAAACGAATTTCACGTAAAAATCTAAGTGTACAGAAGTTGTTGTTCGTCTGTTATTTTGAAGACTAGTAAATACCCCCGCCCCTAGGGGCTACGCGGACATTAAGCATTCTTGTCAGCTAGGTCGGAGATTTGCGACATCAATACTAAAATGTATGCAAGGGTGTGCAAAGTTAGATTTAGATGAATAAGAAATGGATTTATTAGTATTTTAGTAGTTAACATAAGCTTACGCAAATCTGGTTTTCCCCCGTACTACCATTTTCCCGCAAAACCGTTTTGCCGAACTACCGTTTGCTGTATACTATCATTACGTCTGTACTACCGTTTTCCCCGTGCTACCGTTTCACCCTTACTACCGTTTCCACCATACAACAATTTTCCCGTACTACAATTTTCTTCGTACTACCGTTTCCCCGTACAAACGTTATCATCGTGCTACTATTTCCCCGTACAACCGTTTCTCCCGTCCTACAATTTCCTCCTCACTACTGTTTTCCCCGTACTACCATTTCAGCGTTCTACCATTTCCCCGTACTAACATTTCCTCCGTACTACCATTTCCCCGTACAAACATTATCACCGTTCTACTATTTCCCCGTACAACCGTTTCTCCCGTCCTACAATTTTCTCCTCACTTCTGTTTTCCCCGTACTAACATATTCCCCTACTACCATCTCCCCGCACAAACGTTATCACCGTGCTACTATTTCCCCGCACAACCGTTTCCCCCGCACTACCGTTTTCCCCGTAAATTCGTTTCCACCGTACTACTGTTTCCCGTACAACCGTTTCTCCCGTACTACCATTTTCTTCTCACTACTGTTGCCCAGCATTTTCACCAATACTGGTGACTTCTACTCACAAAACTCTGAGACTTTGCAAAAGAAACCTATGGTCTACCACCCATACATTCCAAGATATTTTTAAAAGCAAAAAAATTGACCCAATGTGCAACTGCCCGACATTTTCACCAATACTGGTGACTTCTACTCACAAAACTCTGAGACTTTGCCAAAGAAACCAATGGTCTGTCTCTCATACCTTTCCAGATACTTTCAATAGCATAAAAATTGACCCAATGCCCAACTGCCCGACATTTTGACCAATACTGGTGACTTCTACTAACAAAACTATGAGACTTTGCCAAAGAAACCTATCGTTTAGCTCCCATACATTCGAAAATAATTTTAAAACCATAAAAGTTGACCCGTGTCCAACTGCCCGACATTTTCACCAATACTGGAGACTTTTACTAACAAAACTCTGAGACTTTGCCGAAGAAACCAATGATCTGCCTCCCATACCTTCCCAAATACTTTCAAAAACAAAAAATCCAAGATGGCGTCACTTTGACAGCTGGCAGCCATTTTCTTAGGATTCGTAAAGATTCTACTCATCAATATCAACAACTTTCCCGAAGAAACCAACTGTCCCTTTGGACTCGTCAAGCAGGTCGGACGTATGTTGGTTCACATGGGAATCTTCTTTTGCATTGCCTTTTTTTGAATCATATAAGGCAATGCAAAACGACACTTTGCTTCGGAACTCTTCAATCAGGTCGGACGTATGTTAGTTCACGCTGGAAATTTGTGACCGACAACTTACAAACAGACAGACAGACAAACAGACAAAGTTTTGATTGACTTTTATAATTAGTAATTGTTTTGGATTCGTACGAAGTACAAAGGTCCTATGCATTTACTACAAACAACTAAACACGGTCCGGCATTTGTGACGCATTTTTTTAATCAAAAGTGAAAATATTTCGAAAAGACTTGGCAGAAAAGCTGTCCGGTAACGACCAGTTTGAAGGATATGGAATTGATTTAATTCACGAAATATCGCAACTAGTTGGCTTCAATTATTCATTTCGATTGGTTCCGGATGGCAGATATGGTGGACTGAATAAGGAAACGGGGTAAGTTTTCCTGATTCAACGACAAAATGGTGTGCTGTCATTTTTCTATAAAACAGTGAGTGGGATGGAATGGTCAGGGAATCGTTGGAACAAAGGGCTGATGTTGCGATTGGCGACCTAACAATCACATTTGACAGAGAGAAGTTAAGGAAATAATCACCTTAGCATGGAGAAACTCTTTTAAACGTGTGTAAAAGCTATCTTTTGATACGCAAAACACAAAGCATGTTGCACTTCCTACAAGTATATTTTACTCGGAACAAGCATATTTTGTCGCATTAGCAAATTTTACAATCAAGTGTGTGCATGCTGATCGTGTCCTTATTACTTTCGATTGTTAATCATAAACTAATGTGTACATTGAACATATCACTTGTACAACAAATTTCATTGCGCATTGTACGCATCACATCTTCATAACGTACACGCTACCTGTACATTAGAGGTGAGCGGGTTGCCCGAAATTCGAAAAAAAGCCCGCCCGAACCCGACCCGAACCTGAACTACTTTTCACGGGTATGGGTTTCGGGCTTTCGAGTCTAGAAAATCCCGGTCGGTCGGGTTTCGGGTTTTAAAATTTCCGGTCGGACGGGTTTCGGGTGTACTTTTTATCGGGTTTACGATTCGGGTTCGATAATAATGCTACAAAAAAATTTTTTGAAGATGATGCACCCTAGAATATTCAAAGCACATCGACTACAAGACAATGATGTATTAGAGGTGAAATTCGAAAAAAAAGCCCGCCCAAACCCGACCCGAACCGACCAGAACCAGAACTACTTTTCACTGGTTTGGGTTTCGGGGTTTCGGTCGGTCGGGCTTCGGGTTTTAATTTCAGATCGGGTTCGGGCCGGGCCGAGCCGCCAGCGTTTTCCGGGAAGTCGGGCTTCGGGTTTTAATGTTGGATCGGGTTCGGTCCGGGCCGGGCTTCCAAAAAAAGTCGGCCCGCACACCTCTACTGTACATGGTGTCGCTTAAACCATTGGTTTTGCTGGACGTACGTTTTACAAATGTGTCTGTCATAAAACGACAGTGGTATGTGTATTATATATTACAGTCTTAGACGTAAAACAGTTGTAAAAATGTTCTGGAAACTTGAACATGCCTTTTTTTGTTTATCGTCACCCAAATTGATATCAGTTGTTTTGGAAGAAGAGACGAGGACTTGGCGAAAAAAAATTTCAGCGAAAAAAATTTTCAGCGAAAAAAAATTTTCAGCGAAAAAACTTTCCGGCAAAAAAAAAAATTTCACCGAAAAAACGGTAACATATCAAAAGTTGTTTTTTGAGCCTCCGCCGCGCCGCCGCCAAACCGAAGCGCAGCGGCTACTACTTCCGTGGGCGAAAATGATCCCCTCAACTTCCTCTACAACATATCAAAAGTTTTTTTTATTGTGTCCCCGCCTATTTTCCGCCATTTTGCCGGTCACCCTGATACACTACACACCCAACCCAACAATTTTGCCTTTGACACCCAAACCTCTATCTCGAACACACAACCTTGTCTCATACAAAGTGTGCTACCATACACATTACACACACAAACACATACACATGGGCTTTATATGGCGCCTTCTAAGAGCCCTGGCGTCCAAACGAGGCCGGTACCCTCCCTTTTTTCAAATCTCATATGGCGTAGAAGGTCCCGTAGAAGGTCCCTGCAAAATTTCAGGAAAAGTTATCGAGCCGTTTCGCAAGGGAAAAAGTCAAAACTTAGCTGTATAGTTCCGAAGTCTACGAAAACAATTTTTCTGAATTTTTTGTTCGTATGGGGACTTGCGTCAGTCAGTGAGTCATAGAACTATGGCAGTTAGAAAGTTGCTTCTAAAGGCAAAGTTGGTGAGAATTACATTTTAGAGAAAAAAGTTTTAGGATTTCTTGGAGAAACTACGTTGATCCGCTTTGTGATATGGTGCGGAGGAGAACATTTCGGTCATCGGTGGTCACAGACGTACTTCGGTAGAGCCTTTGACCTTACCTTATTGGATTGTTTGCTCGTTTCTATATTTAGATACGTTCGAGTATTTTTGCACCATCTATTCTGTTTGCCACATCTATTCTGTTTGCCACGTCATTCTGTTTGGCACATCTATTCTGATACGTACGGGTCTTTGGTTTCTTTGGGCCTCAATTGTGACCATTGGGCTATTATTTTCTGAAGAAGAAATTCCAGTTCCAAAAAAAGACGTGACGTCGTGTGTGCACAACCCCTTATCAATACTGCCGTACAACGCATAAAAAACTTAGCGAGGAGAATATGTGAGAGAAAATATATGAAAATCTCTCATCTGATAACAACACTAAGTTTTTTATGCGTTGCAGGGCAGAATAGACAAAATGAATAGGACGAGGTCGGACCAACACTTCCTTGTTACAATGCAGTAGTAAGCCCATAGCTCACATAGGGGCCCTTCCTAAAATACGCAATCTAATAAGGAGGAGGTATGTTTGAAAAAAGCAAGCTGCATCCTTATGTATTAAGGGTAGGGGCAAGTCAAAAAACTGTACGAGCGTACTTTGTGAATGGCCCCTTGGGCCATGGACCAATGCGATAGCATTGCAGGTTATTTTGAAGTGTGTTTTGGGAATGCAATTTTGGCAAGAATTAAATTTAAATCCAATCGAATTGGATATTTTATTTCGTGCTAACCAGTCTTTGCATTCAGTTTGTGTGATTTGAATATTTTCCGTTTATTGATTTGTTGATGACGAGGTACGAAAGACGATTCAGAGAATAGGATTAGCTATTCTGTGCGACACAATTCGATCCATCTAACTCTTTACCAATCCAATAAAATAATGTAATTTTACAATTGGCATTTAAATAATGAATATCGACGAAGAACAAACAGAATTACAGACAATTTGTGCATAATCCTTCTAAACTTCTTCAGTCGAAATGAAGAACTTACGAAAATGAAAAATTCAATAATAAATTCATATTCGTTTCTGCCATTATAATCCATATTGATATACGATACGATCCGGGATCCGCGAATATGGTGATTTATTGAATGAATAATTTCGTTCAATAAGAAAAATTATCAAATTTTATCAAGCGAACAATTTAAATTAAATTTTTGTCAACGATTCATACCTTTCGCAACTACTTGGATTGCAAAATAGATCAGGTATTCATAATCAGATGAGAATAAAATGAGCTTACGAAAATAGAAATTGAAACTAAAAAAAATAGGTGCATCTCCTGCCTGATGTCACCTCGTATCTTTTGAAACAATAATAGTTTTAATTACATTATTTGTTTTAAGAGACGTAATCATGATATCATGCCCATCTTTCATAAGCTTTTACATTTTTGTGGAATGAAAACATGGTGTTGGTGACCACGTACGAGGTGGTTTTTCGTGCTTACATTCCATAAACATGTAAAAGTACATTACATTGGACCCTGCGAAAGTAATTCATTACATGAAACCCAATTGTGATTAGAGCCAAAGTCACAAGGAAAATAAATTTACTGGCTCCCCTACAAAATCCAGAAGCACAAGATCCGGAATCATAGCCTAAAAATCCAGGAGCAACAAAATCAAGAAGCTTAAAAATCCTGAAGCCTCGAAATACTGAATCCTCATAATCAGGAAAAAATTTCAATCGTGAATTCCCTATTTTAAGGCTTCCGGATTTTGAGTCTCCCGGATTTTACGGCCTCTTCGGGAACAGTTTGTATATTTAGTCTTGTAGGTCTCGGCTCCCTCACCATCGCGCATACGCCGAGCTAAGTTACGCCCTACAGGCTGCCAAACGTGCATGGGGCTCTGCCCTAAGCCCCGCTGGAAGCTCTGCTTCTTAGGCCCCTCAAGGGGGATATTACCCCTTGACTCCCTATGCGGTGGCTGCCTTCACTCAAATCCGCTTTTTTTAACTTCACGGCCTACGGCGCATTCGTCATTATATTCGATAAAAACATTATATTTTTCTGTCATTCCGTATTTTGAGGGGTCAGTATTTTGACACTTTCTGATTTTGAGGTTTATTAATTTCGAGACTTCCTAATTTTGAGGCTTCCTAATTTTGAGGCTTCATAATTTTAAGGCTTCCTAATTTTGAGGCTTCCTAATTTTGAGGCTTCATAATTTTGAGGCTTCAAAATTTTGAGGCTTCCTAATTTTGAGGCTTACTAATTTTGAGGCTTCATAATTTTGAGGCTTCCTAATTTTGAGGCTTCCTAATTTTGACGCTTCATAATTTTGAGACTCCCTAATTTTGAGACTTCATAATTTTGAGGCTTCCTAATTTTGAGGCTTCCTAATTTTGAGGCTTCCTAATTTTGAGGCTTCCTAATTTTGAGGCTTCATAATTTTGAGGCTTCCTAATTTTGAGGCTTCCTAATTTTGACGCTTCATAATTTTGAGGCTCCCTAATTTTGAGGCTTCCTAATTTTAACGCTTCATAATTTTGAGGCCCCCTAATTTTGAGGCTTTCTAACTTTGAGGCTTCCTAATTTTTAGGGCTCCCTTATTTTGAGGCTTTTTAACTTTGAGGCTTCCTAATTTTGAGGCTTCCAGATTTTGATGCTTCCTGATTTTTTCCTCCTGATTTTGTAATTAGCGATTTTGTGCCTCTG
This sequence comes from Pseudolycoriella hygida, assembly GCA_029228625.1. Classification (NCBI taxonomy): domain Eukaryota; kingdom Metazoa; phylum Arthropoda; class Insecta; order Diptera; family Sciaridae; genus Pseudolycoriella; species Pseudolycoriella hygida. The sequence goes on along the minus strand of CM055403.1, from coordinate 175,314,520 downwards.
GATTTTGTACCTACCCCATGCGAAAGTTGATCATTACATTGTCATCTACTCCCTGCGAAAATGACCCATTACACGATGACACATTTTCGGCACATTTTTCGTAAATTTCCATATAAAATTCAACTTCCGCATGAGCAGGCAATGAAACATAACACATTGGACCCTGCTACATAATTCATTACTTTGGAAACAATTCTGTGATCTCGCAAACTCACTCATTTATATCGGTGTCGCATGAAGTCATTTTGCCGCACTAGTGCGATGACGGTTTTTTTACGCACTAGTGTGATGAAGGTTTTTTCACGCACTACTGGAATTGAATTTTTATATTAAAAGAAATTCTCGTTTTTGTCGGTGAATTGTAAAAAAACGTTGTTTGATACACGTTACGTATGCGCCTTCGGCTCGTATCGGCAATCTCACATCTAGTGCGTTAAACTTTCTTCATACGAACTTGTATCAAAAATTACTATTGAGCAACTCGCTTTGAAAAGTGTTATTTTGACTCGTCTTGGATATGCAAACTCTACACTCGTCAACACAACAATTTCAAGAGTGAGTTGCTCAAAATAAACGAATGACTTTACTAGTTTACAGAATTTCCGAATTAATGAATTATGCAGCCAGGTCCAATGTATGATGTTTTAGCCTACCAATGTAAAAGTTTATTTTACATAAAAATTTACGAAAATGTACCGAAAATGTTTTCATGCGCAGATGGACAAAAAAAGTCAGATTTCCTCACATGATTTGGCTCATCTTTCAACGTTTGCATTATTCCCCCCCCCCCTCCCCCCGGGGGGTGAACTCAAAGTAAGCACACAATTTTATTGGCGAATTTGTTGAAATTCCACAAACATACATTTTCCACTCCGAAAAATATCGTTGGGGCGACACTCACGACACTTGTATTCTTATTTTCACCGAAGAATTCGTTATAGGTTTGAGCGGGTAGATAAAAACGATATTTTTCCAGAGAAACTTTTGTTAAAAAAAATTGTCAATTTGAAAAATGTGCCTCAATAGCTATATAAAATCATTGTTTTTTCATCTATTAGTTGAGATTTCTTAGTTTTTTAACAAACTTTTCGCTAGAAGATAAGTCTGCATTTTCAGCCAGGACACTTGGTGCCGAAAATTTGAAAATGCCAAAATTAATTAAGTAGCGAGTATATTACATCGTATTAGTTTATAATTTGACACCTGGCTGCGTACTTGAGCCCATAATCTGCGAATAAAGAAGGCAGCCTGGTGCTGAGCATCTGATTTTACCAAAGAGTAGAAGGTAGTTAGATCTATACGTCATACAAGTTTCAAGTCGGCACCAGGCTGCGTCCTTGAGCTATGACACTTTGAATACAGAGGACAGCAGCAGCCTGGTGCCAAATTGAAACTTATGTGACGTATCCTGCCTCCACTTTAGTAAGAAAAGATGTTCAGCACCAGGCTGCCTTATTTATTCCCAGCTTTAGGTCTCAAGTAGGCAGCCTGGTGCCGACTTCGATGGTGTTACTAATTAATAACCTCACTTGTTCTTCCAGTTAGGCGTAGACAGAATTTCAGCACCAGGTTGCCTTGATTGACAAGGTGATACCTATCTTCAGACGTCCTCTTAAACTTTTTGAAAAAAAAAAACAATCTACACATTTGATAGAACAATAAAAATGTGAGCTGTATGCTTTCATCAAGACACAAATTCTGAATTCAAGTTTGACGCTTGGTTTGTTTGGAATCTGAATTTTTGTCCGTCTGTGCATAAAATACTATAAAAATCACGGAGCTGAACCGGCTAATTTAGACCACGGTGATGAACAAGTCCTCAAGCTCCGCTTTCGACGGCGGGTCTCGGTCTAAATCCTCCTTGTTATATAATATACTATTTTCACCAAGTTCCACCCTATGTTTTCGCCGGGTGCCATAAAAATTCCTTTAACAATGTTGGATGATGAAACGAGTACATAAATGTTCACTTGGTTCCGACTCGGCACCAGGCTGCGTACTTGAAAATTATTAGTAGCCTTATGCAAGGCAGCTTGGCGTCGAAAATATCTTAAAGTCACTGCAACGGCAGTAAAGAATATTGAACGTCCTATAAATTTCAATTTGGCACCAGACTGCCCTCTATGTTACACTAGAATATGTTAAATAGGCAGCCTGGTGCCGCGTTGAAATTAGTATGACGTACAATATTCCTCCTCCCATTCCTCCACAATATACTTCACTTCATTCTGTTCTCTAAAAGAAAATTGAGTTGGGATCGCAAACAATTTTTTTACGGCAAGAACAAATCGCACTTAATTATCACATCAAAGTGGTTCTACCCAGGTGCGTTCAATGCTATTATATTTCTTTCTTCGTACGGATGAAACAATCAAAGTGCATTTTTTTTGTTATTCCATTAGGACGTTCAAGAAACGTGTAGTTTTTGTGGAAAAAGCTTTTCATTTCGATTTATGAGAGGATTCTTTTTTCGCAATACTCATCAACACGCACACCAGAACAAAAAAAGGGTGAAAAATGTGCTATATCTACGGATAAATGGCATGGTGTGTATATAAACATAAAGTAAGCATGTCCTCGGGGGGATTGACGGAAAATTTAAGGTTTTATTTGGTATTATGATGCTATGATGGGATTATCTTGTCTTTGGGTGTAAGGTAAAAATATGTAAATGTTTGTTTGAAAGGATTTTTTGTTGTTGGTGTGAAAAATTTAAATTTTTTTTTCGGTGATGGTGTCATTTTGGAATCGTGTAATTTACATGTAAAACGGGTAGATTTTGATGTGGTTGTTTTATTTTGTAATTTTTTTCGATGCTTTTTTTAGTCAGTGACATTTTTTTTACTAGTTAGATGATGTTCCTTGTAGATTGTGGTAGGCATTCTTGATGGGACGACCTTAAATTAACTTATCCACGACTGGTGCTATTTTAATGAACCAGGGGAATACTAGGCGGTTGAGTATATTTTTCCGTTTTAAATGAAAAGAGTGGTTTTTACTGTACTTTTTTTTCGAAATAGAAAAGAGAAATTTATTTGACCTAGTTGGGTCATAAATTTCCAGGAAAATAACCGGGTCTACTGAGGGTAGTTACGAGATAATATCCAAAGGAAAGCGAGTTCTTGCCGCTCAATTCAATTTGAATTTTTAATTTTCATTTACGACTTTTACTGAATCTATGGCGGTGATTGTTTGACAATTCCTTGCTAAACTTGACGATTTCTTTTAGTTGTGCGAAATTTTATTTTGTGATAAGGACTGTTCTCTGTCATATTCTTTTTGAGAGATATTCTTAGACACGAGATACTTGCATTAGACTACTCCATGTTCTTCGTCATACATCTGAATTATTAACCTCGTTATTAACTGTCTTTTGCTCACAGGGGCTTCTCGCTTCTGGTTCTTTTAGATCCGTACGAAGAACGAAGTTCTTCGAAAAGGGTTCAATTGCGTTTACGGTTTACCACGACGTTTGTATCCAGTCGAATTTCGTCCCCTGAGTTGGTTACTTTTTCGTTTCAGGATAAGAGAAAAATGAAAAAAAAAAAAAATGTGCAAATGTCCGTCTGTCAACATGATAACTTGAGTAAACCTCAACCGATTTTCAAAAACTTTTTTCCCTGAAAGGAAATAAAAAACATATGCAAGGGACCCGAACGGCACGTATCAGAAAAGATCTGACAAACAGAGTTGATGTTACGAAAAGACACGAACGTATCTAAGTAAATGTTGCCTTAACTCTTAAGTGTTTGAATTTACGTGCACATTAAATAGCATTGGAAATTGCCAAGAGGGCAATATTGAGAAATCCGTCCGAAGCAACGGTGTAAAAAAGGAAAGGACAAAATTGACGCGCAAATAGACAAAAATGTTTCCCTCAATTTTCTCTACAACGTCAACCTCAGTGATGAGAATAACTTTATTATGTCTTTCAAAGATCATTGATGGCTAATAGTTAGCATATTTGAACATCCAAGTGACTTAAATATTTGATAGTTAGCTAGAAAAATTTGTTCGTATCGCTTTCATAGTCATAATACTTGATAGTTGATAGTTACGCGAAAATTGATAGTTGATAGTCAGCTGGCCAAATTTTTATTTTAACAGAGATGCTTACTTGCCGACAGACTCTTGATAGTTGATTTGACTTTTCAAAATTGTATAAAACGCAATTTTCATATATAGCCAAATTGTTGATTTTATAATTTTTGATTGTTGCTTTGTCTGTGACATTTATTAACGCTCCTCTTCCTTTAAGTTTAGTTATCTAACTATCAACTATCAAGTTGATAGTTGTCTAAGTTGATAGTTCGACAACTATTAAGTTGATGGTTAGACAATTATCATGTTGATAGTTAGACAATTATAAAATTGATAGTTAACAACTATCAAGTTGATATTTAGGCAACTATCAACTTGATAGTTATTGATATTTGTATTCGCCTGATTTCAACTTGTTTTAACAGATATGCTTACTTGGCGACAGACTACAATCGACTGATAAAATATTTTGTTCGTATTACTTTTGCATAGTTCGAATATTTGATAGTAGAAAGTTGATAGTTGCTAGTTGATAGTTGATACTTAGCTGCCCAAATTTTTGTTTTAACGGAGATGCTTACTGACAGAGAGGCGACCATCGACTGATGAAATAATTTTTTCGTATCATCCTTACATAGCAAGACATTTGATGGTTGATAGTTAACCGGCCAAATTTTCATTTTAAGAGATGCGTACTTGCCGACAGCGTAAAATTTTACTTTAGTGGCAGTATCCCGGAGGAGGGTATAGAGGGGGTTATCGAAAGCGGATGTCAACCAGATGATAGATCCGTTGGAATTAGGTGGCGCTCGTGTTCCGTTCAAAAGTTATGGCGGTTCAAAATTTGAAATTTTCGATGTACTGATAGTTCAAAAAATGACTGAAAAAAAAGTGTGTGAGACGTTGTAAAATGGGCGCAGACGCAAAATAACACCGAAAAAAATAACCCCGACAAAATAAACCTAAGTAGAAAATAACCCTGACTAAATAACCCCGACATAATATCTCCAATTATTAAATAAATAAAATTGTTGTTTGCAGCGCCGCAGGCCATGAAATTAAAAAGGCCACAAAAAAGGAGCGGCAGCCCCTGCAAGGGGGGGGGTATAGGCAGGCGCGGGGGTCTAGGGGGCAGAGCCCCCTACGCTATAAAATAGGCTTTGTCTGCTGATCAATCTATAGTTATTAGCTGCAGGTTATTTTGTCCAGGTGTTATTTAATCCGGGTTATTTTGTCCGAGTGGCTTGGGGTTATTTTGGGGAGATATTATGTCCGGGTTATTATGTCTGGGTTATTTTGTCCGGGGTTATTTCACCCTAGAGCCTGTAAAATGGTGGTATTACCCATGAATATGGCGCTTTAGCTGTGTAAACATCCGCTAAGTATTCACTTACCCAGGATACGCCACTTTCATGTCCTTTTTAACCGAATTTAGCGCTTTACTTGGCTTTTCAAGCAGCGTTACGCGACAACAACTACTTTTTCATCTTCTGTTGCCTCTTCCCGTTACAACTTATCGTAAATTTCTTGGAATTCAGCTTGCATTAAATCGAACTTATCTTTATTCGTGAACTCCTCCACGGTGTCAGGGTTCAACGATGCAGCCATTTTGCAGAACTCGTCGAACGGCTCAACATTTCTGATTCTGCAAGATTTTAGGAACAAATACTTGCTCAATTTTCCCGCCAAGAATTCCGACTGTCTGTTGTTGTTTCCCACAACTTCTTTTGCGTATCGCCAGCTGCTTTCAACGTTTACACAGCTAAAGCGCCACATTCATGGCTAAATCCTTTTACAACGTCTCACACACTATTTTCCAGTCTTTTTTTAAACTTTCAGTACATTGAAAATTTCAAACTTTGAACCGCCATAACTTTTGAACGGAACACGAGCGCCACCTACTTCCAACGGATTTATCATCTGGTGGACATCCGCTTTCAATTCCCCCTCCCTCTCCCCCCTCCGGGATACTGCCACTAAAGTAAAATTTTTCCGCCGACAGACTACAATCGACTGATGAAATATTTACATAGTTCGAATATTTAATAGTTGAAAGTTGATAGTTGATATTTAACTGGCCAAATTTTTAGGCTTTTTCGTACACTTATAACGAAAAGCCTATTGTGCTCGGTTAGTTGGTTGGTAGGTTGGTTGACTGGTTGGTTGGTTGGTAGGATGTGCAAATTTTGACGTAGCAATATTTTCGGTTGAGGGTGAGTGACTTTTTTGGACATTAAGAATGAGTCACAAATATTAACTTGGGATTTCTCTTTATAACTAAGAATGATTGTAATAGTCAACTATCACCATAGTTAACAAGTTGATAGTTAGACAATTATCAAGTTGATAGTTAGACAATTATCAAGTTGATAGTTAGACAATTATCAAGTTGATAGCTAACAACTATCAAGTTGGTAGTTGTTGATAGTTACACTAACTCGTCTAACTATCAAATAATATTTGACTGTTATGGTGATAGTCAACTATAATGGCTTTGCCAATATTCAACAATTAAAGAAAACCTTCACTTGCGACGAAAAAACTATGCAGGCGTTCGCCTGATTTCAACTTGTTATTTTAAAAGAGATGGGTACTTGCCAGCAGACTACATAGTCCGAATAATTCATAGTTGAAAGTTGATAGTTGCTAGTTGAAAGTTGATAGCTGATAATTGATACTTAGCTGGCCAAATTTTTGTTTAGCAGAAATTGCGCATTATCAAATCTATATCACTGCATCTTATAATTTATAACTGCCAGAAACATGTAAGATAACGAATACGAAAACTGGTATGTGTGCATATATTGTCGCATCGTTAATATGACTGTGAGTACCTTTTGTCTCATAGGACAATAAAAGCAATACTTTTTCTCACAAAAATAACATTTATTCTTGAAAACTGATAGCAACGAAACATCTCTTTTATGAAATTGATTTATTAGTCAGTATCTATAAAGCCACTTACAATTCTTCATCCTACTTCCAATTGTTTAACAAAAATCGAAAAACTAAAAGTGCTGATTTCGTCGTTTACGACTCATCAGTACACCTTGTCTTAAGACCATGTGTATATCAGGAACGATGACCATAGAATGATACTCAGACTATGTCAGCCCAAGGGCCGCCGAGCTAGGGCCGTTTATGCGGTTTTTGGTCTTTTGTAGATAACTCGAGTAAGTCTTTTCCGATTTTCACTAATTTTTTTGAAATGTCTGGGCATGACTGACAATTTATGGAAGAAGGTTTTTTGATTTTGAGCTTTTAGCGTCCTAAAACTGAGTCTCTACTAGGGCTCAACGTGTTTTCTCTACATAAATCGAGTAAATCTTATGAGATTTTCAAAATCTATATCTGAAAAATATTTGAAAAAATGATTACGAGTTTGAATTTGGACATCGGTTCAAAACTATCGAAGTCGAAAAAGTGGCCAAAAACGTAATTTTTTGTAGGCCGGTGAAACCTCGAAATGAGCACGGAAATCGCTCTTCAAGGTTTTGAATGAAAGATATGAAAATCACGAAAACAAAAATGTGAGAAAGTTAGTTGAGTGATTCGGGTCCTAAGTGTGGTCCCAACTCACGCTACGCGACCCTACACGATAGCTGGTGGTTTTTCATGATGAGGTTTTCTGTGCAATGTTGTAGAAAAAAAAGATCCAAACTTTTTTCCATGGAAGTATGGGTCCGATGTCTCTCTATTCGGCCTTAGGTTGGTCCTAAGGGCTGCCACAGCATAAAAAATTTTCTTTTTCTATGCTGTGGAGTAAGTTGAGCAGAATTTTTTTGTCCAATGAATTATGTTTCCGAGGCCTCTCTTCAAGGCTCTGGGTCGGTTCTAAGGTTGGCGCTATTACAATTTTTTTTTTTTTTTTTTTAATTTTCTTTTTTGAAGTTTTTTCAAAACATTTTTTAAAATTTATTTTTTTACATTTTTTTAGGAATTTTTTTAGGAATTTTGCTGAATTTTTTTTAAATTTCTTTTTTTCACAGCTGCGTCGGACGGGTTTTTCGGGGTATTTCGGGGGTTTTAAGCCATTAAAACACCACGCTGGCCAGTGCGTGTTGGTAAGTGATGGTAATCCAACTGACTAGGATTTTGCATGCTGCCGTTGTTTCTATAGTCAAAATCGTCTGCCACCATGCTAAGGTGTTATCCCATCCTGATAACGCCTAGCTCTCTCCGACCCTTTCCATACGTAACTTTAGGATACTACCCGAATACAACCCCCCTAATCCTTCTGCTAATTGACCCACACTAGTACACCAGGGTTGGTTACCTGATCGTTCATGGTGTTGCTCACTATAATAGGAGTCACCACGGGTAAAATAGGATGTAGGAGTAGGTGGATAGAGGCTAAGGTACATACGGTACACACACCATTTATATATGTTTTGGTTCAAAAATATTCTTTATGTACGCAAATATCGGGAGAGAGGAGAGAATATCACCATTTAAGAGGTTTGAATGGCAAAACCCCTAGTTTGAGAGCAAAACAGATTGTATGTAAGGCTTACTAAGTATCATGCTCGGAGCGGTAGCGAAGAACGTGACGCAGTCCCCAAACCCAAAAAAACGTCCACAAACCCAAAAAACTCCATACAAAAACCTTTGGGACAAGACACGATGAATAGGCGAACTTTTGAGTTTTTTCCCCTCGCCCCCTCCTCCAAATTATTAAAAAAAACTACGTTGCAGCAGCTTTCCAACGAGCCCAGACTCGTCAAAATCGGTTGAAAACGAGCCGAGATATCGCCAATCAAAGATGACCAATTTCCATATAAAAATGGTAAAAATATGTTTGAAAATAATCAAAATTTTATTCCTGTGTTGTGTGTCCATGATGTATCTATGTATGTCTGAGTTATTGGCCTTCAAAGTTTCCATTCAACCCCCATATATGAAAATCCACCGAACTGGAGCACTTCTTCGGCTATATCTCGGCCGGTAGTGGTCAGATCGCGGTTAATGAGGTATCAAATGAAAGATATCCATCTCACGAAGCCGGTCTTGTGGAAATCGGTTGGGGGGTTCGTTGCCAAGAGTCGATCAAAGTGGTCCGAAATGAGCCGTAGAGCGACTATGAGAATTTTTTTTTTAAAGTGACCGAAAATGATGTGTAATGATGTGGAAAGTGCGTGAGATGATGTGGGAAGTGTGTGGGATGATGTGGAAAGTGTGTGGAATGAAGAGGGAAGTGTGTGGAATGAAGCGGAAAATGTGTAGAATGAAGTAGGAAGTGTGTCTGATTATGCGGGAAGTGTGTGGAATGATGTGGGATGATGAAGGAACTGTGTGGAGTGATGTGGGAAGTGTGTAGAGTGATGTGGGAAGTGTGTGGAATGATGTGGGAAGTGTGTGAGATTATGTAGGAAGTGTGTGGGAAAATTATGGGATAATGTGGGAAGTGTGTGGGATGATGTGGAAAGTGTGTGGAATGTTGTGGGAAGTGTGTGGGATGATGTGAGAAGTGTGTGGGATGATGTAGGAGGTGTGTGGGATGATGTGGGAAGTATGTGGGATCATGTGGGAAGAGTGTGGGATGATGTGGAAAATGTGTGGGATGATGTGGGATGATGTGGGAAGTGTGCTGGAGAACAATTTTTTTCGGAAAGAAATTTTTTTTCGGAGAAAAATTTTTTTGGAGAAAAATTTTTTTGGAGAAAATTTTTTTTCTGAGAAAATTTTTTTGGGGAAAAATTTTTTTGGAGAAAAATTTTTTTATAAAAATTGTTCCGCTGGTGGATCCGGCATTTGTGACGCAATTTTTTTTAACACAACGTAATTTTGTTTTAAAGAAAGCGCTGTAATTTTTTCAGGATTTCAAAACTTTGAATACAAGGTTCCATTCAAACAAACTTCTGCGTATTATCAGCGATAGCGTCACCTCAAGCTATACTCTACCTTTAAAGAGGTTTTTCTTGTGTTTATTCACTGATTGTTTCAAAAAAATAGATATCAATGTTTCAACAACCCAGATAATTTGAGTCAGTACTGAAAAACATCCCACAAAAATTTGCGTTGCCTAGAAGTATAGATTGACTCTAAAATGCTACCATGAGCTCATGTTTCAATGTCAACGCAAAATGCCAAAGCAAACATAAATATTAAACGCATTAGCGAATTATTGTCGTTCAAGTTTAATCTTAATCTTAAGCGTAAGTAATCTTTTATGAATGAAGAATCAAAATCTCATTTCCCCAACAATTCGCTAATGCGACATGTCGCCTTTCCGTATTTCATTATTCGTAAAGTCAATTCGCTTTAAAAGGAATAACAATGAAATGTTACCCGAAGGCAGAAGATTGTTTTTCTCTCGAACATGCTTTTTCAAATTTAAATACATTTAACGAAAAATAAAAAAAAAACATTTTTGTTGCTTGTGTTCATCATCATCGCTTTATAACTCAATACAAGTTTCAAAATAGAAACAAGAAGCAGCATACGAGAGCATGGAAATTTGTATAGTGACTTGCTGTTCATTAAAACGTTTTCCATTTTTTTGCATCAGAAAATGTGCACTTTTTAATAAATTTTTATGTTCCGTTGGAAAAGTATCCAATTAGCTTAGCATAGTTTTTCGAAAATGTATGGTTGAGTATAAGTGAATCAATGTTTAACGTTTTTTAATCCAATTTGTAAGCGACTTAGTTTTCAGACATCGCTGTTGTTTCGTTCGTTCTGCCGTCCTTCTGACTTATGCAACAAAAAAAGACTCGCTCTTTTCAAAGACTTGTTGCCAGTGCCGACGAATATTCCGGTGAGTAGTTTTGTGGATTATGAACTTACTTATAATAGATTAGCTGATGTAATAAATAATGGGAATGTTCATGGTTCTGGAATCAGTCCAAGGACCAAGATAGCCTTAAGAATGAAAAGGTAGATGTTGAGAGAAATAAAGGCATTCAGAATAGAATAAATTTCGATACACAAATGGTAGCGCTTGTGTGTAGACTACCATTCACGAAGATACATTTAAAAGTCTCCTTACATATTCTTAAGGAGATATGAAATCACAACAAAGCAAAAACCCTTTTTTAAAAGGAAATGTGACGCAAGTCGGCTAAATTTTACTTTACGTAAGTGTCACAAAAATTTTTTTCTTACATTCTAAGATGTTTAGCTAGTCTTACTGAGTCGTTATCAAGTGTCAAAAGTTGGCGGCCGACCATAGTACGACAAGGAGGAGGGACCAAACATCGAATGCATATTTTACTAGCCACCTAGTTCTCTGTGACATTTTGTATAAGGAAGATTCCCTAGTTTCCTTAGCCACCTAGTTATCTGTGACATTTTGTATAAGGAAAATTCCCTAGTTTCCCTAGAAATTTGGAGCCGAGACCTATCCTTAGGGTGGCCCAAAAATTGGCAAAAGGTCGGCACTAGTCAGCCCAAAAAAAAATTTTTTGCTGTGTTGTAGAGAAAATCGATAGTAACATTTTTGTCCATCGAAATATGGGTCCGAGGCCTCTCCTTAGGCTGGTCTTATGGTCGACCCTATCCCAAAAAATTATTTTTAGCTATATTGTAGAGAAAATTGAGGGGAATATTTTTGCCCACGTTAGTATGGCTCCGATACTTCTCCTTAAAAGTGTGGCATAATTGATGTAAATTCGTTCCATTATTGTTGGCCGCACAATTTCTTATCAGCCCACTAAATTGCATCTCTTTTACAACAATTATACACCATAGTAATACCACAGTAGTATCTTTTTGTGATGTGTTAAGAATGTAGTCAAAGTGTGGCATAATTGATGTAAATTTGTTGCATTAGTGTTGGCCTAAAGATTTCTAATTAGCCCACAAAAGCTCATTATTTCTACGACATTTATACCTCACAACTGCCACATTAATACCACAGCAGTAGTTTGTTGTGATGTGTCAAGAAAGTAGTCAAAGTGTAGCATAATTGATGTAAATTTCTTGCATTAGTGTTGGCCTTCAATTAACCCACAAAAGTTCATCACTTTTACCACATCATGCAACACTTATGCAACACTTAGGCAACACTTATGCCACACTTATGCACACTTATGATACACTTATGCCATGCTTATGCAATACTTATAGTGCCACCATTATACATCAAATTTATGATTTTGATATTTAGCATTTTGCAATACACTCGGTGACTAACGAGACTAGGGAATTTTTCATTATACAAAATGTCACCGAGAACTAGGTGGCTAACAAAACTAGGGAATTTTTTCTTATTCAAAATGTCACGGAGAACTAGGTGGCTAACGAAACTAGGGAATTTTTCTTTATACAAAATGTCACCGAGAACTAGGTGGCTAACAAAGCTAGGGAATTTTTCCTTATACAAAATGTCACGGAGAACTAGGTGGCTAACGAAACTAGGTAATTTTCCTTATACAAAATGTCACGAAGAACTAAGTGGCTAACGAAATTAAGGAATTTTCCTTATACAAAATGTCACAGATAAGTAGGTGGCTAACAAAACTAGGGAATTTTCCTCATACAAAATGTCACAGAGAACTAGGTGGCTAACAAAGCTAGGGAATTTTTCTTTATACAAAATGTCATGGAAAACTAGGTGGCTAACGAAACTAGAGAATTTTCCTTATACAAAATGTCACGAAGAACTAGGTGGCTAACGAAACTAGGGAATTTTTCGTTATAGAAAATGTCACGGAGAACTAGGTGGCTAACGAAACTGGGGAATTTTCCTCATACAAAATGTCACAGAGAACTAGGTGACTAGTAAAATGTGCATTCGATGTATGGTCCTCTCCTCCCTGTCGTACTATGGTCGGCCGCCAACTTTTGACACTTGATAACGACTCAGTAAGACTAGAATGTTAGAAAAAAAAATCGTGACACTTACGTAAGGTAAAATTTCACCCGCAAGTCCTCGTCCCTTCTTCAAAACAAAATATATTAATTGAGGTGACGCTTAAAGCTTTGAAACGCAAAAAAATCTTTTGAAATATTTTCACTTTTGATTAAAAAAATGCGTTTCAGCTTTCAAAACGCAAGAATTTGACTTTATGGGATACGCCATACATCCCATAAAGTCAAATTGTACAGGAAAGCTGAAAGCGTAGAAAAATTATTACGTTGGTGGGTCCGTGTGACGCATTTTTTTAATCAAAAATGAAAACATTCCAAAAGAATTTTTTGCGTTTCAAAGCTTTAAGCGTCACGTCACCCCAATTGGTGTCAGTTGTTTTGGAAGAAGGGACGACTATTAGCGTCACGTTTCCTTTTTAAAAAAGGTTTTTGTTTTGATATCGGTAGTTTTGGAAGAAAAGGGGAAACAAATATTGTAGAAAAAATTTTCTATAAAAAATCTTGTTAAAATAAAATACGGACGCCCAAACAAGTCCTGCTTTGCAGCAAAGAAGTTTCGACCATAACACTTATTGAAAAATGTTGCAAACGAATGAGAAATTCAAAAACCTCGGTTGTGCAAGCATTTCATGAATGCTAGCATAGCGTGTCAATGTATCTATGACATGATTGCTAAGTGCGTCGACTATAGCATACAACTAAACACGGTTCAGAGATCATAGAAATAAACACACGACAACGGTTAATAAACAAAAATTGAATGTGAATTGAAAGAGGTATGGATAGCTTAAGGGATAGAGCACTCGCCTATAATGCGATGACGTGCTTGTGCGGCGGTTCGACTCCCCGCCTGTACCAAAATTTTTCTTTTCTCATATAATTAATTTCTATAAAAATTGTTATTAAAATAGAAAAAAATTTCCGTCGAAAAAAAATTGCGGCGAAAAAATAATTCCGGCGAAAAAATTTCAGGTGAAAAAAATTTTCCGGCGAAAAAAATTCCGACGAATAAATTTCCGGCGAAAAAAATTTCGGCGAAAAAAATTGCGGAGAAAAAAATTTCCGGCGAAAAAAACGCAAAAAAAAAAAATGTTAGGTGAAAAAAATTTTACGGCGAAAAAAAATTTCAGGCGAAAAATATTTCAGGCGAGAAATATTTCAGGCGAAAAATTATTTCCGGCGAAAAAAATTTCCGGCGAAGAAAAGTTTCAGGCGAAAAAAATTTCAGGTTGTAACAATGATGGTACGTTCAATGGCGAAGCATACACTTTCATCGGATTCTATCCCTATTAGTCAATGGTACATGTAATGAAATCTGCACACTTTCGACGTTCAAGACAGAATGACTTTATTTCATGAACTTACTTCGTATTTATACAAAAAATATAACTTCTAGGCGTACTAAGATTCGATACAAATCAAATGGATCACTTGATCGTTCCGTTCAATGAATGGAAAAATGTCGGTACGCTACACCTCCCCCAAGTTTTGAAGGCTTGTGCAACAAGGCTGAAGAACTGACACTGAAGTATTGACATTTTTCCTTAAACTAATCTGATATAATTTTAACATATGAAATGTTGATATGCGATATCCCCCTCAAGTTCCGAAGTCTTGTGAAACTAGGCTGAGGAATTTTTAAACTAGCATATCAACATTTGTTGTATTGATTTAAACATCTTTAAAGAATGATAACGTACAAAAATAAATGTATTGAGCCTTTCTTGAAAACGATAACTTGAAGTCTGATATTGTTTCTTTTTTTTCGAATCTGCATTTCGTTTTGTTTGATTGTTCTGGATCTTGTAAGTGATTCTTTCTTCATTAATTGGTCTCGGTATCGCGGCCGGATCGAAAGAATTCCTGATGCAGGATTTTGATTTGAAATTATGTTCTGTGTAATGGTAATGTGTAATTTCAGACGAAAAAAATTTTCGGCGTAAAAAATTTCAGACGAAAAAAATTGCAGCGAAAAAAGATTTCCGGCGAAAAAAATTATGGCGAAAAAAATTTCCGGCGAAATAAATTTTTGGCGAAAAAATTTCCGGCGAAAAAAATTTCAGGTGAAAAAAATTTCCGGCCAAAAAAAATTTTCGGCGAAAAAACTGCGGCGAAAAAATATACCGGCAAAAAAATTTCCGGCGAAAAAAAATTCCGGCGAAAAATATTTCCTGCGAAAAAAATTGCCGGCGAAAAAAAATTTTCAGGCGAAAAAAATTGCGGCGAAAAAAAATTTTAGGCGAAAAAAAGTGGCAATTTCCTTTGACACGAAAGATCTATCTCCAACCAAAAAATTTTTTTTATTTTCCGCTTAAGTCTTTCCCATATCAACGAATCTCATTTTGTCGGTCACCTTGACACACTACACACCCAACACAAAAACTTTTACTTTGACACTAAGCATTTATCTCCATCCTAACACAGTCCAAAAATTTTACTCATATTTCCCTAAAAAAGGTTTTTTTTGTTATTTACGACATGCGGGATCACTGGATGTAGCTCCTCTACTTTCGTTAGGGAAGTAAAGGGTTTTATTTAGGGAAGCTCTTTATCTTTGCCAGCCTAATATACAATCGAAATTGGGAAAACATTCTGCCAAAAGCTGGATTCAATTTTTAAAATCCGTCTTGTACTAATTTAACTCAAAATTAAATTTCATTGTCCCAAATATAATTAGGTTTCGGTTATGAGTCTATATGTCTACCACTTCGTTCCAAATTTCACCCCAATTTCTTCTTTCCTAGTCTCTCAATTTAATTTTAATATAATAACAAAGTTTGAAGAAGCAATCTAATAATGTCAAAAATAATTATTGAAGAGGTTACGATTTATGCTTCAATTAAGCTCTATTCACACATTAATTCAAATTTCTTAAAAATTACACCATTCTCAAAAACTCTCGAACAATAAAATCAACCATAAATAAAAAAAACTTAATTTTTCGCTCGCCTTATACAGAAACCCATGAATATTAATAAAAACCTAACGATAATTAACTTCTTTCTCAGACTTTTTAAAGTTTATAAAATCAAAACCTCGACGGTACACAAAGTACATTTTCTGAAAAAGTAAGAAGAGCAAGAAAGAAAAAAGTGTAACCCAAAAAAAATCATTCAAAATTGTTTTAACAAGAAGTGTTTTTCGAAATACATAAGAAAAGATATTTCAAAAATTTCAACTTAACATAGAACAGCTCGAAGGCTTATTTTCCAACATACAGCGGTATACACAGAGTTGAAGAGCAACGAAAAACGCAAAAATTGCGAGGAAAAAGTTTTTAAAACCGCTTTTTCCTTAACTTTTCCCATTAAAAGGAAATGAAAGCAATCAACCTACCATGAGCTTCTTGTTGTTTTTTTTTCTCATGAAAAAAAATCTTTTTACATAAAAGAGCATATATTTCATAAAAATCATTAAGTTGAAAATACTCCGTTTCGGTTGTATGTCAAAAGCCACACATTTCTAACATCCAACATCTTCCAAATTCAATCGGTTTTTGTTATTGCCTTAACTTTTCAATACTTTTTTTTATGGTTTAATTGAACTCGTAAATCAGATTTATTTAAATAAAAAGTCATATCGCTGCTTTTATTACAATTTATTTCAACTCTTTTGCCTTGCGAAACGTAATTCATTACGCTTCGCGAATTCCTAATTTTATGGAATTTGTTATGAAGGAAGGATTTTCTTTCAAAAATAAATGCTAAAGCTGGGGCATTAAATCACGAACGACTTCCAAAAATAAAAGTCGACGGAATTACAAACATTTGTTATTGGAGTTGGTTTAATCGTTCTTATCCCGTCAATGTATCATTGTCCAGTATCAATGAATTTATGCTTCAGTTACATAAAGTTTTACTTACATTCCACTTCAAGGATTGGAGACTCGAGACGAACGTCGAAAAGTGCGTGTGAAAAAAATGCGGTATCATGGTATCCCATGCGGAAATGAACACAAATCGGAAAGTAAAAACTGAAAACTGAAAAACGAGAAACAACTAAAAATCTGGACACAACAAAAACCTTTTTAAAGGTAGAGTGTGACGCAGTCCGTAAGTCCGCTTCCAAAATTAATGATATCGCTTGAAGTGACGCTATCGCAGATAATACGCAGAAGTTTGTTTGAATGGAACCTTGTGTTAAAAGTTTTGATTTCCTGAAAAAATTAGAGCGCTTTCTTTGAAACAAAATTAAGTTTTGTTAAGAAAAATTGCGTCACAAATGCCGGACCCAACGACGAAATAATTTTTCTGTACTTTCAGTTTTTGCGCTGCAAAAATTTGAATTTTGTTTCTTATTGCGTAGATTGTTTAAGGTAAATTTAAGGTAGATTGTTTAAGGTAATTTTTTCAGGAAATTAAAACTATGAACACAAGGTTATGTTCAAACAAACTTCTGCGTATTATTAGCGATAGCGTCACCTCAAGCGATGTCATTAATTTTGGAAGCAGACTCACGGGCTGCGTCACAATTTAACCTTTTAAGATGTTTTTGTTGTGATATCAGTCGTTTTGGAAGTTTTCAGTTGTTAAAAAAATTCTATTTTTTTAAAAAAATTTTCTCAGAAAATAAAATTTTCTTAGAAAAAAAATTTCTCCGAAAAAAATTTTTCTCCAAAAAAAATTTTCTCAGAAAAAAATTTTCTCCAAAAAAGTTTTCTACGAAAAAATTTGTTCTCCAACACCTTCGGCTACCATCGGAACACTTCGTATCACCTTCAGAATACTTTGGGTCACCTTCGTCTTCCTTCGGAACACTCCGTGTCACCTTCGGCTACCTTCGGAACACTTCATGTCACCTTCGGCTACCTTCGGAACACTTCGTGTCACGAATTCTTCCCACTGATTCATATAACTTTCCTGAAGAAACCAACTGTCTAGGTATTCTTATACATAATTTAGCAAAAAATCCAAGATGGCGTCACTTTGACAGTTGGCAGGCATTTTCTAATGATACCAAAAAATTCTCCTGATGAAACTCTATAACTTTCTAGAGAAAACCGTCTCTCTAAGTAGTGTCATTACGGAGCTAAAATTCGAAAACCGAAAAAGCATAAACGAAAATCCAAGATGGCGCCGCTATGACAGCTGGCAGCCATTTTCTAATGATACCAAAAAATTCTCCTGATGAAACTCTATAACTTTGTAGAAGAAACCGTCTATCTAAGTAGTGTCATTCCAGAGCTAAAATTCGAAAACCGTAGAAGCATAAAGGAAAATCCAAGATGGCGCGGCTATGGCAGCTGGTAGCCATTTTCTTATGATCCCAAAAAATTCTCCTGATAAAACTCTATAACTTTCTAGAAGAAACCAACTCTCTAAGTGTTATCATTCCGGAGCTAAAAATCGAAAACCCAAAGAAGCATAAAGCAGGGATTTCTTCAATTTTAGGGGCCGTAAATTTTATTTCTACAATTATTAATATACGAAGAATAATTTAAACCTTACAAAA
>CM055403.1:175282767-175295717 GCA_029228625.1 Pseudolycoriella hygida | reverse complement strand
AATGGTCAACCAAAAAAGAACCTTCTCTTCAAACTTCTTTTTTCCAGCATACTTGACGTTCTCTGACGTGTTCTGAATGTTTTCAGTATAAAAAGCTCGACTTCCAGCCATAGACGAATTGGAGAAAAAGAAATACTTTTCGTCGTCAATCACCAACATTTTCTGGCGACCATTCAAAACTTTCTAAGTTCTTCGCACTTTTTTGGAATTTGCTCGAGCTGTTTTTTGGTATATAGATAGATATAGTCTATGAACCTTCTCCTTGGCCTACCCCTAGGACGTACACCCGGGACCTGTGCATCCAATATCCTCTTTGGGAGCCTACTATTACCCATCCTTTGAACGTGCCCGTACCACCTCAGACGACTAACCCTTGCCGCCTCCTCCACTGACCTAAATTTTCTCTGATGTCGTCGTTCCTGATATGATTGTCCCACTGTTCCCTCCGATTCACTTTTGCTATGCTCCTAAGAACCCTCATATCTGAAACCTCCAAGTCATGCACAAGGTATCCGCAGTCCACCCAACTTTCACTACCATATAAAATTGTTGGCCTGAAGATTGATCTGTGAATAGCTAACTTTGTGCCACTACTTAATTCCTTCCTGTTAAACACATGAGACCTCATCTGACTGGCCACCGCATTTCCCATTCTCCTCCTTTCCTCAAATTCCCTAACTAACTTGCCATCCTCTGAAAACATGGCTCCTAAATATTTAAACTCAGAAACCTGTTCCAACTGCTCCCCATTTAAACTGCACACTACGTCTTTCCTAAATTTGCCAACATGCATAACATTTGTTTTGCCGACGCTTATCTTCATCCCGTATTCCTCACATGCTACATTCAGGCAGTCAATCCCCCTCTGCAAATCATCGGCATTATCTGCTAATAGGGTTAAATCATCCGCATAGGCCAGGATTTTCATAATTACATCCCCAATTTCCACATTCCCTGCAAATTGGCCTGCTTGATGATTTTGTCCATGAAAATTATGAACAAAAGAGGAGAGAGACAACAACCCTGACGAACGCCCTCATTAACCTCGAAAGCCTCACTAATTTCACCATCTATCCTTACCGCAGCCTTGCTCCCTGAGTAGATGCTTTTAATGGCGCCCAATAAACCTCCATTAATCCCGTATTCGCTAAGCACCTCGAACAGCTTTTGCCTCGGTACCCGATCAAATGCCTTTTCCAAGTCGATGATGCATAAGTACAGATCAATATTACTCTCAAAGAGCTTTTCTATAGCCTGCCTAAGACAAAAGATCTGATCCTGACACCCTCTCAGAGGTCTGAAACAACTCTGAGCCTCGTCCAGAACCTCTTCCACTATAACCCTAACCCGATCTACTAGCACACTAGCATAAACCTTTCCGACCACGCTCAAAAGTGAAATCCCTCTGTAGTTGCTACAAACTTTACGGTTGCCCTTCTTAAAGATCGGAGCAATAACACCGAAGCTCCAGTCAGCGGGTACTACTGAGGACTTCATGGCTAAATTAAAAATCCTACACAGCCATTGGATCCCACCAGACCCGCTATTCTTAATAAATTCTGTCCTAATTTCGTCTACACCTGCGGATTTTCCTGCCTTCAGCCTGCTGACCTTTCGTGTCACCTCCTCTAATGTAATTTCTTCCTCACCCTCCGAGTTAGCAAACTGATTTCTGTCAGGTGCCACTACCGGATTGACAGATGCAAATAGATCCCTTATCCGTAATTAACTGGCCATCTTTACCCAAAATGCTACCGCAGCCCTCCTTTTCACCACCACGCCTAATATCCTTAATCGCCGACCAGAATTTTTTACCCTTTCCTTGACCTGCTTCTTCCAATTCTTCTCCGAACCTCTTCCACGCGAGGTCCTTTGCTTCTTTAACTAGAGCCTTAACCGCCTGACTACAAGCCCTGTAAACTCCTTTCTTCTCATCCGTTTTATCCTGTAACCAAACCAAATAAAGCTTTCTTTTCTCCAACACAGCCTTTTTGATATCGGCGTTCCACCAACCCGTCCTTTTGTTCCTACCTCCGCTAGAGACACTACCCAGACATTCCTCAGCTGCACTCAAAACAAATTCCTTAAAATTTGCCCACTCAGCCTCGATGCCCCCGCAGTCCGAAGGAAGCCCCTCAAAACCTTCTGTGAACTTTGCCATGAAACGAGCCCTAACTTCCTCCTCCTTGAACTTTCCTACGCGAAATCTGCGAACTACCTTTTTCTTCCTTTTCGCCTGACAGAGTTTACCAACCGACAGATGTGCACCCAAAAGATAGTGGTCCGAGCCGAAGGTGAAACCCCTGAAAACACGCGTGTCACATATTTCCTGCCTCTTGTCCTGTTCTATAATTACGTAATCAATTATTGACTTATGACCCCAACTTTCATTGACGTAAGTGTACCGGTGGATCCATTTGTGCTTAAAGAAAGAGCTGGTTACTGCTAACCCATTGAAATCACAGAAATCTAACAACCGCTTCCCATTTGCGTTCAAAGTATCTTCCCCGAATTTGCCTACCACCCTTTCATAACCTGCATTGGTTTTACTGTTTCCTATCCTCGCATTAAAATCGCCCAACAAAACCACACACTCACTTCGCCTTTTTGCCACAACATCTCCTAACTGCTCGTAAAAGGCGTCGAGGTCGCCAGCATTGCTACCCTCGCATGGGCTATAAACACTAACCAGCCGATAAATACCCCCAGCTAACTTAATATATATCCACATAATCCTTTCATTTACGCAGCGAACATTCAAGACAAATTTTTCTAATTCCTGCTTGATATCCATTCCAACTCCCCAGTTTGCCCTACCAGACTGAACGCCAGACAAAAACACTTTATAGCCGCCCACCTGCTCTTCTCGCTGTCCCTTAGTTCTAATGTCGCTCAATGCTAAGATATCTACACCGTAATCCTCAGCCAATTCTACCATTTCATTCTTGCGACACCGAAAACCCCCATTCACGTTTAGACTTTCAATAAACAAACCACCAACCTTTTTACATTGCCTGATCGTCAACGATGGGGTACCTGTTATGTCCTGTGCTGGTCGTACCCCGTGACCAACACTCGTCCGAGGCTGAGCCAAATTATTTTTACCGCTTGTGAATACAGTGGGACGGCCTGGGAAGCCGAACCGCACCGGAAGTACAAGCCTCAATGGGGACTTTAACACACGTGCCTAAAGTGCTATGCGCAAGCTCATCCATATTTTGCCAAAGCGATAGCTATGCGAATAGCGAAGCCCGTATCCGTAATTATAAATCACATTGACTTGAAATTGCATTTCAAAATAACAAACAACGAAAACAACAAAACACCGATTGCTTCACATTAGAACAACATAACATCCGAAAAACGCGGCAGCATTGAGGTTATGTCACCATTACGATGTTTGAAAATGAGAATGAAAACTTTAATTGAGATGCAAACCTGATAAAATACTGTTGGGGCAGTGGGAAGCCCTATGGTAACCATAATATAAGCGATGATATCCAATAGAGGTTTAAAAGAAACGAAACAAAAACAATCGGAACTGAGAATTTTGTGGAATTGAAAAATTGAGATATTCCTTGAGCAAATCTGTGTAGCTCGAAAGATTATGGCAACAACATACCTTAATTTATATTGCATCTTAGAAATTATGAATCGAAACACGAAACTGGCAAAAAATAAATAAAACTTACTCAGAGCAAAACAAACCACGTGCACACTCACCGCCATCTTGACTTGACTTGACTTGACCACACTGACCAAAATTTAAACAAGAACTTTCAAAAAGTACTTCTGCGCAGGTTTTTAGCACACTGAAGTCCTGCGCAGAGGTACAAAATTTACAAAGTTCTTATTTAAATTTTTGCCAGTGTAGTAAATTAGCTTAACTACTAGCTGTTTAGACTCGTACGAAGTACGTAGGTCTGATGCGTTTACTACCACGTTTGTTACATTGCGAATTCGAACCCGGGAGTAAGGGGGAAACTTTTTTTGTTGCCTCCAGATGACAAATCAGCGAAAAAAACAATGTCCGTCTGTCGGTCTGTCGGTCTGTCTGTCGGTCTGTCTGTCCGTCAACACGATAACTTGACTAAATCTTGACCGATTTTCAAAAACTTTTTTTTTCCTGAAAGGTAGTCGAAAAATATTTCATGGTATTGAATTTGGGCACTGTCGGCCCAAGAGCCGCCGAGCTAGGGCCGTTTAAGTGGCTTTTGGTCTTTTGCACATAACTCGAGTAAATCTTTTCTGATTTTCATTAATTTTTTTCGTTTGAAAGATCTGGGCATGACCGACAATTTGTGGAAGAAACATTTTTCGATTTGAGTCTTTGGACTTAGCTAGGGCACTCAAAAAGAGTCTTTGTTAGGGCCCTACGTGTTTTTTGTACATAACTCGAGTAAATCTCTTCCGATTTTCAAAAACTTTTTTTGTTTGAAAGATCTCGGCACGGCCGACAATTTATAGAAGAATTTTTGCCTGTGCTTAGGGCTCAAGTGGGCCTCATGTCGGTCCTAAGGTCGGCCCTAACATAAAAAAATGTTTTTTGCTATGTTGCAGAGCAAATTGAGGGAAAAATTTTTGTCTATGGAAGTATGTATCCGAGGCCTCTATTTAAGGCCCTAGGTCATACTAAGGTCGGCCCTAGCCCAAAAAATAGTTTTTTGCTATGTTGTAGACAAAATTGAGGAGAACATTTTTCTCTATTTGGAGGTCAATTTTGTGCGTTCGGAGAATTTTTTTACACCGTTACTTCGGACGGGTTTTTCAAAATTGCCCTACGTGCAATTTCCAATACAGTCTAATGTGAACGCAATATTTACTTAAATACGTTCCAGTCTTTTCGTAACATCAACTCTGTTTGCCGCATCTATTCTGATACGTACGGGTCCCTTCTATGTTTTTCTTTAGTTTTTCTTTTGTTAGTTTATGGGTTTTATGTTCAGGTGATTGTGGTCCTGGATATTTAAATCTGGAAGTTGGATTTCCCAAAAGAAGTGATGGCATAAGAAAAGATGAGGTTGATAAGAAATCACAAACTATATAGATGGCGTGTTATTTGCATCAAAAGTTTTCTAACATCTAGCTATAGAACGTGCAACGTGAGCAATTCTTTCAATAAATATTTTTTCTATTGTTGGGTAAAAAACTCAAAGTTCTATTTTGAGATTAAATGAAAAATATTAATTTGACTTCTTCTCCAATTTCTGCATTTCCATCTCTATAAATTGCAGTTTTTTTCCGGATTTTTCATACAAAAGAAAATGCGAGTGACATCGTTATAAACACTTGTATTAGTAGCAAAATATTTAAGTTTTCGTCGTGTTTTATTTATTTAAGTATTTAAGTATTTAAGTTTTCGTCGTGCAGCGTCATCACTTCGTTCTAAGAAAAAGTCGAATAGTTCAAATTAAATGTTAGGTAACAATTTATATTCAAACCGAAAGTTTTTCGTCATTATCATCATTATTCTTGTTTGCTAGAAAGTTCTCAGTTTGGTCCAGATCAACTACACAAGACACCTACAACTACAGTTTCTATTATAATTTTCCCAACTTGTTCACACAATTGTAAAAGTTCTAGTTTTCTTCCTGCTGATGAGGGATTGTTGCGAAGTAGTTGGATAGTTGTTGCCACTGAACTTTCGAATTAAGACATTTATTATAGTTTATAGTTCATATTGCATTTTTGAGTCTTTATACAGAAATGAGTAAGAACCATCTCTATGTGCCACAGTTAGTTTGTGCATTGTTGGGAACTTTCAGAATTAAAATTTTTAGGCAGTATTAAGCACTTAAGAACCGACCGAAAAAGTTCGCCAGAAGGCTGAACAAATCTGAGCAAAATTAATTAAGTTATGATTTTTTTTCTACAAAGTTCAAATCAAAGATGAGGTGAAAAAGTTTCAAAACTTGGGATTTTTCGAGGGTCAATGAATTCGACTATTTCTCTTCATAATCAACAGAAAATTGTCATTAAGTCCTATACCACACCAAGCTTGCATTCATCAGGCGAAATCCAGTCTTATGTGAGGCGATTTGACAATCACACCATTTTTCGTCGCTTGACATATATTTCGAATTTCTAATAAAATTCTGTTCATTTTGACAACCTTTATCGAAAATTGCACAGATGGACGGACAGGAAGGGTGAAAACATAAAGTAGCTATCGCTACTTAATAATGGAGAATTTGTTATTCGTAATTAACGTTATGCTAATTTCATCTCTCATGGTATTTGAGTTTCTACTATTTATTTTCTTTATTAACGGGAAAAGGCTAAGTTCTGAGTCATCTACTATCTCAGAAAAGGTTTTAGACAGTAGAAACTCAAACTTTCGTTCCGTCACTGCAAATAGCTTTGCGATTTATTTTACGTGAAAATACACAGAGCGCGTCCGATAAAAAAGATATTTTTCCAGAGTAACTCTTGTTAAAAAAAATTGTAAATTTCAAAAAAGTGACTCAATAGCTATATAAAATCATTGTTTTTTCATCTGGTAGTTGAGCTACTTTTTTGAGATTGCTTAGTTTTTTTGCCAGGAGAGCAGGAGAAAAGCCAGGAGACTTGGTGCTGCAAATTTGAAAATGCCAAAATTAAGGAAGTAGCGAGTGCATTACATCGTATTAGTTTATAATTTGACAACTGGCTTCGTGCTGGAGGCTGGAACCCATAATCTGCGAATAAAAAAGGCAGCCTGGTGCTGAGCATCTGTTTTTACCAAAGAGTAGAGGGTAGTTAAATCTATAAGTCATATAAGTTTCTACTCGGCACCAGGCTGCGTCCTTGAGCTATGGCACTTTGAATGCAGAGGGCGGCAGCAGCCTGGTGCCGAATTGAAACTTATGTGACGTATAGAGCTCGACTCCTGCCTCCACGTTGGCGAAAACAGATGTTCAGCACCAGGCTGCCTTCTTTATTCCCAGCTTTAGGTCTCAAGTAGGCAGCCTGGTGCCGACTTCGATGGTGTTACTAACTAATAACCTCACTTGTTCTTCCTTCCTTCCTTCCCCTTGCTTCCTTCTTAGGCGTAGTCAACATTTCAACACCAGGCTGCCTTGATTGACAAGGTTTTATCTTTCTTCAGACGCCCTCTTAAATACTATATCATTTCCCCTAGATGAAACTCCAAGCTTCTAATTCTGCTCTTACAATGATACTCTCATCGATATAATCAGATGCGTTTTCATTTTCCGTGTTTAAAGGCATTCAAACATCAGGTCCTTTTTAATCTCCATCGACAAGTTTTCCAAAATAATAAATCTCTCGAAATTCTGATGAAATATATTTACAAAAGTGAGATATTCCCATTCAAGCGCACGATTTGCAACAATTTTATAGAGATGATCGGTCTGGTTGGCTGGAATTTAAGTCAAAGTATGACTTTTTCGGCAGGTTTGTTAATCTTTTTCTTTATTTACAACCGCCAAATTCATAATTTCGACATAATATTTTGAACCAGCTGGTTACCAGCTGAAGCACTCACACAAACAAGCTTACATAAATTCATAATTACGAGTAAATATAATTGGTAACAATGTGCGCATGCGCCATTGTTGTCAATTTTATTCAATGGAGATTATGAATTTATTTAGGTTTGTTCGTGTGATGGTAACCAGCTGGCTCAGAATTTGGAATCGGAAATATGAATTTCGCGACTGTATTCGCCCGATTGGCCGATAGCTTTTTTCAGTTACACTTAACATTTTCATTTTCAAAAATCATCCCGTTTTTTTCTCAAAATTGTGTCTACGAAGGGCAATTTGCCTTAAAAACTTTTCCTACGGCACTTTAACCATCCCATTTTCTATTGAACGTCTCGCCTACGAAGGGCCCCTCGCCTAAAAGAATTCGATTTCTGCCGAGGTGGAAACCACTTCAAAAATTGTTGGTACAGGCTGATGGTATTTTTGGAATTTAATTGGAATTTTTGGAATTAAATTGGAATTTTTAGAATTAAGTTGGAATGTTTGCAATTTAATGGAGTTTTTTGAATTTCTAGAATTTCGGCAGGATAGATTGATAATCATCTAATTTTCTATTGAGAACATCTTGTCTACATATTGAGAACATCTTGTCTACAAATGGCCTCGAAAATTTCGCCTGTGGCGCTATAATCATCACATTTTCTATTGAACATCTTTTGTACGAAAGTCCATTCGATTCAAAAATTTCGCTTGCGGCGAAAGTATCTAACAAATTCTATGTGAGACGACGTTATAGCACTTAAGATTTTATCTCCTACTGTTTAAGTCTTATCAGATAGAAACTTTTCATAGTTGGGTTTACTCAACAACAAATTCTCTGAATTAATTACGAGCTTGTTTGCTCCCTCACATAGCCGGAAATTGTTCTCCGTAACGACCGCCCATGATTTAACCGATAGATAGATAGAACGGTAAATCGATATGTGTGCAACAGTTTAAATCGAACTAAGCCCTCACATTACATAGTTGCAATATGTTGGCATCTGCCACTATGAAATCGCATAGGCTTTCATGAACGTAATGAGCGCTTGAGTTAACTTTGGAGACAATACACTCTAACCCTGAGAAATGTTTCATACAAAACTTCAACAGGTGGCAGCTGTAACCATTTCCGTTACACTTCGCTAGTCCAAAAATACCTCTAACCGAGACAAATAGATACGTCAGCACTTTGTCCATCACGTCCATCAGCACATCAAGGTGCATGACTTGACTGAAGATTGGCACTAGATGCCGAAATGTTGATCTCTTCTAATTATCTCCATAACGCAACTGTTCTAGATGTGTTAATGTCTGAGCGTCGTCATGTCAATGACAAAATAATTCAAATAAGAGCTTACACGTTCATAGTAAAAGTAATACGTAATGAGTTGTATCCTATGACTCTCACTTATGCCACAGAAATCAACGTTTCAAGCCGGTTCAGACATCGATCGATGAGCCGTTTGGTATTCAGCCCGGCCCTGTTATTGTTCCGACCCACGCTATTGTTCACTAAATGCTTTTGGTGGAAGACGTTGAGTTAGGCAGTCTCTTAAGGGTGTTTAACATCATTAACGCAGAATTAATTTGAAAAGAAAAATTCCATTCATTATGTTTCGTAAAATGTTTTTTTATTAACAAGAGATATCATTTTTTATTCATTTACGTCGTTACGTTAATAACTACAATTACATAAATTTGATTATAACTAAGCCACATACAAAAATACTCCATAGTACATAATATTTATACAAAAATCTTATAATCACCTAAATTAGTTCTAATTTTAATCATAAATTGTCAATGACATACAGAACTAGAACTGTAAATGAAAAAGCGATCAAGTGATGTCGTCTTAAAACTCTGGAAGCGCTTGCTGTGGCGACTGTAAAGTTTCACATGGAAAAAAATCGTTAATATTTTAAAACAAAAACAATGTTGTTTTAGCGCAAGATAGCGAAGAGTGACCATGTAAACGGTGTATGCTAGTTGCAATTTTGTTAAACGCCCTTTTCATGGTCATTTCTTTGCTATATTTTAAAGCGTGATGATACACTTGGACGTTGAAAACAACAAAAATAAATTGTCTTTACGTGCTTGTAGTCTTTAACGGCTCAAAGAACTCATTCATCGCTCAATATCACTTTGACTGGTGGAAATATAGAGATTGTATTTGATCTGTATTTGTCTAATATTTGATTTAGCTCAGAAACGTAAACCCACTTTACATACTATTGAGTGGTAAAGTGCAATTTACTGTACTGTTTGTGGCGGTGAAAAAGCACTTACCTTCCAGCATTTAGACTAACTTACATTTATGTTTGAAAGTTTGCATTACCGACTGATGGCCTGGTGTGGAAAGTGGTTATGTCACATACACAATTGTTTAAGAGAAATTTTTATTTATTGAAGTTTTTGTTATGCCACATTTTCGATATAGAAATTAGAAAATCCGAAATCTTCATGACTATTTCACGGTTATTAGCAATCTAGGGCGAAAAGAGCAATGGGAAATTATGTTCTATAGGTATATTTGCATTTTATGTGCTTATAGCAACTAAATTCCTTTGATTCTTTTAGCTTTTCTCTGTTCGCGTATTTGGCTTGATTGTTCCTAGTTTTCCATTAACATTTGTGTACATTTGCACAAATGAACAACTAAAATGCAAATAGTCGAGCTTACGTGGCGTAGGTTTTTAATTAAAACACTTGATGTTCTCGAGTAAGTGGTTAACGAAGTAGTAATTTATTTGCTCATTCTTTCCCACTACCTACAATTGAAACTGAGTGAATAACGAACGAATGGTTTGCTTAAGGATGAATTGGTAAAACTTGTAAGTGTTGGTATTTACGTGAAACTTATTTTATTTTAACACCCATACGCGGGGTGATTGCTATGGCGTTACTACGACGCAAAGTAACGTAAAAATTGTCTGTCTAGACGGATAAGACATACATTATTTTGTTTTCATTAGATTTTGCCCATTCACGCTTATACGACGAAGCAGGATATATATCTATGAGGGTAAATCTCGGAAAGCTCCTCATAGATAGATAATCTATTAATAAAAAATGTTTCTACAAAGATGCGGTAAGCTCGCTACAACATTTCTTATGGTTTTCACCTCAGTAATATTTGTTAATCAAATTATTCGGATTTAGTTGTTTTACATCACACAAAGGTGAAAACCCCTTCCGCAGAGCTAAGTAAAAATGTCAATCTCCTCATACGGCTAGATGGACAAATGTATATTCGATGTATTCTCAATGTAGTTTTGATTTATTTTCTATGTATGAGTGTTGTAAGGTTGTATATGTGATGTTTTCTTGTTGCTTGGTGTCATATGTTTGGTGTATTCAGGATCTATCAATTGGATGTGTGATGTAAACAATTCTACCTTCAAATACACATCACTTGTACAACACCAGTACATAACTAATACATCACAAGTACAAATTTATCATGTATCGATGGACTAGTGATGCATTAGTGATGTACTGGTGATCTGCTGGTGATGTATTAGTGTTGTATAAGTTATGCGGATGCATACGACACCGAAACAACTACAATACATCACTAATACATCACTAACACAACCTTTACAACACTCATACATCAAAAATATATCAAAAATACATCAGAAATACATCAAATATACATCAAATTTAGTATTTTGCCCTTTATTATTCTGATATATACTCCTCTTTTTGCCACATCTATTCTGACACGTTTCATTCAAGAATTACAATTTTCCTAACTAAAATACAGCGTTAGGAGAGCGTGAATTATCGTTTCGCAGCTGCCCAACCAGATTGACCATATTTTGATAGATGCGCGTCACTGTTCAAATATGTTGAATGTCAGAAGCTGTAGAGGACCGAATGTAGATTCCGATCACTACCTGGTGAGAGCGGCAGTTAGGTCTCGAATATCGGTTCAAAACAATCGACAACCGGCATTGGAATGGTGGGACGTGGAAAAACTACAGAACGAAGACCTTAAACGTCAATATGTCGACAGGCTGGAGACGAATATTATTGGCGGAATGGTCAGCGAACAACGAAGCGTAGACGATGCGTGGAATCAAATTAGACGGAATGTAGAGAGAGCCGCAGTAGAGGCAGTGGGAACGAGAACGGGAAATAAAAGAAATATCTGGTTTGACGATGAATGCCAGAAGGCCATGGACGACAAAAACGCAGCTCGCCTAAAAACTCTAAGTAGATTCACTCGAGCTGGCCAGGAAGAGTACAGTTCTAAAAGAAATTTCGAGAGAAAACTCTTCCGACGGAAAAAGCGGCAGCGTGACAAGGAAGTTTTGATCGAAATTGAGAAGTTTGGCAATCGGAAGGAGACTCGGAACTTTTACCGAAAAGTGAACGAATCCAAAAACGGTTACAGTCAACAACCTTTGCTGTGTAAGGACAAGCATGGATTGGTCTAAGCAGATGAGGAAAGGTGCATTGCGAGATGGGCTGAGTACTTTAAGGAACTGCTTAACCCGAACAGACCGCTCAACCGAGACGACGAAAACGACGAATTGTCATTTCAGACTGCGCAACCATACATAGAAGAACCAACGATGCAAGAAGTTGAAGCTGAAATTTTAAAGCTCAAAAATTTCAAAGCCCCGGGGACTGACAACCTACCCGGTGAACTTTTCAAGAACGGTGGCAACGCGCTATGTATGGAGATGCACGAGCTCATCATACGCATCTGGAAGTTACCGGAAGATTGGAAGACCAGCATACTTTGTCCCATATACAAAAAAGGTGACAAATTGGAGTGTGGCAATTTTCGAGGAATCGCTCTGCTGAATATTGCTTACAAGATATTTGGAAATATTCTATATCAGCGCCTTCATCCATACACGGAATCTACGATAGGTGAATACCAAAGTGGTTTTCGTGTAGGTCGTTCAACATCGGACCAGCTGTTTAATATCAGACAGATCTTGGAGAAGTGCAAGGAGTACAACATTGAAACACACCATTTGTTCGTTGACTATGACAGTGTTAGAAGAAGTAAGCTATGGAGAGTCATGGAGGAGTTCGGAATTCCCAACAAACTGATCTCGCTAACGAAGCTAACACTAAACGGAGCTAAAAGCCGAGTAAGGATCCGCAATCAAATGTCAGAGACTTTCGACATTGAGGAAGGCCTACGTCAAGGAGATCCTCTTGCAACGCTGCTTTTCAATTTAACACTCGAAGCAGCTGTTCAAACCATGGACATAGACTCCAGCGGCACCATTTTCTCCAAGTCCAGTCAGTTGCTTGGTTTTGCAGATGACCTGTACATTATTGGCCGAACTATGGATGTTGTTAAAGATAAGTTTATGGCCTTGGAGAGGAAAGGTACCGACCTTGGGTTGAAGGTCAATGACGGAAAAACGGAATACATGATCATCCCAACTACGAATCGATATCGGAAAGATAACGTAACGATCGACACACACACATTCAAAATGGTCAATAAGT
>CM055403.1:175270493-175282267 GCA_029228625.1 Pseudolycoriella hygida | reverse complement strand
TTTCGGCAAAAAAAAGCAGTAAAAAAAATTTCCTTTGACATGAAACATCTATCTCCAACAAAAAAATTTTTCAATTTGTTCAATGTTTCTTTGATCTTGCAATTTTTAAAATATTTCGGGCGAGTTTATCAGAAATAGATCAAAATTTAGCGTTAATTTAAAAATGTGGCATAGTTTGGCTGATTGGGACGTTTACGCCTCTTCAGTACACCTTTGTCGCAAGACCATGTGTATATCAGCGTGGGCACATATTGAGTGAGTAATCATCAAATTTTGACCAGTACTTCCAAATGTTACCATAACAACGGATCTACTAAGTCAAAGAGTTTTCTCTTTGAATAATCGAACAAACGAGATGTAAAAGAAAAGTTACTGGGTTGGGTGTGTAGTGTGTCAGGGTGACCAAAAAAAGGGCCGACGGAAGGGGAAAATTAAGTTCTTTTTACAAATTTTTTTTGTTGGGGGTAGATCTTTGTGTGTGTAATGTATATGGTAGCACAGTTTGTATGAGACAAAGGTTGGGTGTTCGAGATAGAGGTTTTATGTCAAAGGGAAAGTTGTTGGGTTCAGTGTGTAGTGTATCGGTGTGACCGCCAAAATGGCGGAAAATTTTCGTCCACCGAAGTAGTAGACGGCGGCTCAAAAAAAACTTTTGATATGTTGTAGAATAAGTTGTAGAGATCATTTTCGGCTACCGAAGTAGTAGACGCTGCGCTTCGGTTTTGCGGCGGCTAAAAAAACTTTTGATATGTTGTAGAGAAAGTTGTGAGCAATAATTATTCTCCGCTTTCAAATTTCACCACCCCAAAAATGTAGTTTGAAAAGAATTTGTTGGTGTTAGGACCGAATGTCCAAAAAAAAATATCCCCAACCAAAATATCCCCGTGGACAAAATATTCACACTCAAAAAATTAAGAAGTGTACTTAGCGCTGCAGGCTTGAAATAAATAACCAACAACAAAAAAGCGGGGTAGAGGGGCGGCAGCCTCCGAAAAGGGTGATCAAGGGGGGAATATCTCACCTTGCGGGGTCTAAGGGGCGGGGTTTGGGGCAGCGCCACATTTACGTAAGGCCGTCTGCAAGGCGTACAAAAGCCCGCCGCAGGCGCGGAGGTGAGGGGGCAGAGCCCCCAACACACAATATAATATCTAATTAATAATACCTACCTATATTCACCATTTCTGAGTAGACATTACATCTGGGGATATTTTGTCTGGGGAAATTTTGTCCGGGGATATTTTGTCTGGGGAAATTTTGTCCGGGGATATTTTGACTGGGGATAATCGGTCCTAGAGCCGAATTTTTTGCGCTCCGAAGCTGTAAGCGTCACCCAAATAGATATGAGTTGCTTCGGAAGGAGGGACTTGCGTCACATTTCCCTTTTAAAAGGGGGATTTGTTGCGATACAAAATACTAGTAAGCTGTTTTCTAATTTAAGTCAATTTGAAACGCATTCTTAACTTTTTGGAAAAGTTTACCTCATAACTTACAGAAAAATAACAAATAAATATTCGTTCCCACAATTAACCGAGAAAAAGTACTACACTTTTTATGCGAATATTTGTGAAATGAAATAGTTCTGTGCATAAACGCAGAAGAAAAGTAAAAATTTGTTCTTTGAAGATGTTGCTAGTGGGTGAACAATTGGCCTTAGAAATCGCAACCTATTCCCGAGTTACACAATTTTCAACAGCAAAAAATCTCGAACTTTATGCAGAGGCAAATCGCAAAAATGTTCCATATTTAACCAAAAAAAAAAGTTGTCTCGGAAATTATAATTGAAATGTCTACAAGTATTACATCTGTAAGGCCTCATCATTCCAAACTTATTGTTGATTTGGAATTTCGACAATAGAAATTTTTAATAAGACGATGGACTTTAGGTCAGAGGCCGCATTTTCGTTTGTTAGCTGGGACGGTAACAAAGCTAATACGAAGAAAGAGCAGGCTTATTGTAATGCTAAAAAAATATTTTATTTTTAAAAGAGTTTTTTGTTGTACACGCGCTGACATCTTTCTTTTTTGTATTTTCCATTTTGCCAAATACTCCCAGTTCACTTGTCTTCACTAACTGGCAATAACTTTTGCTTATTCGAAAGTTTAGTCAGAGTTTTCATTCGTCTTTTCTTTTTCTTATATATTCATTGCTTTATAACCTCATTTATATTCTTCCACCCAGCTTACCTTTAACAGTCAAGATAAACCATCCAAACAAAAATTAAATCAAAAACGTTTTTCTTCGAACGGTTAAAGGTAATGTATTTTTTGCAAAGCTTTTTCTCTTCTGCTACTACAACAACATTCGGAGACGTAACAAAATTTCTATGCATTGAAATAAACAAGTAAAATCCCAGGCAACAACGCAAAGTGCTTAGCAAAAAGAAAATATTAACAAGGAACAGCACTTTGGAATTCATAAATATTTTCTTTTTTTATGGAAAAAGCCGTAATTGAAACGATGCGAAAGTTTATGATAATTAAAGAAAATTAACTTTTTTTATGATTAATTGTCGTTAGTTTTATTTACCGTTTGGTTGAAATGGGTTTTTTGGTGTAATTTCTTCAGTCCTGTTGTGCCGTTGTACGTACTTCACCGCGTGACGGATATTTATAGACTCGTACGAAGTACACAGAGCTTATACATTTACGAACATGTGTGGGAAATTGGAAATTATAGACCTTCTAATAATATTAATGATAATCTGCGCGGGTCAGAGGCTAGATCATTCTGATAACTCACATGGATTCTTCTTAGAGATCCTTTCTTTACCGACCTTTTTACTGCGTCAGTGGTAAATTGGGCATCCGGACAAAACGACCCCAGGACAAAAAACCCCTGGACAAAAAAAACCGGAGACAAAATAACCCCCGGACAAAATAACCCCCGGACAAAATTACCCCCGGACAAAATTGCCCCCGGACAAAAAACCCAACATTCGGAGAGAGAGAGAGAGCGATCGAAATTACAACCCCCTTGAAATTATGGTGTACGCCATTAATCCGGACACCAAATATCCTGACAGAAAAATCCGGACAACCAAAAATCCGGATGACCAAAATTCCGATAACTAAAAATTCAGACGACCAAAAATCCAGATGACCAAAAATCCGGATGACCAATAACCCTGATGACCAAATATCCAGATGACCAATAATCCGGATTATAACAAGCAAGGCGCCGCGCCGCAGGCCTGAACTTTATGGGAAAATAAAAAAGCGGGGTCGAGGGTAGGCAGCCCCTGCGATGGAGGGTCAAGGGGGTGTCGCCCCCCTTGAGGGGTCTAAGGGACGGAGCTCCCAGCGGGGCTTGGGGCAGAGCCCCATGCTTCTAAGGCCGCCTGCAGGGCATATTGTGGCTCGCCGCATTAACATTCCACTACTTCTTGAAACCGGACGAAATAACCCCCCAGGGGTTATCATGTCCGGGTTATTTCGTCAGGGGTTTTTTTGACCTAGAGGCGTAAATTGCACACAAACCAAGTGCGCCATCTATGATGTACTGGGTGCGGAAACTTAGAATGGCGGGTTTGGAATGTCGGTTCACCCCATCAATGTGTTTTACCGGCAGGCATTTTTTGGACCACGTGCTTAACGTGAATTCCGAACCACGCCTAACGGTAGCTAGCATTGTACCATTAGGATTTCTTCTGGTGCTAATTATATCTCCGCCGGTGACGTCATATTTGTCATTCTTCTATGTACGATTCGTTGGAGCACTAAATTCACAACTACCCATGTTATGAGCCTTAATGTGCCTAGGAAAGTTCCTTTCATGCTATACATTGAAGAAAAATATCATACAGAATTTGTCCCCACCAGGCTTGAACCCGGATATTCTTGGTACGTTACCACTGAGCTAACTCGTTCCCACAAATTGAAGACCTTGACTAAGGAGAAATCTTTTGTGGAAGAAACGTGCAAAAATCGCTTCAATAAGTCATGATATAAAGCCCTCAGAGCGAGTGTAACATATTTAAAACCGAACGAAGTAAGTGTCTTATGCGATCACAAGGTAGAGTGTAGTTGGACTCACTGCCTATGGGTCTCGGTTTCGATTCCCGGGGGAAAACGTTCATATGGTGTTTCCTAATTTTGAATGTTTAGTCTCTGCTCTAATTAGATCTACAGACTCTACAAAATTTGACTTCTTATTTGACATAATACGTTTATGGTAAAATAGATATGAAATTCTTACTTCTGCGCAGGTTTTTGCGGTGTTAAAAACCTGCGCAGCAGTACAAAGTTCATATAGATTTTGCCATGACTGTAATAATGACCCCACGTAAGATGTCATAATTGCATTCACAAAGTGCAACATCTACTTTCGAATAGAAGCAACGAAAATAAATTTTCTCTACAAACAGTGGGTATGAGAGCCTATTATTTGCGAATTTTTTTATACTTTTTTGGGAAATTTTGGGAAATTTTGATTTCAGGTCCCTCAAAAGGCTCATAGCCGGTTGAAAACAATGCCATTGTGTTACATTACCCGATACGAGAAACATTTGTTCTACACCTTTCTTGTTGAGCCCTCCCTATGTTTTACGAGGGTAGCCCTAGTGCATATCTCAGCCATCACACTTCGCAGAAAATACAAATTAGTGAAGGTATTGGAGCCTAATGAAGATTGAAATTTAAAAATAAAAATTTTGCTGAGCAAACAATCCAAAATTTAGAATTTCCAACTTGTCTGGAAAGAGATGCCCTCATAAAGTTTACTATTAAATTATTATTTGGAAATTTTTTATACTTTTTTTTGGGAAATTTTGGGAAATTTTGTGAAATTTTGGGAATTTTTGTGAAATTTTGGGAATTTTTGTGAAATTTGTGGAATTTTTGGGAATTTTGGGAATTTTTGGGAAATTTTGGGAATTTTTGGGAAATTTTGGGAAAGTTTTAGTGAATTTGGGAATTTGTTCCCAAATAATAGGCTCTGATGGGTATGCACAACAGGCCAACTAACGGGTCTAGGAAAGTTTGCGTTTACCACGACGTTTGTAAGCAGTTGAATTTGGACCAGGGAGTTGGCGAGTTTTTCGTTCTGGAGTACACGTAAAAGAAATTTGAAAAAAATATTTTGTACGTTTGTCAAAGCGACATAACTCGAGAGACTCCCTGGAAGGAAGTCAAAAAATAAATGTTAATTTCGAAGATATCTATTTTTGAGCCGTCAAATCTTTAGGCCCGCACGAAGATCGAAGTGCTTCGAAAATGTGTCTATTGCGTTTACCACGACGTTTGAAGCCATTCGAATTCCGACCCCTGAGCTGATTAATTTTTGTTTCAGTGTGTAAATAAGAGAAAAATAAAAAAAACTTGTGCGTGTGTAACGGATTGAATTTGGGCACTGTGTGGCCAAGTGCCGTCGATCTAGGGCCGTTTAAGTGGTTTCTAGTCTTTTGTATATAACTCAAGTAAATCTTTTCTGAGATTTCATAATTTTTTTTGCTTGAAAGACTTGGGCATGGCCGACAATTTATGGAGAATTTTTTTTTAAATTTGAGTCCTTAGAATTAGCTAGGGCACCAAAACCGAGTCTATGCTAGGGCCATACTTGTTTTTTGTACATAACTCGAGTAAATCTTTTCTGATTTTAATAAATGTTTTTTGTTTGAAAGATCTGTGTATGGCGGACAATTTATGGAAGAAACGTTTTTGGATTTGAGTCCTTGGACTTGGCTAGGGCGCTAAGAACGAGTCTATGCTAGGGCCATACGGGTTTTTTGTACATAACGCGAGTAAATCTTTTCCGATTTTCATAATTGTTTTTTTAATCAACAGGTCTATGAAAGCCCAACAATTAGTGAAAGAAACTTTTTTAAGATTAGGCCCGAGGATATAGCTAGGGCACTAAAAAAAGTTTCTGCTAGCTCTACATGTTTTTTGCACATAACGCGAGTAAATCTCTTCCGATTTTCTAATTTTTTTTTTGATCGAAATGTTTAGGAATGTCTCCCGTTTTATGGAAGAAAATTTTTTGATTAGAAGTCGCACTCAGTCAGGACCTTAAAGGCTCCACTCTGTTTGCCACATCTATTCTAATACGTACGGGTCCTTTGCATATGTTTTTTATTGGATATACTTGCGCCAAAAAAATGTATATTTGCGTTTTCTTCGTTTCTCTTATTTCTCTCGTTCTCCATGCTACCACGAATGGGAACTTTTAGATAAATAGAGAACGAGAGAAATAAGAGGATAGCAGAACACGGTGAACTGCTGCCAAGTCAAATTTCTTTGGCTGTACGACAATTTATGGAAAACAATTTTTTGAGTTTGTGTCCTAGGTCCCGAAAAATGAGTGTCTACTAATGCCTTAAGAGGTAGTCGAACGGCATTCAAAACAAAATTTGGGTCCGAAGACGTTTTTTTGCAAATTTGTAGATTCAATAGAGGGGAATTTTTTAAGATTAATTAAGAATTTCACAAGATCAATAAACTTTCGTTATATTTTCGACGTTATTTATCATCAAATATTTGTGTTCTCTTTAATCATTATTTTCCGAGGTGTCACAGCTCAATAAACTTTTTAAGAGCTCGCATTAACCTGGGCTCAAGTAACTAAGAGAAGAGTACCGTACAGTACAAGTCTAAATGTGAACCAATCGCAAGCAACAGTATGTAGTAAACCGCTTTTATGAATAAAAATTTTACAAAGTTTAAAAATCGTGTCACCTGTGTAAAGAAACAAATTCTCCCAAAAGAATTTTGTCAATGTTCAGACGTGCGTTCAAAGAAAAAGTTGCTTACTTAAAACTTTCTTTTCTTAAACGCGATAGAATTACGTAAAATTACAATAGGTATCGAAAACAAGCGACAAGCAACAAGAAGAAATATTTTAATTTTAAGTGGCTTTTCTTGCCGACATTCACTCCCGTGTACATAGGTGCTGCAAATATTAGATTGGCGAAGTGAGTTATTTTTACATTTTTATGAGATTTGGATTACAGGAAACATGAAACAACTTTATCGTTTTTTTGGGGGGATGGGTAGGTAGGTGGTCCAACTCCACTTATACTAGGTACGGTACCGAAATAATTAGCCACGATATTCGCATTAGAGATGAGTGGGTTGCCCGAAACTTCGAAAAACCCGGACCCGAACCCGAATTGTTTTTTTCGGGCTCATGAGTTTCGGGTTTCGAAAATTTCAATCGGGTCGGGTTCGGTTCGGGCCGGGTTTGGGAACAGTTCGGGTTTTGGGTTTCTAAAAATTTTATCGGGTCGGGTTCGGTCCGGGTCAGGTTGTTGTATCATTTTATTCGGCTCCCGATCCTTTATTGACTTTTTATATTTAACAAAACTCGTCTAAATTTTATCATCTTACATTACACGAACTTTGTTTTAGTCTAAGGTCCGTGAAGAATGC
Source organism: Pseudolycoriella hygida (assembly GCA_029228625.1). Lineage (NCBI taxonomy): Eukaryota > Metazoa > Arthropoda > Insecta > Diptera > Sciaridae > Pseudolycoriella > Pseudolycoriella hygida. Next base: position 175,274,902 of record CM055403.1, on the reverse strand, counting down.
AGACGTCGGGCCTTGAAATAATTTTTGTTTCGAAGTAATTTGGGTTGTGAGTTTCGAAAAACTTGAGTGTCTGGTTCGGTCCGGGTCGGGTTTTGAAACAGTTCGGGTTTCGGGTTTCGAAAAAATTTATCGGGTCGGGTTCGGTCCGGGTCGGGTTTCGAAAAATGGTCGACCCGCTCATCTCTAATTCGCATTACAAATTGCATCACAGAAAATTTCAGATTAAAAATGATGAGATAAAATTACGAAAACTTACAAAAATTATACTTACACCTTTAAGTTCTATCATCATTCGATTGCGTTGTCTGTTGCGTCGTTCAATTCACGTATGCCACTTGAAAACTTGCGAATGTTGCACTAGTTATGTATGTGCCTTATGGTTTGTGCTCTGCCGCATTCGTATATCGAATTTCCATTGATGCATGGGCAAAGCGACGCTGATCCGTTCAAAATCGATTCAATCGTCTCTTGTGTCGCCTAAATTATCTTTGTCTCGATAAAAAATGTAGAACGAATGTCATGATTTCAATCGGAGGCTGATTCGACGTCTTCATAGATCGGAAGTTCAGTGTCCATTTCGATTTTGGTGCATTCTTTCAGTGCTGCTTCTTGTCTGACTAATTCCATCCGTACCGTAACCTGAATAACGAATTTCATCTCTTTCACTCTTTCAATGTGATTTATACTAAAATGAGACAACGCACATTCATTCGTTCCCCAGCGGTAGCGGCAATGTACGTTTTACCGATGGAATTGGCCGTCTATGGAGGAAGTGTGACGCTATATTGCTTATTATGTGCAACCATTCGGCTTTTGTTGGGTCCACTGCTTCACTTACAATTCGTAGTGCACATTTGATCTGAGTTTCTGCTCTGTTGTCATGAGAGCTGAGAGCTTCTTGACATTACCATCGCCCGTGCAGTGATTCTCAGTGTTCTTGCTGAGCATCCCCAAGATGAACCTGTCAGTTTTTGGATGACTTTAATTCGAGACCTAAGTTTTGTTTTGATTCGTTCCAAATTATAACGATGAGTAAGACTCTGATCTTAGTGCGTTACCTAAATATATCGATTAGCCGTGTATTCGACTGTGTTTCCTCTCATTTTGAGGTTCAGTTGGCGATTTGCTTGATGTTTGCCTAAGTGTAATACGTGTGTGGAAATTATGTTTTTTCCCGGTATCCAAATTCGATTTCCCGATTTTTCCCGTTATTCGCTAAAATCGGACTGAATTTCCCGTTTTTGAGAGTAAAATTCCCCGTTTTTGAAAGTAAATTCCGAACCCAGGGAACATGCTTTTCTTTCCCTCGGTCGGGTCGTGGCCCCAAAACAATTTTTAATTTCACAAATTTTTACAAAAAATCCACTGTGCCCTGGGTCAAATAGATGATATTAGTGAACAAAACTCATTCGGTATTGTAAAGTAGATAATAATAGTAGTAAAGTAGTAAAATTTTTTTTTGGCAATTTTTAGTTATTCTTTGGCTTTTACTATTTCAAGTTTTTTAGCTATTTCCCGCTTTTATTAGTTTACCGTTTTTCAGTAATTTTCCGATTTTTAGCCATTTTCCGATTTTCGTTCATTTCCCATTTTGCAGTCATTTACCGATTTTTAGTCATTTCCCGATCTTTGTTCATTTCTCATTTTTCAGTAATTTCCGAATTTTTAGTCATTTCCTAATTTTTGTGCATTTCCCGTTTTTCAGTCATTTCCCGATTTTAGTTCATTTCCCGTTTTTCAGTCATTTCCCGATTTTGTTCATTTCCCATTTTTCAGTAATTTCCCGATTTTTAGTCATTTCCCGTTTTTCACTTATTTCCAGATTTTTAGTCATTTCCCGATTTTCGTTCATTTCCCGTTTTTCAGTCATTTCCCGATTTTTGTTCATTTCCCAATTTTTGTTCATTTCTCGATTTTCGTTCATTTCCCGTTTGTCACTCATTTCTCGATTTGACGTCATTTTCTAATCTTCTCCCGATTTTCGTTACTTTCCCGTTTTTCAGTCATTTCCCGATTTTCGTTCATTTACCGTTTTTTAGTCATTTCCCAGTTTTTACTCATTTCTAGAGCTGTGTGGGCATACCAAATTTGATGCCCAGCCCATGCCCAATGCCCACTTTTTTCAAAAAAAAAAATGCCCAGCCCACGCCCAAGGCCCACTTTTAAAAAAAAATGAACAGCCCATAATGGTTCAACCATTCAAGAAAGCGAAAGGAATTTACTAAAATATTTGCCTTAACAGTTAACGCTTAACTTCAATATCACTTCACGCTGCGTGAATCACGCACATTAAATTTTACAAAATAAGAATTACGAACTTTCTGCGAATTGCGATTTGAAAACGTGCAGATACGAACAATGCGCTAGCAAAATGTGATGGATACGTTAGACAATATAGAACAAGAATTAATGAACAAAAAGAGGAATAGCGATACATTCATTCTGTACTCAATGCTACCGATGCTACCTATTGAATTAAATCTGTTGTGGGCGACGTGGGCGCCGACAAAATTTGATAATGCCCACTCCCGTGTCCATGCCCACGGAAACTTGGGCAGCCCACTCACCGGTACTCATTTCTCAATTTTTGTGCATTTCCCGTTTTTCAGTCATTTCCCGTTTTTCAGTCATTTCCCGTTTTTCAGTCATTTCCCGTTTTTCAGTCATTTCCCAATTTTTGTTCATTTCCCGCTTTTCAGTCATATCATGCTCGGAGCGGTAGCGGAGAGTGTGACGCAGTCCCCACACCCCAAAAAAAACGTCCACAAACCCAAAAACCTCCATACGAAAACCTTTGGGACAAGACACGATATATAGGCGAAGTTTTGAGTTTTTTCCCCTCGCCCCCCTTCCCCTCCAAATTATTTAAAAAAAAAACTACGTCGCAGCAGCTTTCCAACAAGCCCTCCCTCATCAAAATCGGTTGAAAATTGGCTGAGATATCGCCAATCAAAGATGACCAATTCCTATGGAAAAGTGGTCAAATTACCTTTGTAATTAATAACAATTTTATTCCTGTGTGGTGTGTCAACGATCTATGTATCTATCTACTTTTTTTTCTCGAGAACCGCTCAAGCGATTTCCTTAAAATTTTCAGGGAACGTCAGTCTCGGCCCCAAATGAAAAATTTCATCTGCCGCTTTTCCGGGAAAATTCTGGAAAAGCCGTGGCATGTGGAAAAGTGTTCAAAGTGGTAATGCACGGAGTTTCGAATTTTAGCTCCGAAGTGACGATAGCTAGAGAGTTGGTTTCTTCGGGAAAGTTATAGAGTTTGATCAGGAGAATTTTTTGGGATCTTAAGAAAATGGCTGCCAGCGGTCAAACTGACGCCATCTTGAATTTTCCCAAGCAATAAATTAGGTTTTTTTTGTTTTCGAATTTTAGCTTCGGAATGACAATACTTAGAGAGTTAGTTTCTTCGGGAAAGTTATAGAGTTTGATCAGAAGAATTTTTTGGGATTTTCAGAAATCTGCCAAAGTGACGCCATCTTGGATTTTTGTAAGGTTTAAATTATTCTTCGTATATTAATAATTGTAGAAATAAAATTTACGGCCCCTAAAATTGAAGAAATCCCTGCTTTATGCTTCTTTGGGTTTTCGATTTTTAGCTCCGGAATGATAACACTTAGAGAGTTGGTTTCTTCTAGAAAGTTATAGAGTTTTATCAGGAGAATTTTTTGGGATCATAAGAAAATGGCTACCAGCTGCCATAGCCGCGCCATCTTGGATTTTCCTTTATGCTTCTACGGTTTTCGAATTTTAGCTCTGGAATGACACTACTTAGATAGACGGTTTCTTCTACAAAGTTATAGAGTTTCATCAGGAGAATTTTTTGGTATCATTAGAAAATGGCTGCCAGCTGTCATAGCGGCGCCATCTTGGATTTTCGTTTATGCTTCTACGGTTTTCGAATTTTAGCTCCGAAATGACACTACTTAGAGAGATGGTTTCTTCTAGACAGTTATAGAGTTTCATCAGAGAATTTTTTGGTATCATTAGAAAATGGCTGTCAGCTGTCATAGCGGCGTCATCTTGGATTTTCCTTTATGCTTCTACGGTTTTCGAATTTTAGCTCCTGAATGACACTACTTAGAGAGATGGTTTCTTCTAGAAAGTTATAGAGTTTGGTCAGGCAATATTTTTAGGATCATAAGAAAATGGCTACCAGCTGTCGTAGCGGCGCCATCTTGGATTTTCGTTTATGCTTCTACGGTTTTCGAACTTTAGCTCCTGAATGACACTACTTAAAGAGATGGTTTCTTCTAGACAGTTATAGAGTTTCATCAGGAGAATTTTTTGGTATCATTAGAAAATGGCTGCCAACTGTCAAAATGACACCATCTTGGATTTTTTGCTAAATTTTGTATAAGAATACCTAGACAGTTGGTTTCTTCAGGAAAGTTATATGA
>CM055403.1:175196301-175264729 GCA_029228625.1 Pseudolycoriella hygida | reverse complement strand
CCTCTCATGTCATTTCCTCCTCACCCTCCAAGCTACGGCCCTCTTCCCTGTCAAGGCTTGTTACGGGATTGACAGAGACGAATAGATCCTGAAAGTAATCCTGCCAGGTTTTCAGGACCTCACCCTTATCTGTAACTAATTCGCCATCTTTACCCAAAATGCTACCGCAGCCCTCCTTTTCACCACCACGCCTAATATCCTTGATTGCCGACCAAAATTTTTTACCCCTTCCTTGACCAGCCTCTTCCAATTCCTCCCCAACCTTTTTCCACGACCGATCCTTCGCTTCCTTGACTAGAGTCTTAACCGTCTGCCTGCAAGCCCTGTAAGCCTCATGCTTTTCGTCCGTCTTATCCTGTAACCAAATCAAATACAGCTTCCTTTTCTCTACTACCGCCTTTTTGATATCTGCGTTCCACCAGCCTGTCTTTTTGTTTCTACCCCCACTAGAGACACTACCTAGACATTCCTCAGCTACGCCCAAGACAAATTCCTTAAAGTTTGCCCACTCAACCTCAATGTCTACGCAGTCCGGAGGAAGCCTTTCGAAAGCTTCACTGAATTTTGACATAAAGCGAGACTTAACTTCCTCGTCCCTGAATTTTCCCACACGAAATTTCCGAACCACCACTTTTTTCCTTTTAGCCTGACAGAGTTTACTAACAGAGAGATGGGTACCCAAAAGGTAGTGGTCTGAGCCAAATGTGAAACCCCTGAAAACACGTGTGTTCCTGACTTCCTGTCTCCTGTCCTGCTCTATAACCATGTAATCAATTATTGACTTGTGCCCCAAACTATTATTAACGTAAGTGTACCGATGGATCCACCTATGCCGAAAGAAAGAGTTGGTTACTGCCAGTCCATTGAAATCGCAGAAATCCAACAACCGCTTTCCGTTTGAGTTTAAAACATCCTCCCCGAATTTGCCCACTACCCTTTCATAGCCGCCACTGGTCTTACTGTTTCCTATTCTCGCGTTGAAATCCCCCAACAGAATCACACACTCATACCTTTTTTGCTGACAACATCCCCTAACTGCTCGTAAAAGGTGTCAAGATCGCCAGCACTGCTACCCTCGCACGGGCTATAAACACTAACCAGCCGATAAATACCTCCTGTCAGCTTAATGGAGACCCACATGATCTTTTCACTTACATACCGCACGTTCAAAACAAACTTTTCTAATTCCCTTTTGATAGCCATTCCAACTCCCCAGTTCGCCCTACCAGACTGAACACCAGACGAAAACACTTTATAACCGCCCACCAGTTCTTCGCGCTGCCCTTTTGTCCTAATGTCGCTCAACGCTAATATATCTACACCATAATCCATTGCCAAGTCCACCAACTCACCCTTGCGACCCCTAAAACCCCCATTAACGTTTAGACTTCCAATAAACAAACCATCAACCTTTTTACATTGCCTGATCGTCAACGATGGGGTACCGTTCGAGTCCCGCATTGGTCGTACCCCGTGACCAACACTCGTCCGAGGCTGCCTATGACCGTTTTTACCAATAATGAATACAGTGGGACGGCCTGGTAAGCCGAACCGCACTGGAAGTTCAAGCCTCAATGGGGACATCACACACGTGCCTGAGATGCTAAGCGCAAGCTCATTTATTTTTGCCAAAAAAGAATTGCTATATGAATAGCGAAGAAGTTAACCGTAACCGTAGACAAACACCTACTTGAAATTCTATACCAAAATCACAAACACAAAACGCCGATTGTTTTGCATGAAGAAAACAAAACAAACACCCGAAAAACGCTGTAACTTTGAGGTTATGTGAGCACTACGTTGCTTGAAAAGAAAATGCAGATTTTAATTGATATCTAAAAAAGTTACAAAAACACACACTAATTTAACTTAACTTATTTACGAGAAACTGTGATTTAAAACGCGAAGAGGGCAAAAAATAAACGAAACTTACTCAGAGCAAAACAAACACGTCCATATCTGCCGCCATCTTGACTTGAACTCAGACACAGTCATTTTTTCCGTAATTGTAAACCGGTAGTCGAGTCGTTTTTTTATTTTTTAATTGCATCCTTTACGTACTTGTATGGAACTAAATTTTTTGGGAACGATATCCGATGATCACTTTCAATAAAATTTTAAGACCCGTACGAAGAACCAAGTACTTCGGAAAGAGGTCTATTGTGTTTACCGCGACGTTTGTAACCAGTCGAATTTTGACCCGGAAGTAAGGGGAAGCACCGATCATTGTCCTTAGATGTCGAATCAGAAATAAAAAAAATGTCCGTCCGTCCGTCAACACGATAACTCAGGTAAAACTCAACCGATTTTCAAAAACTTTTTTTCCCTGATCGAAAAATCTTTTAACCCAGATAACACAGATCACACTTTTTAATGTGGTTGCCCACTGAATGTACATTAAATGTACGAAATTCAATCACAACAAAAATCCTTTTAAAAGGGAAATGTGACGCAAGTCCTTCTTCCTCCTTCCAAAACAACTGATATCAATTTGGGGTGACGCTTAAAGCTTTGAAACGCAAAAATTCTTTTGGAATGTTTTCATTTTTGATTAAAAAAATGCGTCACAAATGCCGGACCCCCCAATGTTATAGTTTTTCTGTTCTTTCAGCTTTCACAACGCAAAAATTTGTCATTATGTATGGCGTATTTTTGAACAGGAAATCAAATTTTTGCGTATGACAGCTGAAAGCGTAGAAAAATTATTACATTGGTGGGTCCGGTATTTGTGACGCATTTTTTTAATCAAAAATGAAAACATTCCAAAAGAATTTTTGCGTTCAAAGCTTTAAGCGTCACCCCAAATTGATATCAGTTGTTTTGGAAGGAGGAAGAAGGACTTGCGTCACATTTCCCTTTTAAAAGGGTTTTTGTTGTGATATCAGTACTTTTGGAAGTTTCGGCTACTACTTCCATGGGCGAAAATAATCACCTCAACTTCCTCTACAACATATCAAAAGTTTTTTTTTTGAGCCGCCGCCGCCGCCAAACCGAGCCGCGGCGGCTACTACTTCCATGGGCGAAAATAATCACCTCAACTTCCTCTACAACATATCAAAAGTTTTTTTTTGAGTCGCCGCCGCCGCCAAACCGAGCCGCGGCGGCTACTACTTCCATGGGCGAAAATAATCACCTCAACTTCCTTACACCATATAAAAAGTTTTTTTTGAGCCGCCGCCGCCGCCAAACCGAGCCGCGGCGGCTACTACTTCCATGGGCGAAAATGATCACCTCAACTTCCTCTACAACATATCAAAAGATTTTTTTTGAGCCGCCGCCGCCGCCAAACCGAGCCGCGGCGGCTACTACTTTCATGGGCGAAAATGATCCCCTCAACTTCCTCTACAACATATCAAAAGTTTTTTTTTTGAGCCCCGGCCCATTTTCCGCCATTTTGGCGGTCACCCCTATACACTACACACCCAACCCAACATCTTTCCCTTTGACACCAAACCTGTATCTCGAACACCCAACCATGTCTTATACAAAATATGCTTCCGTACACACACACACACAAACACATACATATGGGCTTTATATGGCGCCTTCTAAGAGCCCTGGCGCCCAAACGAGGCCGGTACCCCCCTTTTTTAAAATCTCATATGGCGTAGAATGCCCAGCCGAAGGTCCCTGCAAAATTTCAAGAAAAGATATCGAGCCGTTTTCGAGAAAACTCCAAAAAAGTGGGTTTTCATACAAATGGCTCTAAGTAACTAACTAAGTAACTAACTAACTAAGTAACTAACTAACGTAGGATGTTTCCATTAACTTTGGTTTCTATGAAAGTGCACATTTTGTATGGAAAATGACGATTTTCTAAAGGTCATATCTCCGGATCCACTGGACCGATTTTTTTGAGTAAAAAGTCGATTTTAATCAGAATTTTACATAGAATCCGAAAAACTAGGGCTCAGAAAGATACGACCCAAGGCAAAAGAGTCAAAATCTAGCTGTATATATGGTTCCGAAGTCTACGAAAAAAAATTTTCTGAATTTTTTGCTCGTGGGGACTTGCGTCACGGGCGCATTGCTACCGCGCGCCCATGATGTTGTTGAGAATATGTACACAAAATGTACAAAAAATGGGCCTGTAAAGTGGTACAAATTTCGATGTACATAAAAGCACATTTTTTGTGCTATTAAAACTCGAAGTTATTGCACTAGATAACAAGTACATTTTTCGCACATTTTATGTGCGTGATAAGGTGTACACGTACACTATTCCCATCACATTTAGTGTACCAAAAATGTGCTTGTGATGCAGTACATTTTTTGATGTAAATAAGAGGCACATTTTTTGTGTTATTAAAACTCGAAATTATTGCACTAGATCACAAGTACAGTTTTCGTGCGCGATAAGGTATAAACTATTTCTATCACACTTAAGGTACCAAAAATGTCCTTGTGATGTAGTACATTTTTTGATGTAATAAAAGGCACATTTTTTGTGCCATTAAAGCTTGAATTTATTGCACTAAATTACAAGTACATTTTTAGATTATGTGCTTCGAAAAATGCTCATCATATTTTTAGTCCGTGAATGGATATCATGGCTGCTTTTGGTTGGGTAACATTAAAAAAAAAATCGAATTTTAAAGGAAAAAAAAAAGAAAAATGTGTTCAAAGAAAAAAGCTAACGGGGAATAGATTTTTATTGTTTCGCTTAAAAACATTTTCAAGTAACAATTAAACAATGAAGATGATACAATAATTTGAATGCAGCATCAACGTGTGCAGGGATATAAAACCATTTTGTAAATGTACAACCGCTACACTGTAGCGGCTACAGTGTATTCGATCAAATAAATTCAAATAACACTCTGTGTAGTTTGTTTAATTTTCATTTACTAGCATATCTTCCAAAACTTTTTCTCTCAGTACAAGAAAAAGTACATTTGATGTACTTTCTATAATTTAACACTTTATACAAATTTAACACACCAACACATAAGTATCCGGTGGCACAATTGGTAAAGCAGTCGACTCATAATCCCGAGCGTCTTGGGTTTAAGCCCCGCAAATGGCAGAAATTTTTCTAATAAAAAAAATGAGAGCTTGGCATAAAAAAATGTAGATGGAGTACGTAGCGATCATCAGAATGAGAAAAACCGAAATAGAAAAGTCGGAAAACTAAATTAAATTTTCCTTTCTTTTCTTACATAACATTACATGTACATGAAATGTACTAGTAATTCACACTAAAAAGTACATTAAAGGTACATTAGTTGTGTATTCAAAGTGTCTTAAATGTACATTAGATGTACATGTAATTCACATTTGATGTACATTAAATGCACTTCTCGTTCCAAAGAAAAGATGTAACGGTAAGGGCGATTTTTAATATACATTAAATGTCCTGGAACTGGAGCACATTAAATGGGATCAGCACATTTTCCGATGGCACTTTATGTACATTTCGTGGGGTAAATTGTTATCTGGGTAAGGGATTGAATCTAGGCCGCCGAGCAAGGGCCTTTTGAGTGGTTTTTGGTCTTTCGTGCAAAACTCGAGTAAATATTTTCCCATTTTCATAGATTTTTTTGTTTGAAAGATCTGGGCATGGCCGACAATTTATGGAAGAAACGTTTTTGTATTTCAATCCTTGGACTTAGCTAGGGCACTAAAACCGAGTCTCTGCGAGTCTCTTGTGTTGAAAAATTATTACTTTGCTTTAATTTTTTTGCGTATCGAAGATGAATGCGTCACCCATCTCTCATTTCAGAACTTTTGTAACTGGAAGAAAATCGTTTTGATTAAGATGCTTAATGCGTCACCCTTTTCTGATTTGAGAACTTTTGTAAGCAGACATTGCGTCACACCTCCTCTTTAAGAGGTTTTTTTGTGCGGATACCAGGATTGGCTGAACCGATTTTATGAGCAAAAAAGCACTTCGGCCTAAAATTTTGCGTAGAATGCGGGGGTGCGTCGCAAGGGGTGGAAGTCAAAGAATTCCTGTATATGTTCCTTAGTCTAAGAAAAAATTTCTTGTACATTTTTGACGTGTAAGACTTGCGCCACGGCTCCTTACTACCGTGGGGCCTTGATTAATCTCAAAGCCCCTATCGGATAACGTTTAGAGTGGAATGGCAAAGTCTCCTCAACCTAAAAGTTTGACAGAATTAACTTTAACGCATGTAGTTCATAGAACAACATTTTCAGGGTGAGGCTAATTTGACATCCCACAGAAAAAAATAGGATCTGAAAAACCAAAAGACATGAAGATTTATGGGATTCATAGGTTCCATAAGGTGGTTTTATGATATTTTCAGTATGTCAAGTATGAGGAAGACATCCCGAGGTAGCCTGACATTAGTCAACGTCTTCCGAGGTCTAGAACTCGACACATTGTGGGCCGAAATTTTAGTCCTATCCGATAGAGTCTTTTTGTGGGATAAATTGGATTGGTATTTCATAAAATGCGGGAAGTTATTAATTCATCGCTGTAGCTGTGGACGACACAAAGGTAATTATTAAAGCTCACGAATGGCAGAATATGTTACATGTTAACCTATTCTTTGATTGAGGGCGATGTCAAAATTGTTTGTACGTTCCAATATTAGATTCGAGACTCACTTCGTGGAGCCGAAGGTCTCCACCTAATGTAGTTGGGCACGTTGCACAAATTGGTTTGTTAGAAACACAAAAATTCTGCCACTGCATGCTTTCTCCTTTTTCCAAATTAACAGTTAACTGTAATGCATTTTGTTTGAAATTTAAATTTTATCACAACATTGTTCTTTGATTTTTTTTTTACTTAACTCCGTAACACTAATGCATGGCACACAAAAGTTGAATAAAATGCGCTTTTATCACGTAGTATGCAACGAATGACATTTTCATATGCTCAATTCTATATGAAAGCTATGTATGGCGATAACGTAGTAGTAGCGACCATATTCACTAGGGAGCGAAATGTTGTTGCAGCTGTTGAATTAGTTATGGAAACATAAAATTGAAAACATGCTTTTGAATCTAATATTGCGAAAATTTTTGCTCGTGCCAATAATGTAAATAATTAACAGGTTTGTGCCATACGCTATTCTATAAATTCGGATAGCGTTATCAAAATTAACCAAAATATTTATGCAACCCTCGTTTTCAATTATATCCATTACAAAAATGAATAAATGTTTGCGATATCTAATATAAAAACAATTGCAGATTAATGGAGGTGCCTACCTGGCGCAACTTTAACCGCACAGTTCCCATAAATGAGAGATTGGGATTAGCGTGAGCTTAGTTTGCAAAAAGCTCATCGCTTTACCTTCCTAAAGCTTTTTTTGAAGAGTGAGTACAGGAACGAAAAAGTGAAAACCGTCAAGTTTCTAATATGTATGGTAAATGAGAAACTTGTCGGTTTTCACTTTTCCGTTCCTGTATGTGAGTACTAGTACCCATTGACCCATTTAGTCCATAAGACCTGATTCCTAAAAAAATGTAAAACCGAATTCGAACGCAATATTCAATAGGAAGGCCAATGACTTCCATCCTAAAAGTAATGTAGTTCTACAGCGTTGCTTAATGTTAAACAACTGTTTTCTTAAGAATTCTGAGTAATGGAACTTCTATGAATTCAATTGTTTAATTTCATACAAAATGTGTGTAAAAGAAAGGCTATTTTAACTAATGTGGAAATACTTGAAATCAGTAATGACACATAAATGCACTTATTAGTTCGTCTTAAAGATAATAATCCTTTCATAACTGTATGTATGAAATTCTATACATCACTTGACTTGTTGTGAACTACAAGCGAATTTCAGTCATTTTTGTGATAATGCACCCCGCATTTAGTGTTCGTTAGCTTGTTAGGAAACCATAAAAAGTTATTAAATACAAAAATTGTAATACGACGTGCGATCACAATGTTTCCTCACATTATAGGAACAAAGTCGAACAAAGAGTGAGTAATGTTCGATATATAATACGATTCTGGAAACAAATTTACAAATTTCGCTCCTTTTTTTAGAATTATTTTTTTTAATCCATTACAACAATTACAGTAGAACTCAATTATAAGTCATCGTACAAACAAGAGGGCGAAATTAATGCTTCTACTGTATGACGTGTTCGGGGAGAATAATGTACGGTGACTTTTAACTTGCACGCGAATTTTAAGTCTTCTATTTCGCTCAGAAACGTAGGGTGACCAACAAAGAAGTAATTTCTCATGTGGCTTTTCATGTTGAAGTTCAGTGCAGAGACTTGATATGGCGGCTAGGTTCTCCAGATGGACTAAAAATGTGAGCAAATCTCATCATCACTTGACATTTCGACACCATGCATGCCATATCATGTCTTTGGTTAAGTTTAAAAAGAAATTGTACAAGTTTTACTGGAGTTAGCTAGTTGACATCCCATACTGGGCTCTCATTTGCTTGTAGAAAAATGACAAAACGGTCAAAACTTAAACTCAGAGTGAATTTGGTTGCAAAAATCGTTTTCGTTTGCTGTGAAGTTGCTTGCAATCGTACAATTCCATTCGTGTAAAGCAGTAGTAAACGATTTTATGAATGAAAACTGAAATTGCAACCAACTTCACTCTGAGTGCAAGTTTTGACCGTTTAGACGTTTCTCAACAAACAAGTGAGAGCCCCGCATCTTCGACATTGTTAAATTTGACATTTCACAATTGCGTTGCAGTGTGCAGAATAAAGTTTATTGGTGACCCAGTCAATGTTATATGGCTAATCCCATCATAACCCGAATATTGTAAATTACAAATGTCAAATTTTATGAAAAAGAATTCACCAATTCACAACACTTTACCCCACTTTACAAAGCAGTTCATTTGGGATCAAAATAAAAACTGTATGGAAACTTTATGTGGATTACGTATCTGCAGCATAACAAATCAGCCTGAATTGTGTATGGGTTGGTGTGCGATGTGTACGTGTGTCACGGACGAACTGGAAGGATTTCAGCGTTCGTTGGACCACAATCGAATGCCATTTTTCTGCGACCCTTGAGCTTCTGGTAGGCTTGCTTCAGGATGCAATCGATAACATGCGTTCAGGCTATCCTCATAGCCGGCAATTTCAGCGATGTTGGTATGTTTATCATGATACTGACCATCGGTAAAACTGCGTTGACAGATGCCGGTAAAGGGGCTGTCCCTAAATCACGTAACACACTTACCCCCCCCCCCCCGTCGTTGTCACACACTGTAACAATCACTCGAACCCCCCCCCCCCTGTTACGTAACAAAACTGAGGAATTTAACAAAAACAAGCAAATGTTATGACGTTCGACGTGGTATCTTATGATTTGTCAAAACTAGAGAAAGATAACTAGAAACAATAGTATTGCGCCACCAAGTGAAAAGCATATAACAGATGATCACAAAAAATTTCTCGTATGCGATTTTGAACAAAATAATTAAAAATATAAGTTTTTGGTTGTGGTTTTTCTACAAACCCCTCCCCCCCCTCCCCTAAAGCCCGTAACAATCTGTCACAAATTCTTGTAAGCATTTTTCAAAAGTTTTCGTCATAAAGAAATAAATCAAAAACAATTTCATTCAAAACCTAACATCATAACCTGTCACTATACATCGCAATTCAGCAACTGTCAAACTCGCGTACGTGGCTTTCTAAATTTATGAGATTGGGTCAGAATATCTCCGCCAAAATATCTACAGTCACAGTATCTGAAAGTCTGAAAGTCAATATATCTACAGGTCAACAATATCTACTGGTCAAAATATATACGCTACTAAAATCTAAAACCAAAATGTCTTTGTGGTCAGATTTGAAGCCTTTACGGGGCGGGGTTTGGGGCAGAGCCCCATGTGAGTAGTAAGTCAGTGAAGCGAAAAAAGCTCGCCACAGGCGCGGAGGTCTAGGGGGCAGAGCCCCCTACGTCAAAGGATTCTACATAGTAACAATAATGACGAGTATCTGCCGTCACTTATTCTTTTCCGCATTATTATAGAGGTTGTAGACATTGTTGTTTCGGTAGATATTTTCGACTACAGACATTTTTACATGGTACCATTTGTCCGTATGTATTTACGTCTTATATATTTTGGCTGTAGATATTTTGTCTTGTAGACATTCTGACCTAGAGCCAAATTTATCAATAACACTAACACTTTCAACACTGTGTCAACCAAACGTAATGAATATTGCCAGCAAAAGTCGCACGACCGGTTCTGATGAACATTTAAGAGCATTTCCCAAAAATGTGAGCTGTCAAATTTGCGATATTTTTTTTAACAGAATCCTGTGTTAATAACGAATTATTTAAAATCATATGAATCAGAATTCTAAAATTTTAAGTATGAAAGTACAGATTTGCTCTGAAATAACATCGCAGAACAATTTTCGACCTTCATGCTCAAACTTTTTGAATTCGGATTCATCTATTATTCGTGTAAGACTCATCCTCTCAGCTGTAATTTTGAATAATTTTTTATTTACGAAGGATTATGTTCAAAAAAAAACATCGAAAATTTGACAGTTCACATTTTCGCAAAGTGCTCTTAATATTATTTTCAATTAGGGCTCGTGCTACATCGCCTAATAAATATTATTGAAAAAGCAATTGAAGGCGAAGAGGTATGTTCCATCATTTTCTTGGACATATCCCAAGCATTTTTTGAAATTCGTCGAAATTGGTCGAAATTCCAAATTATCAACGTATAATAAAGTATGATGAAGTATAATACTCATACATAACCAAATCCTGAAACCAATTGGGTATACGGTTGTCAGCTATGGGGATGTGCACAAAACCATATAAACATGATACAAACATTCCAAAATAACGTACTTAGAAATTTAGTAAATGCTCCCCAGTATGCCAGAAACAGCGACAAAGCGACATCCACCGTGACCTCGGAGTACCAATGGTCAGTGACGTAATTAAGCAACTAGCAATCAAACATCAAAATAAACTGACGTAACATGAAAACCCAGAAGCACTCCAACTCTTAGATAGCAATCAGATGACAAGACGACTCGAAAGGACCAAACCATTTGAACTAGTCGAGCAAGTGGGGTAACATCAATACTCAATGATCCTATAGGTTGGCAACAACAATCAGCCGAAGTGCAAATGTAATCAATGGATTTTTGTGTAACGAATTGTAAAACTATTTAACAGTGTAACCATCTCAGAGATGACCAGTTTTAATTCAAATTAATAAATAAAATTAGGGCTCGTGCAATAATGACGTCCATAGTGGCTCAAAAACGCTCTCCACGGTTCTCTTTTTGCGAAAACTTTATTAAATACTTAAAGATTGCCTCACCTAAATCTGAGGCTCCACAAGTACACTTAATTTTACGAAAATGTTCATTGGACCCGTACGAAGTACGAAGGTCCTATACGTTTACTACAAACAATTTTGATGTAACATGGAGAAGTTCGAGGTAACAGTTGGGGGGATGCATTTATTATCGTCTAAATATGACGAATCAGCAATAAAAAATATGTCCGTCCATTCGTTCTTCCGTCTCCACTTTTTTCCAAACGACTCAACCGATCACCCCAAACTTTTTTTTTTCCTGAAAGATACATGCCTCTTATGATTCAAGTTCGAAGATGAGCAAAATCGATCAAGTGGTTCCGTAGATATGGTCGAGGAAGTGACCAAAAACATGGTTTTTCGAGGGTCGTAAATGTCTCAGCAAGCATAGCACGGAAATTGCTTATGTTGGTGTCAAATGAAAGGATTTGATGTCAGAAAACTGGGAAAAAATTTTTGTGGGAATCGGGTCAGGGGTCAGGGTACCGGGACCAATGGAATCGACGAAATTGAGTTTCTTGGCCATATACAAAAATAGTTTTTCGTGTTTATTTCCTTAACTATGCAATATGGAGATTCACTGTCAAAGGCAAAGTTGTAGAGAATGAAAATTTAGGGTTCACATGTTTCAGGGTTTTGGGTACAATGCTTCAATCCTGGGATATGACCACTTATAGAATTGGGAGGGATAATCCATATCTCTAGAACTATAAGAGTTTGAAAGTTGCTTCCAAAGGCAAAGTTGCAGAAAATAAAATTTTAGAGAACACGTGTCTCAGGATTTTGGGTAAAAATGCCTCAATCCTGGGATATGGGCACTTCTAGAATTGGGAGGGATGATCCATATCTCTAGAACTATAAGAGATAGAAGGTTGCTTCCAAAGGCAAAGTTGTATAGAACAAAATTTTAGAGAACACGTGTTTCAAGGTTTTAGGGGAAAATGACCCATTTCTAGATTTGAATGGCCTGAGATGTACTTCGGTAGGGCCTTTGACATTACCTTGGGGTATTTCTCTGGATCTTTGAAATTCTTATAGTTATAAAAGAACATAAAACGTAGGATTGTTTGCTTATTACTATATTAACATACGTTCGAGTATTTTGTTCTATTTGCCACATCTATTCTGTTTGTCACTTTTCCATTTTCATTTACTCAAAGTCAATTTGCGAAGCATACTGAGAATAATAACACAATATACACTTGAGCTAAGTGAAACTGCTAAGTTAAAGGTACAAGTCCTTCTCATTGAGACTACGTGCCCACCGTGACAAGCAATACAATGTATATACAACACTTTTACAACTTTTAAACAACAATTGTACATCGTTTTCGTCGCTTTATAGAAAATTAGATGGGTGCTAAATTAAAGGTGTGTGCTTCAGACTCTAAAAAGAATGGAGAAAAGAATATTTTCGGGAAAAACAACGCAATAAAAATAAAAGTAAATTTTGAGCAATGAAATAAAATAAATAAAAAATAGAAGAGTAAAATTCGTGAATAAACATCTTCTTATTAAATAGAAAAGAAAATATTTTTGAAGCGTGGTAATCAACGTTTTTAAGTACTGCAAATAAAACTTGGAATAATATTTTTGTACTGTGCATAATCTGCGCCAAGTAAGTCAGAGTTCCTCTTCCTTTTTTTTTTGGTGTTTTGAATATTATACCTTGAATGTAACGAAAATTCGCATTAAGTTTTTTTTTCCTTTTCCTTTTCAAATGACATCCATTCAAATCTCGGTCGTTTCACAGCACAATACATAATTCATGTAATTTAATATGGAAAAGCTTAAGGAATTGCTATGATAATATAAATAAGTAACCGTTTTACAGAAAACATGTCCGTAGTAAGACCGTTGAGAATAAAGTTTCAAGTACATTTTGCGGACAAAACATTCGGCAAAACGTCGTCGACAGTTGTAGCAATAATATATAATTATATTATTATTATTATAATAAAGAAAATGCACAAAAACATTTTTAATGGCATAATTAAAACTTACCATTTATCCTTCGCTTTCCATACAATATCGTAATCTTGATTTCGTATACCCGCCAGTCGTTTTATTATAATCACGTTTTTATGTCTTACATGGTTGTGATAATTTTGTTATTGCCCCTCGTTGTGCAATGTCGTCTTTTATTTAGCGTTGTCACGAAGTCATGTACTGTTGGCTGCTCTTGATGGGTTTTTGTTTCTGCAGAATTTCCGTCACAATTTCACTGAAAATTAACGAAAGGCAATTCTAGCCGAAAAGATTATACACATCTTCAGCATTGAGTGAATGATTGGTTGACGGAAAATTACAAAGATTTTGTAATGAAAATGAAAGAGCATCATTAAAGTGACGATCGGTGGCAAGTCAACCGTATGAACTGACAGTGTTTATCAGGTAGAGGTGTAGACCGATATTTTGTGAGCCCATGACGTGCTTCTCGCAGGCAGCCACAGAAGGAAGCATATTAAGCAACAAAAATAACTTTTTGCATTATTCTGCAGTCACAGAAGAAGAAAATTGGGTCAGGGAGCTGCTCAGCATTCAAGCTCGTGAATGCGATTGCTTTTCACAGCTGGCTAAATAAGTTTAAGTCTTGTGGAAAGTTCTTCGAGGAAGAAAACACGAGATTTTCTCTCAGCTGAAAAATGCACTCCTGGATAGACTGTGGAGGTATCGTGCATGACGTAGAGGTCCTCAGTAGTGCGGCAAAGGTTAGTTGAAGGAACGGAGGTCAGGAAGGACGATATTATGGAAAATTTAGGTGTTTCGTCGGTGCAAGAGTCAGCATGGGTGAGCCGTCTGCGCTGGCTCGGGCTCGTTTAGAGGTGAACGGGCGGACCAAATCCTGATGCCCGCCCGGCCCGAGGCCCGATTTTTTCTTTAAAAAAATGCCCGTAGTGCCCGCGTCCCGAAGAAATTCTTCGCCCCGTAAAATTTTCTGCCCGCGCGACGTACGCTCGGAAAGTTTTCTGCCCGCCCGATGCCCGACCAATGTTTTTGAGGGAAATGATTGACTTTAGGCAGAACGAAACTCGATATATAACACTAGCAATACACTGCAGTGTAGCACTGTTTTAATTGCATCGTGGCGTAGTATTTTATTGTCTAATCAGATTTCAGAATTTACTCAGTGCTGTTTGAGATAAAAAAGAGAGAACTCTTCTCTTCTCTTGTTTTCTGTAGATCAAACCTTCATTTTGCCGATTAACAGGTGCTCACTCACACTCATTTCATGCTTCACTGCACTAGCGACTTCATTTCTTTACTTATTGCTCCATATTATTGTTTTTTTCCCCGAAAAGTTTTCGCCCGCCCGACATTTGTAGTGTTTTGCTCGGGCGGCCCGAAAAATCGGGCTGCCCGCTCACCTCTATCTTGGATGCGCATGGAAGGCATGGAAGGGTGGTACTGTTGAGTTTTAGCAATGGCATCATTTAAATGTTCCAATAAAAACTCAAATGTTCCAAAATAAAATGTTTTTGTTACGTTATTTATTGGTTTTGTTCCAAAAAATAATCTTTTTGTTCTAATCTTGAACACCGGATTTTCCAATGAATAATACAAATGTTCCAAAAGAAATTGATTTTGTTCCACAAAAAAATGGTTTTGTTCCAAAATTCGTAAAAGGGTGAAATTCCAATTTTTTGTGGAACAAAATCAATTTCTTTTGGAATATTTGTATTAGTTGTTGGAATATTTCTATTATTTATTGGAACATTCAGTGATCAACATTGGAACAAAACAATTTTTTTGGAACAAAAAGTTTTTTTTTTGTAACGAAAGTTTTATTTTTTGTAACCAAAAAATATATTCCTTTTAGCAATTATCAACATTGGAACACTCAGGTAACATTGAGCGGGCGGAAAAGTATAACTGTAACGCATAAGCGCATCAGTACACTTTGTATTGATTTGGTAATTCATATCACTTTTGTTTGGATCATCGTGTAATTATATTTCGTTTGTTCAGAATAAAGCTGCTGTCTTTTGTTGACTGATGAATTTAAAAATCTTACAGGTACTTTCCTAGAGTTGCGACATATAAACCTTACACCGAAAGATACTTAATGATGATGAAATCATGCCCACAGCGGTAGCGGAGGGCGTGACGTAGTCCCCACACCCTAAAAAAAACGTCCACAAACCCAAAAACCTCCATATAAAAACCTTTGGGACAAGGAGCCATATATAGGCAAACTTTTGAGCTTTTTCCCCTCGCTCCCTCCCCCTCCAAATTATTTTTAAAAACTACGTCGCAGCAGCTTCCAAACGAGCCCTCACTTATCAAAATCGGTTGAAAATTGGCTGAGATATCGAGGTTTCAAAATAACATTTTTCTATGGAGAATAAATTTTTCTATTGTTCTCATCACAATGGAAACTTTTTTTCTGATCTTTCGGTTTTTATCTATCTATCTATCTATCTCGAGAACTAGACAGCCGATCTTCCTGAAATTTTCAGGGAACGTGAGTCTCTCTCGGCACTCGAAAAATTTCATATGCCGCTTTTCCGGGAAAATTCTGGAAAAGCCGTGGCATGTGGAAAAGTGGTCAATTTTGAGGGTTTTTTAGGTAATGCTCGGAGTTTTCGAATTTTAGCTCCAGAGTGAGTTTCATCAGGAGAATTTTTTGGTATCATTAGAAAATGGCTGCCAACTGTCAAAGTCACGTCATCTTGGATTTTTTGCTAAATTCTGTATAAGAATAAATAGACAGTTGGTTTCTTCAGGAAAGTTATGAAAGTATCAGTGGTATCAGTGGTAAGAATTGGTGACACGAAGTGTTCCGAAGGTAGCCGAAGGTGACATGAAGTGTTCCGAAGGTGGCCGAAGGTGACATGAAGTGTTCCGAAGGAAGGCGAAGGTGACACAAAGTATTCCGAAGGTAGCCGAAGGTGACACGAAGTGTTCCGATGGTAGGCGAAGGTGTTGGAGAACAATTTTTTTGGGAGAAAAATTTTGTTGGAGAAAAATTTTTTTCGGAGAAATTTTTTTTTTTTAAATAATTTTTTCGGAGAAAATTTTATTAAAAAAATAGAAATTTTTTCAACAACTGAAACCTCTTAAAAGGTAAAGTGTGACGCAGTCCGAAAGTCCGCTTCCAAAATTAATGATATCGCTTGAGGTGACGCTATCGCTGATAATACACAGAAGTTCGTTTGAATGGAATCTTGTGTTCAAAGTTTTAATTTCCTGAAAAAATTATAGCGCTTTTTTTAAAACAAAATTACGTTGTGTTAAAAAATTGCGTCACAAATGCCGGACCCAACGACGAAATAATTTTTTTGTACTTTCAGTTTTTCCGCTGCAAAAATTTGACTTTTATTTCTAGATTTATACACAGGTGGAGGACAAGTCAGAGGTCGAAGCACTGCGCATTCCGAGGATTTGTTCACCACCGTGGTTTAAATCAGCATTTTCAGTTACGCTTTATGCATACTATTATTACTAAAATAAAGTAGAAATATAATTGACAAGTGAGAAACGAAGTAGGGAAATAATTGACAGATGTTGAAGAAAGAAGGGAAGTAATTGACAGATGGGAAATAAAGTAAGTAAATAATTGACAAGTGGGAAATGAAGAAGGGAAATAATTGACAAGCGGTAAATAAAGTAGGGAGACAATTGACATGTGGGGAAAAAAGAAGTGAAATAATTGACAGGTGAGAAATAAAGTAAAGTAATAATTGACAGGTGGGAAAAAAGAAGGGAAATAATTGACAGGTGAGAAATAAAGTAGAGAAATATTTGATAGGGGGTAAATAAGGTAAGGAAATATTTGACAGGTGAAAAATAAAGCAGGAAAATATCCAACAGATGGCAAACTAAGTAGGAAAATAATTGGCAAGTGGGAAATAAATAAGGGAAATAATTGACAGATGGTGAAAAAACAAGGGAAATAATAACTGTCTTAAATAACTTATTTTCTGAATCTAACTTCTGTGAGGAAATCTGACGATTTTTGTCCGTCTGCGCATAAAACAATGTTTTGACTTTTAGCCGTTTTCCCACTAAAACTTTACGGCTTCGGCAGCTAGGGAGCATAATTGATGTGTGTTTCATGATTGTTTAATCATCCCAAACTGATAAATATAAGAGGTTTATTTCATATTGTTGCGAATGCTATATTCTCTAGGGGCGAGGTCTAATTTAGCCACCAAGGTATAAGTACTTGGACCGCAAAACAATAAATCAATAGACCAACGATAAAAAACACTACTTACCGCCCAATGACAAAAACATTGTTCATTCACTTTTTTTTCAGATTTTTGAAACGTTTCACTTCAATTCACTTCACTTTACTTCGTTATAAACACGACATTTACTTTGTCTTGAACAAGTTACTTATTCATTAAATCTCACTAGACTTTCTCAAATTCCTAAATTAAATACCCGTCATAAACCGTGGGAACAACACTCGGAATGGTCCTATTATCATAATATCTTATTTTCATTGCTACTACACAATGAAATATTGGCGATGTAAGTGGTTTTATTCTCATTTGGCACTTTATGTTTGTTTGTGGCTTTTTTTTTGAAGAAGATCTACTAATAATCGCTGAAACACAGAAAAAATATCATATTTTAGCCATTAGAGTAAAAGAAAAGCTCTATAACTGGAATATAGTTTTCCCACATTCTATCCATTTATAATAAACACAATAATTCCTCCTAATGATATCGTGTGCAATTAGTTCATGACATTCTTACCGTATATAGTTCCACTCCCATAACATAATACTTATAGAAATACACCCAGAAGGCACTTTTTGGTACACTCATGGGGACAATCAAAGAGATGTTATGAGATACTTAAGATGCTTAATGGAATGGAATATTATTATATTGTTTGTAATGAAGTTTTTGGAATTTTCTCTGATGGTATCAGATGGATGGATTTGTGGATGTTTGTAATAAAATTGATATCAGTCATTTTGAAGTATAATTTGCGGAAGGGAAAAGGTTTCCCTTCCGTGTGTGTATCAGGCATTTTAATAGCACGATAGATAATAGTTTATTGCATGGTTAGTTTGGCAAACGTTTTACCTGCCATTATTAATGATTTAAAGAGCTAATTATTATAATAAGACAATCGAAATGCTTACCAGAAACACAAGCTCAACCTCTCACATATTTATTGCCACTTGTGTAGAATTAATATTCGTTGAAAGATTATGAGGAAGATTTTAGTGGCAACTGAATATGGCAATGGTATAACCATTAATGGTTACTTTAGCGGAATTGTATAATGAGTGTTTGAAGCTCGGTTTCAAGTCGATTCCTTCCATTAAATTTTAAAATAATTCTGAATTTGATTGTTTACTCAGAAGATAGTTGCAAATGTTCTTTACATGTTTCCGAGTTTTACGAGTCGCCTGCGGCGAGGTAATGGCGCATTTACCGAGCATCAACATGTAAGTAAAATATTGTACATAACTGCTTCCAAATAAGTGACTTTTTCGTGTAAGCCGTTATTCTTAGTTTAAGAGTGAAAAATAACGGACTACTATTTATTTATATATTTATATTTATATATTTATATTTATATTTATATATATATTATATTTATATATATATATTATATTTATATTTATATTTATATTTATATTTATATATTTATATATTGTAACGTTTTCATGGTTTTTTAACGAGGGCTATGACAGCAGTCATAGTCACTCTTTTTCCATGTCAGCTAGAAAATAGTAGACAATAAAATTATTATCAATCAACTATTATGTGTACTATCAAGCTACGAATATTTTGCTGATTATGAATGAAGTTTTCGTTAAATTTACGAAGATTTTGAGAATATCGGACAGATCTTGGAGAAGTGCAAGGAGTACAACATTGAAACAGAGAATTTGTTCGATGACTTCAAGGCAGGATACGAAATTGTTATCGGAAGTAAGCAAACAACAACACTGAACGGAACGAATAGTCGAGTAAGGATCCGGAGTCAAGTGTCAGAGAATTTCGGCATACAAACCTACGCCAAGTAGATCCTCTCGAAACGCTGCTTTGAATTCGACCCTCGAAGCAGCTCTGCGAACTGTACAATGGACATAGACTTCAGCGGCACCATCTTCACCAAGTCGAGTCAGTTAAAATAGTTCGCAGATGATCTGGACATACTGGACGACCATTAAATCACGAGCTCAGTCAGATTTCTAAAACATCAGAAATAGTCAGAAAATTCTTAAGACCAAGCCTCTGCCTCAAGCCTTCCTTAAGGCTCTGCCGCCAACGCTACTTGAGACTCTGTCCCTAAAGTCAACTTGAGAGTACCAAACCCAACTTAAGACTCCACTTCTTGACCCTCTTTTTTTGAAAATCAGATCAGAAAGGTCGAACTTTCAGAAGAAATTATAACTTTGTAGACAATAAACGACGAAATTTTAGTGTTTTCTTCGTGCGGAAATATTTCAGGATTCTTTGCTTGTTTTCATGTCAATCAAACGTAAGCAAGGGACTGTTCCGATTAAGGGCAGATGTTGAGGGAGATAAGGCCCTCAAAGTATTGTAGTGTGATTTAAATAAGAAAGTAAAATGATAGGAAAACTTTTACGTAGAACGAAGGAAATCGCACAAAGAAATGCATGCACCGAGTGTTTAAAATGTCGATTATTAAGAGGCGATAGCTACTTTATGCTTTCACACTTCCTGTCCGTCTGTGTGTCTGTGCACTCTTCATCGATGATTTGTCATCGGGTCATCGGTGATTTATCATCGGTGTCATAGGTGATTTGTCTTATAAAAGGGACAGCTGTCAAAGAGACAGCTGTCAAAGAGACAGCTGTTAAAGCGACAACTGTTAAAGTGACAGCTGTCAAAGAGACAGCTGTCAAAGAGACAGCTGTCAAAGAGACAGCTGTCAAAGAGACAGCTGTCAAAGAGACAGCTGTCAAAGAGACAGCTGTCAAAGAGACAGCTGTCAAAGAGACAGCTGTCAAAGAGACAGCTGTCGAAGGGATAGCTGTCAAAGGTAAAACTGTCAAAGGGACAGCTTTCAAAGTACTGGTTGTCAAACAGACAGCTAGCGACAGCTGTCAAAGTAACAGTCGTCAAAAAGACAGCTCCTCTTCGCCTCTTTGAAACGTTAAACTTTTGAAACGTTTTTCATGGCTTCGTTTTAGTGAAAGACATCTGCAAGATACATAAACTCTTCGTTATAAAATAATCATCAGAGAATGGTTAAAGTTGCATTTACCATGCTCTACGAACCGTTTACCTAACCGTCGATGCGTGAGAAACGAAAACTGAAAATTTTATTTTTATTATTAAAAATTCAATTCCAGCTCTTTTTATTTCTATTGAAAAGAACTTACAACTTAAACAAGAAATAAACGCTTGGCGAGCGCAAAAACTGCTATAGAAATCTTTGACGAGAAAAAATGCTAACGAACTTACTGACAAACAAAAGAAATTAAAACTTAATTTGAAAACCGCACCGACATACCATACTTCTGCTCGTTAATAAGCAATTCGAACTTTTCGTACACTTTTACACAACTTACCAACTTGGAAAAACTATATGAAAAGTTTTGCTTCTTTTTTTTTCGGTTCACTTTCTGTAAGCTCATTTTATATTATTACATTTGTGTGAGAAGGGAAATCATTTCATTGAATGTACGTAGGTACCACGTAACGGAAAACGGAAAAGACTTGTAAGTTAAATTAAGTGTAATGTTACCTTCTGTTCAGGTATTTAGAAAATGAATTTCTAATGCAACGCTGTTCCACCTCAACGATTTTATTTAATTCAAAATTCGAATAATATTATAATTGCATTTACTTGGAAAATTGGCACCAGCTTAGGGTCGAACTTTTCAGCATCACCAGTGATGGGTGTGTGTTTCGTCAGCTTTCCTTCGAATTCAACCAGTGAATACTATGTCGATTTGACGGAGTCAACTCGTTAACATTCCCTGAACTTGGATGATTGCAGGTCGTTGACAGCGAACAAACCGAAACTAATGTCTGAGGTGCGATTGAGTTTTTTAATAAGCCAAGCTTATCATCCGGCAAAACCTGAAGGTATCGATGACTCAAGATGACGACATGGCATCACTCAGTTGCAAACGACATCCTTTAACTTGTCTGTATGCTAGCTATTAGCTACTCTATTTTAGTAATCATAAATTCCCAAGAAAATTACAGAAATTCTCGATATTTTCCATCAATTGCAAAGAACTTTTTTGGATGTTGCGAACAGTATTCAGTTACATTCCAGATTCAGGTCAAAACTGCCTTTGAGAGGTGCGGGAAAATTGCAACTTTATTCTTCAAAGTTATAGAATTGTTCATTCGACAATGACAGCTCTTCAAGATATTTGGGTAATGCGTTAATTTGCGTTTAATTTGCGATAAAGTCCAAGCTAGCACTAAAAATAATTTTGTATCTGTTTCAGGAAGTTTTAGGGGATTCTTCACTTAGCAATAATTAGAAGAGCTATGAATGTACAGTGTACATACCAGTCAACTTTCTTAAGTATTTTGTGAAATAAAGTAGGACTACACTATTGCCATGATTTCTGGATTTATGTAAGTTTTACATTAGAATTACATTAGACAAATAAAGAGCAGTATTTATTTAGTGGACTTAAACACCCCGGTGTACGGTCCCGGATGACCAAAAACTAAGCCAAAAAAATTTGGACGTACGCTCTGTCCATTAGCGTCCATTCCAATAAATTCCTACTGTCCATCCATACTGAACATCCATTTCGATAACTCGCGAGTCAATATCATCATTCAACAACACCTGTCGTCCATTAACATTCATTGTAATTATTAATAAACCACTAGTCGATCAAGTTAGCCCCCTAGGGAGCACCCCGTGAGGACACTCTGAAGGCTTTGGAGGGGTGGGTGCGAGGGCACTCGTAAAGCTTTCTAGAGTGCGGGCGCTTTTTACCCCAATTCCGTCCTAACCATCGTTCGTCACTTTGTTGGTCATCCCGATACAACAACTTTACCTTTGACACCAAGCATCTCACATCAACCAAAAAAAAAAAAAATTACAAAAAATATTTACTTTATACCGAACACGAGGGGTGACGCACTTCTGCGGTTTATGGAATAAATGGAATAAATGGAATAAATGGAATAAATGGGAATAAATATAATTTGTGCAAACTTTTTTTTGAACTTATTTGTCTAACTTGTGATGTGTTTGGTTCAGATATTTTGCAGAAACAACAAAAAAAATTTTGGGAATAAATGGAATAAAAGAATAAATGAAGTGCGCCACCCCTCGACCGAACATCTGCTCCTCACGAAAAAACCCAAGTCATTTTATTTCATACAAAAAAGAAAAAAAAATTGCAATACACACACGCCCGAGGGGTGGCGCACTTCATTTATTCCATTTATTCCCATATTTTTTTTTGTTTTTGATCAAAATCAAGTCTATTTGAGGTTTTGACGAATTTGAAAAAATTATCATTTATTCCAATATTTATTCCATTTATTCCCATTTATTCCATTTATTCCCATTTATTCCATAAACCGCAGAAGTGCGTCACCCCTAGCACACGCCACATAACGCGTGTATCATATTTCCGTTATTTTCACCTCTTCCTTTATACTCGCTATATACACGCGCTTGCATATAAAAAATTTTTTCGTTTCACTCTTCTGCACCCGACGTGCAGGAATGAACGTAGAATGGAAGAATCGAAAGAATATTTCATATGCATCGAGCGTTTAAAGAAGAGTGAAACGAAAAAATATTTTATATGCAAGCGCGTGTATATAGTGAGTATAAAGGAAGAGGTGAAAATAACGGAATATGATACACGCGTTATGTGGCGTGTGTGTATTGCAATTTTTTTTCTTTTTTGTATGAAATAAAATGACTTGGGTTTTTTCGTGAGGAGAAGATGTTCGGTGTAAAGTAAATATTTTTTGTAATCTTTTATACACAAAAAATATTTTTTTCTATGGCAGTGGGTATAGCGTTACACCAAAATAACGGGATGTAACGCTGAGCGTTATTCACAAACAAACATTGCGTTTTTATAATATGTTAATTGAAATGGGTATATGAAAGTATAGCGAAAGTAGGAATTCAAATTCCAATCACCGATGAGTCCGGTGCCCCCGGTGAATAATCAGTGATTCCACTGTGAATAATCGGTGATTGCACAGTGAATCGGTGATTCCACAGTGAATCATCAGTGATTCCACGGTGAATAATTGGTCATTATACAGTGAATCATCGTGGATTCCATGGTGAATCATCGGTAATTACTCAGTAAATAATCCGTGATTCCACTGTGAGTCAACTGTAGTTCTCCGGTGAATCATCTGTGATTACCCTGTGAATTACATGTGAATCCCCGATGAATCATATGTGATTCCCCGGTGAATCATCAGTGATTCCACAGTGAATCATCGGTAATTCCATAGTGAATCATCGGTGATTCCACAGTGAATCATCGGTGATTCCACAGTGAATCATCGGTGATTCCACAGTGAATCATCGGTGATTCCACAGTGAATCATCGGTGATTCCACAGTGAATCATCAGTGATTCCAAGGTGAATCATCGGTGATTCCACAGTGAATCATCGGTGATTCCACAGTGAATCATCGGTGATTCCACAGTGAATCATCGGTGATTCCACAGTGTAATCATCATTGATTCCACTTTGAATCATTCCATGGCGAATAATTGGTGATTATACAGTGAATCATCGTGGACTACATGGTGAATCATCGGTAATTCCACAGAAAGTCATCCGTGACTCCACGGGGAGTCAAAAAAATAGGGTTCGAGGAGCAAAGAGCCTAATGGTGTTTGGGGCAGAGTCCTATGGTAAGTGTAGTTCGTTCGGATTTTGGTAATAGAATTTATTAATAGAATTTTGTACTTCTGCGCAGCTTTTTAACACTGCAAAAACCTGCGCAGAAGTACAAAATTCTATTTGATGCAAAAATATATTTCCATAAGTGTAATATGTTGGTTGGAAGAATAGAAATTAAACAGTGATGATCCGGTTCCAAAACCCGCTATAAGTTAAAAATGCTGGATGCAAGAGATCGAATGGTCTAACTAAAGAGTTCAGCTACCTGGAAGAAAGCTGTTTGTAATAAGTTTTTACAAAAATCGAAGTAAAAAGCCTTTATAGCCAGTGTTTTAAATAGAGAGTTGGGTTTCAAGGGGCATATAGTGCAATACATGGTAGTTTTTCACCTGAGTATTTGTAGAAGCTTTGCAAAGCTCAATTAAAGGACGGAGGAGAATTATTTCATTTTTTTTATTACAATTAGTGTTCTATCGTTAATAGAAAGCGGACGAAGGTCACTGTGGGGTCCATTATGACATTATGAATTCGATATTAGGGAAAGTATCATGAGTTCTGTAAAATATTGAAAAATAATCCGAGTTCCTTTGAAATAGACCCAACTTCTGATCGTGTTTGTGCAATCCTACACTCTACTCTGGCTACGATAAACTACTACAGTAAAATTCGGGTGGAAAATTGCTGGATTGGTTCGTCAACTGTTTGAATATCATTTATATTTTACGAGTATGTTTAAAACGCAAATTGTCCTCGGGAATAAAACGACAAAAAACTGAAAAAAAAACTCAACAATTTCGTTCACGTAATGCAATCAACATTCTGTAAAATATTGTTATTCATTTTGACCTATCATATCTCTACTCGCAAAAAAAAAACTCACAAAATATTTTAGTAATTTTATTCAATCCATAGAATTGGAAAATAGGCTTCGTGAGAAACGTGACATTGATATTAATCGAAAATATTTAAATAGACAAATAAACGCAGACAATACGTCCCTCTCCATGTATAATAGCACAGTTTTTCCAATTTTCGTCGTGTTTTTTTCACCCATGGTATATGTTTTTATGATTTTTTCCCTAGGATATAAGAAAAACCTTACAGTTTGACGGAGAAATTCATCCGAAATTATTCTTAACACGTTGATCATATTTGTGTGAGAATTTTTTCTTCCTTCAAATTGTTTTCGATTTTTCTCTTTGTTATCAGCATTAAATGATATATTTAACATTCCCATAAATGAATAAATTTGATTTGAAGAAAATATTTTTATAATACGTGCAGATTAGATGTTGCTGATAAAAGTCAGGATATTTAGTGTAATTATTAACTTTGACAAAATTGTGATATACAAGACAAGAGAAGCCAAGAGTGGCACAGGAAAATCAATGTGCAAAATTGATATTTCTCTGCGCATCTTCATCCAACCCTGAGCATAAATGGATAGAATCGTGAAGAACAACAAAAAAACCTCGAAACGAAAGAGACAATCAGTTTTTGTTTTAAATTATACGGACTGTACGGATAGAAAACGATATATTGGCTCAGTCCTCTATCACAACCTCCGAGTAGGTGAACAGAGGGAGCAATTTTTGACTCAGACTATGACTCGATGCGCACGAAAACAGTGCAAAAATAAATGAAGCAAGAGATTGGACGACATATGAAGGAGACAAACTCAAAAACTCTCCTTCCAAGCAGGGCTTGGATTGAATTGTAGAGGGCAGGGCGAGCCCTAGCACCTTGCCTCTAGTGGGCCTGTTGTGCGCAACCACCATGAATTACCTTATGTTCTGTTTGTGCGATTTAGGTAATCTAAAATGCTGCTGGACGGTAAGCTCCAGATAATGTTATGAGGCAGGATGTATGCCCCTAAGCATTTTGCTCTGGCAGATATATATGCAGGAGATTTGCAGAGTAAATATGCCGCCGAGTAGAGATGAGTGGGTTGCCCGAAACTTCGAAAAACCCGACCCGAACCCGAACCCGAATTGTTTTTTTTTTTGGTTTCATGGGTTTCGGTTTTCGAAAATTTTAATCGGGTCGGGTTCGGTCCGGGTCGTGCCTGCAAACAATTCGGGTTTCGGGTCTCGAAAAATTTGATCGGTTCGGGTCGGGTTGTTGTATCAGTTTATTCGGGCCCCGATCCTTTATTGACTTTTTATATTTTACAAAACTCGTCTAAATTTTATCATCTTACATTACACGAATTTTATTTTAGTCTAACGTCCGTGAAGAATGCAGACGTCGCGTCGGGCCTTGAAATAATTTTTGTTTCGAAGTAATTTGGGTTGTGAGTTTCAAAAAACTTGAGTGTCTGTTTCGGTTCGGGTCGGGTTTTGAAACAGTTCGGGTTTCGGGTTTCGAAAAATTTTATCGGGTCGGGTTCGGTCCGGGTCGGGTCTAGAAACAATTGGGGTTTCGGGATTGGAAAAATTTTATCGGGTTGGGTTCGGTTCGGGTCGGGTTTCGAAAAATGGTCGACCCGCTCATCTCTACCGCCGAGTCCAGATCCCCGCAATTCGGACTATTGCTGCGACCGATGGTGAATAAATATTTGTTGAGAAAACAGTGGCCCGTGAATATTCCAGTGATCCTTTTTATGTTTTTCTTGCTGAGCGACAGGATGTATCTAGAGTTTTTAGGATATATTTCAATACAGTTTTTGGCGTGACTGGCGTGATTGAACAAAGACCAGTGTTTGTTGAACGTCGTTCGTTTCCATCGGGTAATATGGTTTTTAAAAAAAGACGATGACATTTTCAGTATTGGTTCTGGGCCCGACTGAGTTACTGCAGCACCAGCTCTATTCCACTATGGCTGCGAACCCACACCAGTGTGACTGTATTAGAGCTGGCCAATCGTTGAATGTTATCCCTACATCGTAGTACCATTGAAGAATAGATTTTATGAGCTGTAATAGCTTTCAGGGCGCTTTGACTATATAAATAATGTTCGATTATCTGTATTTTTATCGAGTGTTATACTACTGCACTGAAATAATCCAAAGGTTTCGGGTAGAAAGATCGAGCAAAGCGATCCCAGTCCAAATGATTTATTTACCTGAAGCTCAGGACAGTGAATTCCAGCTCCGGAGGTGTTGTCAAATTTCGAGCCGTCTGTGTACCACGTAAGGCAGTTGTTGTTATTTACAGCTGTGCCGCTTAACCAGCTTTCTCTTGAAGGAATGATAAGTTTGAATTTGTTGTCGAATCTGTAGACTGGGGTAATAGAATCGAACGGCATTTCTAAGTTTGGCGCTTCCTTTATCATTTGGTTCCAAAGTGAAGCGTGGCCGTTGTGATATTTGATAAGCAGCAACGGTTGATGCAAGCCAACGCAGTTAGCTCTCGCCAAGGCTTCAACTTAGATATGAAGAGGTTCTATATTTAGTAGCGCTTCGAGAGCCGCTGTGGGAGTTGATTTCGCCGCACCTGTGATGCTAATCAGCGCTAATCTTTGTATTTTTGCTAGCTGTTCTTCAACAGTTCTGATTTTTCTGATTTTCCTTGTATATGGTTGTTCCAATTCAATTTTGGGTCAAAATCCATTCCCAACACTTTAACTGATTGGGATAACAAAATTTGCTTTCCGAAGATTTGCGGTGGTTTGAATCCAGTGAAAATTCTTTTCATAGTGAAAAGCATGAACTTGGTTTTGTCAGTGTTAGTCACTTGTTCGTGTTGATTGCACCAATCTTCTATTATTTTGAAGGCCGATTGCATCAAGCCACATAGTGTATTAACATATAGGCCGATTACTATTACCGTAAGATCATCTTCAAAGCTTTGGGAAAAATACCCAGCATTGTTAAGTGCTTTCAGAAGGCTGTGTTTTACCGAAATATACAAGAGAGGGTCTATACGCCACCCTGAGGGCCGCCTTTGATGGTGATTACTACAGTTTTAATCAAACGTAGTCTAGCAGATACTATTCTGCTGCTAAGCATGGCATAGATCCAACTAGTAGAGGTATTATATGCACCATGTTTCCTACACGAATCTATTATCGAAATGAATGTCATGCTGCTGAAAGCATTGAACAAGTCGTTGAAGCCTCCAAGTGCAAACTGAGACTGGTGCCATAGCTTTTTCGATTCTGTTGACTGTTTGGTGAAGTAGGGTAGGTAGAAGTACACTTATCGCTCACTTCCGTGGCTGATAGGCGTGTTGGTTTGGGTGAATTTTTTATTTTTGTAAAGTATCATCTCTTAAATGTCGATCTACTAATTTTTCTAACGCTTTTAACATGAATGAGGTGAGACTCTTCGACCTAAATGAATTTGCAAGTGTATGCGTGAGTTGACTGAGTTTAGATATAAAAACGACTCTTACATCTTTCCAGGACTTTGGGATTTGAGTTAAATGTATGCTAGACCTAAATAACTCATAAATGAGGGGTCGTATACATATTACGTCATACTTTTTTCTCGACTTTTTGACTCCCCCCTCCCCCATGTCACGTTGCATCACGTTTGATTTACACCCCCTAAAATATGACATCACATTTCCCCCCTCCCTGGGAAGTGATGCTGTACTAAGTGTCTTAGGGTTGATTCTACGCCCTGTGTGTACTCTCTAGACGATATTAAATGCATCCACTTCACTCTCGCCTACTGACAAATCAGTGAAGACAAATCACCTATGACAAATCATCGATAAAGGATGCACAGACGCTACTTAATAATTCATTGTCATGGGTTGGGTATAGGACAGTAGCGATAGAGTGTAGTCAAAGAAGTTGATTGATTGATTTATTTCTCAGGTATAAAAGCTACAATTGATACAATTGATCACAATTATTAGCACTGAGACCATCTTTGTTGGGCCCATTGTGCTGCTCCCGATTTGTGTGTGTTTGTGTGTGGTGTAGTGTGATGGGGTGAGTTTTATGGTTCCTGGCTATTGTTCGTGTATGATGTTTGTAGTGGTTATGTGGCGCTGACCCCCAACCAATTGTTCCCTGTCATAAAAGAGAGGACTTTTGGGAGTGGTACTTTACGGATTTCTTCTATTGTTAGGTATAAGTCCCCCAGACATTGCGCCCTGAGTCAGTGACATAGGTAGTGCATTGCTGTTTCCGGCACGTCTCTGCACCTCCTGCAGTTCGGGTCAAAGAAGTTAGTTTCAAACCTAAATCATCGGTGATTCCCCGGTGAAGTGTGTACAAACGTACGGACAGTAAGGGTGAAAACATAAATTAGCTATCACTACTCGATAATGGAGAGCTACAAAACCGTTAAGGTCACGTTTATTCTTCATGCTTTTGTAATATACAAGACTTTCCAAAAATGGTTAGAAGGATCGCTAATTTCCTACGAACTGACAGAAAGGTAAGATAGCTTCCGTATCGACTTGTCAAGCTGATAAAATCTTAAGACACAAGTTCGCTTTTGACAAAATAAATTGACTGACAAAAGGTCTATCAATCCGTAACGGAACCGTTAACTCATCACGATAGGACTTTTGCATTGCGTTCCAAACTACAGCGAGAAAAAATTAATCAAAATAAATCTTTCATGGCACATTGCAACAACGATATCTCATCCACATCCGAAACGCTTAAAACGACCGGAACTTCTTCCATATTCTGATGATTTAATAGCTATTCCCATCCATTGATTAATTGACTGTGCAAAGATGAAAAAAAGTGTTACATTCTCATAATAAAAATATCCTCATACCCCAGATGACTTACGTATTATGTGAAATGTATATGGTCCAATAAGCGGGCTACGAGTAATATGTAATATATTATAGTATATCAAGGATGGCATAAATTTTTCCGCCAACACTAAAAAGAACTCCATAAAATGTACTGAACATCGAATAAAATAAATCTTTATCGTTGAGTCTCCCATAAAACTATATAAATGATGTGCATGAAAGTATATGCCAGTTCTGTTTTAAGCATTACCCAAAACACCAAGCATATTACTCTATAATATTTCAGACTATCAAGCATCGCTGTATACTTTAAGCAACTCTTTTCCACTTCCAAAATAAAAAAAAACCATCGGGTGGTCGACACTTAATTCAGGCTGCGGCTATACAACTAATGGACCGTTTAATGAATGCTTTTATCATATTATAAATCTTAAAAGCATTGGTGACCACCTCTAATATAGTAGACTGACTATGTGGGTATGGTAGAGGTTTGGAAGGATTTCCTTGTCTTTTTTTTTTTAATTTTCGGTCGTATGTGGCAGTTTATTGTACATGACACAGGAAAGAGCCAATTTGTGCCAAAAACTATTATATTGTGTTGTATAGGAATAGTTATGGCATAGCAGTGTTATGATAACGTAAATCTTCAGGAGAAGCTTTCAAATATTTTATACAAAAAACATGAGGAAGGACCCGTACGCTACTAAATATGGTATGTGACTAAACGACTTGACCAATTTGGTTTTTTGTTTCTTGGCTCGCATTTTTCATAGATCTCAAACCCTGGCAAAACACAACTTTTGTGCTACTACTGTAGGTGAAAACATTGATTTTGACTTTAGGGGCAGTTCACAAAAGTATATCTAAATTCAGAAAAGGGACAAGTAACACTGGTGAATATCTCGAAAACTATGACAGATAGAAAGTTGAGTCAAAGAGCAAAAATATCAAGAAAAACGAGTTGACTTATTTTGGCTCCTGAGAGGAGTTCTAGCTCATCATGCTGAAGAGCCACCTCTAGAATTCCTTGGTTCCACTTGTTTTTCTGGATATTTTTCTGTGTAAGGACACTTTATGAGGTCCTTAGGGGTTAATTCCGGATAAAGAGTTGTTCAGGATGAATCCTGGAAGATTTGAGTAGCTCCTAGCCTAGGAACTATGAGCTTTTTCTAACTTTTATAATTTTTTTCGGTTCTGATCTGCATTTTGGTGTGGTGCTAGAACAAATGTATGATTTCTTACTGTGAGATGAAGCTATCACCTGCTTGGTCAAGATCTTGAGTAATTACTCTTATGCCAAATGAATCTCGCCGGATTCAAGTAACTTCTAACGTTGAAATTGCGAGATTTTTCGAACTTTACTAATTTGTATTGATCTGTGGATGTTCAATGGTAAAGTAGATGAGTTCTTACGCTGGGATTAGGGAACCCTTCTCGTGTATATATTTAAATCCTGAGTGAAAGTCAGCTTCCGACGCTGTAACCAAAGCTTAGTCACAAAGACTTGCCAGACTATTTGGCTACAGAATCACAACAAAAACCTCCTAAGAAGGTAGATAAATAGAAATAAACTTCTATGTATTATCAGCGATAGCGTCACTTCAAGCGATATCATTAATTTTGGAGGCAGACTCACGGACTACGTCACACTCTACCTTTTAAGAGGTTTTTGTTGTGATATCAGTCGTTTTGAAAGTTTTCAGTTGTTGAAAAAATTTCTATTTTTTTGAAAAAAATTTTCTCAGAAAAAAAAAATTGTCTTCGAAAAAATTTTCTCCGAAAAATTTTCTCCAAAAAAAATTTCGTCCCGAACAAAAATTTTTTCCAAAAAAAAATTTTCTCCGAAAAAAATTTTTCTTTAAAAAAAAATTTCTCCAAAAAAATTTTCTCCGAAAACAATTTTTCTCCAACACCTTCGGCTACCATCGGGACACTTCGTGTCACCAATTCTTCCAACTGATTCATATAACTTTCCTGAGGAAACCAACTGTCTAGGTATCCTTATACAGAATTTAGCAAAAAATCCAAGACGGCGTCACTTTGACAGTTGGCAGCCATTTTCTAATGATCCCAAAATATTCTCCTGATGAAACTCTATAACTTTCTAGAAGAAACCATCTCTCTAAGTAGCGTCATTCCGGAGCTAACATTCGAAAACCGTAAAAGCATAAACGAAAATCCAAGATAATGGGATGTGGTAGCCTTGGGGGGTATTGAGATGTAAAGGAAAGAGAAGTAACTGGAAAAATGGAGGGTAACTTGTTCTTACTTAAATTGGGTACGAAGCAGAAAGTCTTTAAGTGATAGTCTAATTTCGCTAGGCAAGGCATTAAATAGTGCACTGCCATGTGGGGTCACTGTCTTAAAGCCAACTCTGGTTTTAGTCAAGATTATTCTAAGGTCTGTTTTGTTATGCGTTTGATAATTGTGCTGAGTACGTGAAAAATGAAGAGTGCTATGAGTGAGTTCTTTAATAGTATCGTACACATAGATGCACACACCGTAGCGAACAATACTGTCAACGGTAAGGATGGTGGGGAAGTGAAGGCGAAAAAGCTCTTTGGTAGGATAACGAATAGGAAGCTTGGCAACGTGTTTTAGGTATATCTTTTGCATAACTTGAAGTTGCCTGAGAGGTCTTCGTTGCAGTTCCCCAGTATGAGAGACACGAGTGCACCAGGGCACCAGGGAAGATATCAGTAGCACTGGTCTTGGCAGTATTCTCTTAAGTTTGCACAGAACTCCACAGACTGAAGCCATTTTCCTACACATTTGCAAGATATGGGCGGCCCAGAAAAGTTTGTCATCCAAAATAAAGCCAAGGTACTTGTACACTTTAACCGCATCTATTGGTGCACCTTCAAGGGTAATTCCACCCGTTAGAGTCCCACTAGGTATTCTGAAGTGCATTGTCTTTGTTTTACTGACATTTAGGGTTAACTTATTGGAGTCCAGGAAGTTTTTAAGCAACGCGATGTCGTCATTCATACTTAGTACGTTGGTTTCATTAGATTTAGCAAGATAGAACAGTGCAGTATCATCCGCAAACAGGTATGTCTTTCCAATTATAGGAAGTCTATACATATCATTTATGTATATTAGGAACATCCAAGGGGCCCAGGACACTTCCTTGGGGAACACCAATCCCAATGTTTCTCAATGAACTCACAGAACCGCTAATTGCAACACATTGTTTCCTGTTCGCTAAGTAATCCTTCAGCAATTCAAGCGGACCTCTCCTAATACCCGCCCGTACGAGTTTCTGCACTAGGATCACATGGTTTACGCAGTCGAAAGCCTTTTTTAGGTCCGAGAAGATAGCACTAACTGCAAGTTCGTCATCCAGGCACATCATTATGAGAGTAAACAGCTACCCTAAAGTCAATATTTCCTAGATATGGCCCTAAATAAATACAGTTATCAGACTCTACGGATGTATGACAACAGCGCCATCTTCTTAATAAACTTTAAGTTTTTGCAATGAATAAAGCTTTATATTAAAAGCAAGTGATATGCATGGAACCGTTCCATTGGAGCTTTGCGCTTAAACGGAAGAAAGTAAAATTTTCATGTCTATGCCTACGAAGTTTGTAATGAAAAAAAATGTGTTTATCAGTCAAGTTAGAAGTACTCAAGGCACTTATTGTAGGCACCCAAAACACTGGTTTCCGTATGAACAGCATAACAAATGGAAAAGAATTTTTACGATTGCATGAAATGAATATCATGAATACTCAGGTAAGGCAAAGTTAAACTTTACGATAAAAGATAAACAACGGAAAAAGTTTTCTCTGAAATTAAGTTTTGTTGTATTTGCTCGGCTTTGCTGATATTGTTGTTGTAGGTGAAATTGAAAATTGCTCGTGTATAGACGAAAATTCGGATCTCTCTTAGTCAAAATAATTTAAAATTTATCAAAACAGGTTAGCCGCTATTATAGCCAAGGTCGCAAAAGTACTTGAAATTTTATTTGTTTTTACAAACTTTTTTTTCATTGTCTGCTGCAGTAAAACAACCCTCAGCCGCACAGCCAATTCAGAATATACAAAAAAATGTCTTTATGTCTATTGGTTTGATTGTCCTCGATATATAAACGTGAAAATTTGTATGATTAGTACAGCAACATCAGTACACCGAAAAAAAAATGAAATTTGGTTAAAATGTGGCAATAGATAAAGTGTCTGGAAGGAAAAGTTATTTTCATGATTGCAGTGAGAAAACTCAGATTTGTCCTTGCAAAAGCGGTGAGAAAGTTACATATTCTTGCTAGTGAGAAAGTAGTTATTTTCTCACCGCTCCCACGTTACACTGAATGAACATTTTGTCGTGGAAACACTCGTTTTCTCACGTGCAAGCACAAGAAATATTGTATTACACTTGGGGAGAAAATCGAACTCCAACTCGCTTCGCTCTCGCCGCAAACTTGCGCTCTTGTTGGAATTTACTATTTTCTCCCGCGTGTTACAAAATAATACTGTTATCCGAGGGGAGAAAGCGATGAATCCCCCAAGAGAGAAAGATTGCGGCCGGAGCGGAACGAGAGCCGTAATATTCAATTTTCTCTTTGAGGGTAACACATTGCTTTTCGTACGTGTGAAGTGTAAATTACCGTTTTTTCTCGCGAGACAAAAACCTCAATTTACTCAAATGTTCACATCAACGAAAGGAAATCATAGCAACACTATAACATTCCATAGAAGAATTCAGACGACAATAGTTATTTACGCAACAAGGGAGCAGGCCGAAAGTGCTTTGTTGTGTTGCGTATCAAGTTTTTCATGCTCGCTACCAGAGACGAAAGTTGAAAAGCCCCGCGAGATTACAAGCCTGAAAAATTACTATTTTGCTCCCGGGGAGAACAAGAGGTGAGACTGTGTTGCTATGATTTCTTTCTGTTGATGTGAATGTTTTGGTAAATTGAGGTAATCTGTTTCGTGGGTAAAAACGGCAATTCACACAGCTATGAGCAATTCACACAGCACTTTCGCTTTTGTTGGAATTCATCATTTCCTCCCCTCTGATGACAAATACATTTTATTGCCTACCCCATGTGAAAGTTGAACATTACATGTATGCTTACACCCTACGAAAACCATGCATTACATGTGGGGTCTTTTTGGGATATTTTTTGTGAAGCAAAACTCTTGTCGTCATTAATGAAGTAAAAGCTTTTGCTTGTTGTCACACCAAAAACTTGTCATTACATGCATATGTGCTTCACTGGAAGTTATTCATTACATTAGAACCCCCACCGGAAACTTCTCATTACATGTTGGGTTAAAAATTGAGTATTAGTGTATGAATACTATGGAGGTCCAAAAAACTAATCTGTCGAAAAGTGTGGGGTACCAGCGTTTAAAAAATCTAAATCTGAGAAAAATTGTCTATGGAGGCTACTCAATCTGGAGTGATCTAGGGGTTCCACAAAATGAAAATAGTCAAAAAAACCCAAAAACAGTGAAAAAGGTAGACTTTTATGAAATTACGGAACGGATTTCACTTAACTTGCTTAAACAGGACTCCTACCCTTATACTAGTTTCATGTAATTTCATAAAAATCTACTTTTTTCTCTGTTTTTGGGTTTTTTTGACTATTTTCATTTTGCGGAACCCCTAGATCACTCCAGATTGAGTTGCCTCCATAGACACTTTTTATCAGGAACACATTTGGATTTTTTTAAACGCTGGTTCCCCACATTTTTCGACAGTTTAGTTTTTTGGACCACCCTAGTGTCCACGTATCAAACAAGAATAGAATCGTATTGAACTTTACTTGAAACAATGCTGTAAAACAAAAAAGAAACATAACCAAAGACCCGTACGTATCACAATAGATGTGGCAAAGTGACTCGAACGTACCTACAACTTTGTCCTTGGAAGCAACTTTCTACCTCTCATAGTTCTGGAGATCTGGGTCACATCTGGGCCCAATTGTTGAAGTGGCTATATACCAGGATTGGGCCATATATCCCCAACACCCTGAAACACGTGTTCACTTAAATTTAATTCTCTATACCTTCGCCTTTGGAACCAACTTTCTAGCTCTCATAGTTCTGGAGATCTGGGTCATCCTGCCCAATTATGAAAGTGGCCATATACCAGGATTGGGCCATATTTTTCCAAAACCCTGAAACACGTGTTCGCTAAAACTTGATTCTCTACAACTTTGCCTTTGAAAGTAAATCTCTGTATTGCGTATTTAAGCAAATACTGAAAAAAAACTATCTCTTATCATTTTGGGCAGAGAAATTTATTTTCGCCCATTCCATGGCTCCCAGTGCCCAGACCCCTGACCCGATTCCAACAAAAAAAAATTCTCCAGTTTTTTGGTATCAAATGCTTTCATTTGTTACCAAATTGAGCAATTTCCGTGCTTTACTTGCTGAGATATTTGCGAAAAAGTTTCACCGACCCTCGAAAAACCATGTTTTTGGTCACTTTCTCGACCATATCTCCGGAACCACTTCACCGATTTTGCTCATCTTCGAACTTGAATCATGGGAGGCATGTACCTTTCAGGGGAAAAAAGTTTAGGCTGATCGGTTGAGCCGTTTGGAAAAAAAAGTGGAGACGGACAGACGGACGGACAGGCGGACATTTTTTTTATTGCTGATTCGTCATCTCTTGACGATAATAGATGCATCCCCCCACTCCCACCTCGATCTAGCCCATGTTACAATAAAATTGTTTGTAGTAAACGTGTAGGACCTTTGTACTTCGTACGGGTCCAATAAACTCATAAACGTTACCGATTACACCGATACCCTGTACCTTTCCTACACTCCCCTTCTTAACAAAACATTTGTCCTCGAACGTTAATTATTTCTCACTTTCCACTAAAGAAAACTTTCCCAAACCAACCGGTCTGAGCTTCAACAACGGTAAACTTCCTCCTAGATCAGGTTTCGTGACGCAATTGATCGATTTCGCTTTCATATTTACTGACCCGTCGGATTCCTTTTCTGTGCAGTCTCGGGCCATGTGACCGAAACCATTGCATTTAAAACATCGTTTGCCTTTTTCTTGATCTGGACATGCGTCTTGGAGATGACTTTTTGATCCACAATTTTTGCATCGCCTTGTGTTCAATTTGGCTTTGTATATACTTTCATAAACTTTCAGCTTCGACTTTAATTCGTCTAAATTCTTGGTCATAGAAAACAGCTTTTTCATTGTGATCCTCCGGAAGACCGTCAACAATGTAACGTATCATCGATATTTCATCGACCTTCGGTCCAATTTTCTGCATGTCGTAGAAAAATACCAAATACGTTTCTGTTGAAGATTTTTCTTTAACCTCAATTGTTCGATGAATCTCATAGCTTCGTAATTCTTCCTGAAATTCTTTTTTCAACTTTGCTAACTTATAATCGCTTCACTGAATTGCTTGAATTATCTTTGTTCTGTTTCAACCGTATTGTTCTTTTCCACCACGTGTTCCATACTGTTTTTTTTTGACTCGTGTAGTTGTATACCTCGCTGTTGGCTCGGGATGCAAACTCTACCCTCGTCTCAAAAAATAGTTTTTTGCTTAAAAACACCCTCTTCAGTTTGGCTCATTTCACTAAATTGATCCTCATGTAATGACTTATTTCCGCACCCCCACTGCTATCTACTATTGTTTTCACTAGTGAGATAAAACTTTTATAATGCTCAACTGTCATACGTTTTGTTAAACAAAACTTTTGTCTTCACTAGTGAAGTAAAACTCTTGTAGTCACTAGTGAAGTAAAAACTTTTGTTTTTACTAGTGAGGTAAAACTTTTGGAGTAAAACTCTTGTAGTCACTAGTGAAGTAAAAACTTTTGTTTTTACTAGTGAGGTAAAACTTTTGAAGTAAAACTCTTGTAGTCACTAGTGAAGTAAAAACTTTTGTTTTTACTAGTGAGGTAAAACTTTTGTAATGCTCAACTTTCGGATGGATAGGCAAAAATAATTATTACACATCTGCGGGAAAATCTCTTTATCTTCGAGGAGGAAGCTTGTAATATAATCTTCTAATATAATCAAGAAATCAAAAAACAAATTTTGATACAAGACAGTAATGTATGACTTATCTCCCTAGACCAAGTCACACTAACATGGGTCCCTGGTCATAGCAAGGTTGATGGGAACGAGATTGCTGACAGCCTTGCAAGAGCAGGAGCAGAAAAGCCGCTTAGAGGACCAGAACCGGGCCTCAAAGCTCCGTCCTCGTTCTTCAAAAATCATATTAACAAATGGAAACTCTCGGCCTTCAGGAAACACTGGAAAACAATTGAATTTGCCAGACAGGCCAAAAATAGCGTCAGCATTAACTTCAAGAACTCAAGATACTTTCTCTCCCTTAGCAGGACAAACATCAAAAGAATGACAGGGATCCTCACCGGACACTGTCCACTTAACAAGCATCTGCATACCATCGGGGTTGCGAATTCCCCGATGTGCACGCAATGCGGCGACTTAGACACAGCTGAACACTTTCTCTGTAAATGTCCAGCATACATATCAGCCAGAGCCAAGAGTCTTGGGGCATACATCTTGCCTCACAATATAATCTGGAGCCTGCCACCTAGCAGCATCTTAGATTACCTTAATCGAACCAACAAGATTTAGGTAATCCAACGTGGGTACGCACAACAGGCCCACCAGAGGCTTAGGTGCAAGGGCTCGCCCTACCCGCTCCAATCTAATCTAATCTAATCTATCTCCCTAGACAGCCACTGAGGTTTATAAAACATTTTATATCATTCGGTCATATAATTAGCCATTTATATACCTGAAAGTAGGGGTATAATGACTATATTATACTCGAGTTTCATACAAATTGGGAGGTATATAATAGGCATATTATGCTCGACTCGACTATAATTCTCATTATAGTCCGACTATAACATAATGACGTCAAATCTCAAAGGAAATAAAAAAAGGCCACGAGTCAAATGGCGAATTATATGCCTAAATGGTATAAACTATCGTATTAACCAAGGGATAAATAGCTTGATTATAGTCTCGGTACGTGAATATTCCTCGGGGCATAGTCTCTCGGACATTCACTCCACTTCGACTATAAACGCGCCATGGTTAATAATATACTAATACGTTGGACTCTACTACATAATTCACAACTTCGGACACAATTTTGAGAACTCGCGAACTCACTCGTGTTACTTTGAGCCAACGCTTTGGAAACTATTATTTTGACTCGCGAACAGCGGTAAATTTCGTGTTCTAAAGATAGGAATAGAAGGTTTATCGAAAATGGGAATTTCTTATGTTGAACAACTATTTGACTCAATGAATGAATCTCGAATTTCATTTTGCAGACATTTAACAAAAACAATAAATGTTGTTTAACAAATGGAAAGCAATTGAAATAATGTCTTTGGAAAAAAAGGAAACTGTGGCCGTCCCTAAATCACGGTGGATTATTATAAACCGTTTTATTATCAAAATTTATCTGGAATGTGCATATGCTGCTTCTACACGTATTTTATGTGGCCATATTGACCTCAAAATTTGCATTCACTATGTACACTGAGTTTAAACATTCACATTATAATAGAAA
This sequence comes from Pseudolycoriella hygida, assembly GCA_029228625.1. Taxonomy (NCBI): domain Eukaryota; kingdom Metazoa; phylum Arthropoda; class Insecta; order Diptera; family Sciaridae; genus Pseudolycoriella; species Pseudolycoriella hygida. Next base: position 175,225,459 of record CM055403.1, on the reverse strand, counting down.
TCGCTTCATAGGTCTATGTACACTCCAGAGTCACATTCGTTATAATATGAAATATAATACGTATAAGTGTTTTTCGTATAATGTTAGTCCTCCAATATGTATTTATACATCGCTGGCAGAATGCAAAGTCATTTCAAAGATAAAATCTCACCTTTTGTGTTTGTAAGTTGACCATGTTCAAGCTATACTGTATATGCAGATGAACAGTCAACCCCGGCCAAAAAAAAAACCGTACAGCAAAAGCTTTCTAGATCATACACAAATTTTCCATGTATGTACCAGGTAGATGGTTACAGAAATGTTGAGTGTTTGCTTTTTCCACATACAATATGTGTAACCGCAAGTACATAGATTCGTTCGTAGCTTTGCTATTGTGTGCGGTGGGAAATAACGTGAAATGCTGGACCATATTTACATTGTTTGAGGGTTAAAGTTTTCGCATATTTCGTCAAAAAAGGAATTCCAGCAAATCGTATATCACAACAAACAGAAAGAGGTTTCACATTTTATGAGTTCTTTTCACATTCTTCATTATCATAGGAGTCAAACATAGTATATGTGAATGGTTGGATACTTCCATACATTTTTAGATTGAAGGTGAGAAAATTCGAATGTTTAAAATCCAAAAATTTACTTCCTCGTCCCTGGAGAGTGAGGTAGTAATTTATGAAAAGAGTGCATTGAGTTTAAACATAACACTGTATGGAAAACACAACCAATGTTACAATGTTTGACGCAATTTCGTTACGAAAACGGAACTCTTGATGAAATAATAATTTTTCTACCTACCCCTCCCAAAAATTTGGTGATACACATACATTTGGCCCCCACGAAAATGAATATTTCATTGAGGATATTTAAATATTTTGTCTCTTCATGGGAAAGTGTTTCCCCCACTAGGGGCGAAAAGTCTTTCCTTCCCTAGTGAGGAAAAATAATTCATCTGAAATATTGTTTCGAAAATCTTTAACGTGGAAACAACATTTTGTTGTCCACTACGCACTTTGTAATGAATGTATTTTAACGTAGGCAAATGCATTAAAACTTTTGAAAAACAATTTAAAAACACAGAATCAAAAGTGTCAGCCATGCTTGTTCTAGCACGATTTATGAAAGCGATGAACACAAACCGCTGATCACTTTTATTTAGCGTATTTTTCAACTATTTTATAAAGCATTCATTTGACGCTATTGCTTATAATAATTCACATCACTTCACTGCAAAATTTGCTGTAATTGGTAGTACATCAATAAAATCAACAAAATTATTGCTCACGAAAAATAATTTCAAAACAATGTTTACATTTCACCAAATCATTGACGTTGACATATCTCATATTCTGAAGTAGATTTGATCATCTTTTGAGATAAATCGGGATCAATATTGCGGTAGAAGTGTGAGCCATCATATAATCAAAAAATTTGAATTTTATAAGAATTTACATTCAAAGTGCGATCTGTTGTTTTGAATGATTGAAAGCTTGAAAAAACAAGTCAGATTCGATCGAAATTAAGTAAAATGTCAAAATTTTCAGCGTTTTGATAACAATCATTTCAATCGAATCTGGACGACTTTTTTCAGTTTCGTCATTCTTCTTTTTGTTGCAAAAAAATGGAGATTTTGGAAGTGGGGATCTTTGAATACATTCGAGAACTGTATGTCCACTATTTTAGAAAAAAACTACATGAAATGACAAAAGAATGACATAAAGAACGGTCACATTGTCATTGACTTTCAAAAGTTATGATTAGACCACTGCGCCGGCCGGCCGCCGTCGATATCGCTCTCAGCCGCCTTAGCCAAGGAAAAAATCGACGGCGGCCGATAGCTTCAAAAAATTATACAAATTTCAGTAAGAAGAATCGTGTTTTATAGTTGTGGCTATGTTGTATGCTTGATTTTCGGCATTTGCATTGAGACTAATTTAAATTGTTCATTGATGTAAAATTAACGTTATATTCTGTGATGAAAACGTTCACATATAAAAGAGTCTGTACCTATATTTTCCCGGAACGAATTACTCATCTAGATGAGTGCAAAGCAGTCGAGTGAGTGGAGACCGTCCACCCTGGGTTCTCTACTAAGGGTTGCAATGCTCAATTTCCACACACAGGTACAAATAACTTTGAGATATTATTGCTCCTCTTTTCGTGTAACTTCAGCCGGCTAGCCGCCATCATTATGATACGAGCCGGCCGCCGAAGGCCGTCGGCTACGTCTCAGCCGCCGACTGTCCATCGGCCGACTGGCGCAGTGGTATAGTTTTGATTGTTGAAAGCTATAATTTTCGTCGAAAAATCGACAACGGCACACTTTGACACTCCATAAAAACATTGATTTTTCCCAATTTTTCTCAATGGACCAGGAATATCGAATGTGAACACAGTTTTTAGACCCGTACGAAGACCTCTTATGCGTTTACCACGACGTTTATAACCACCCCAATTTCGACCCGGGAGTAGGGGGGATCATCGATCATGGTCGTTAGATGACGAATCAGCAATACAAAAAATGTCCGTCCGTCCGTCACCGCGATAACTTGAGTAAAACTCAACCGATTTTCAAAATCTTTTTTTCCTGAACTGAAGTTAATCTATTCCAATTTTTTTTTGTTTGAAAGGCCTGGACATGCCAGACATTTTATGGAAGAAATTTTTTTGAATTTTGAGCTTTTGGTCTCAGCCAGGGCCCTAAAACTGAATCTCTACTAGGGCACAACGTGCTTTTTCTACATATTTCGGGTAAATCTTATCCCATTTTGAAAAACATTTTTTTCCTGAAAGATAATCACCAAATTGATGAAGGATTTGAATTTGAGGTAAAATTTTGTCGAAAACTTTCGAAGTTACTTTCGAAAAAGTGGTCAAAAACTGATTTTTTGAAGGTTCGTGGAGCTTTTTCACTCAAATCTCTGCAAAATTAGAACGAAAATCGCTCTTCAAGGTTTTAAATGAAAGATGTAGCCATCAAAAAATCAAGAAACAAGAAAATTAAATTAGTGAAAATCTGTTGTGTGGTTCGGGCTGAAGAGTCTTCAGTGTGGGCCCAACTCACGCTACGCGACCACATACGATATTTGGTGATTTTTCGTGAATATATCTCTAATTATGAGGTTTTTTGTGCAGTTTTGCAGAGAAATAGATGCAAACATTTTTGTTCACGGCAGTATGGGTTAGGGGCATTTCCTATGTGCTCTAGGTCGGTTCTAAGATCGCCCCTAGTGCATTTTTTTTTAAATTTTGAGATTTTTTAAGGTTTTTGCGCTGTTTCTTCGGACGGATTTTTCAATATTGCCCTTTCGGCAATTTCGGCAATTTAATGTCGAAGTAATTTCATGCACTTAAGATTTAAGGCAACATTTCGAATCTTTTTGCAACATCTATTCTGTTTGCCACACCTATTTTTATGCGTACGGGTCCCCTGCATATTTTTTTATTTTATTTCGATAATTTGATTTTTCCAAATCTTGTTGCTTAAAAAGATACTCGTGAGTTCGGCTCGTATCACAAAATTTACATTTCTTACTTGCATAAAACGTTGTATGCAAGTCGGTGCAAAGTACTTTATTAGGCACACGATGTATATATTACGACAATCACCCTGCCGTCTCGAGTCATAATTGGGCATCTAGTGCCTAATTAAATAGTTTGCACTCGGTTGCATAAAAGCCATTACGCAACTAGTGATAAAAAATATAAAATTGAATTTCAAGTGTAAATCGTAGCCTGAGCTGAAGGCGAGTATCATAATACAACACGAGAAATGCAATTTTCACTTTTCATAAGTAGGGCATCCAAAAATCACAGTTTTCACACTTTTCGTCACTGAGTTGTGAAAAATTATATTTTGTATCTTCATTACTAGAAAACCTTATCACAACAAAAACCTCTTAAAAGGTAGAGTGTGACGCAGTCCGTAAGTCCGCTTCCAAAATTAATGATATCGCTTGAGGTGACGCTATCGCTGATAATACGCAGAACTTTTACTTTACAGAAGTTTTACTTTCCTGTAAAAATTACAGCCCTTTTTTTAAAAAAAAATTACGTTGTGTTGAAAAAAATTGCGTCAAAAATGCCGGACCCACCAGCAGCGCAAAAATTGAGAGTGCAGAAAAATTATTTCGTCGTTTGATCTGGCATTTGTGACGCAATTTTTTTAACACAACGTAATTTTGTTTTAAAAAAAGCGCTGTAATTTTTACAGGAAAGTAAAACTTTGAACACGAGGTTTCATTCAAACAAACTTCTGCGTATTATCAGCGATAGCGTCACCTCAAAAAATTTTCTTTCCGAAAAAAATTGTTCTCCAACATCTTCGACTACCATCGGGACACTTCGTATCACCTTCGGAATACTTGGTGGACTTTCGCCTGCCTTCGGAACACTTCGTGTCACCTTCGGCTAACTTCGGAACACTTCGTGTCACCTTCGGCTATTTTCGGAACACTTCGTGTCATCAATTCTTCTCACTGATTCATATAACTTTCCTGAAGAAACCAACTGACTATGTATTCTTATTCAGAATTTAGTAAAAAATCCAAGATGGCATCACTTTGACAGTTAGCAGCCATTTTCTTGAAATGCTAAAAAATTCTCCTGACCAAATTCTATAACTTTCTGGAAGAAACCTTCTCTCTAACTAATGTCACTCCGGAGCTAAAATTCGAAAACCGAAAAAGCATAAAAGAAAATCCAAGATGGCAGCCATTTTCTTGGGATTCCGAAAACTTCTCCTGACCAAACTCGATAACTTTACCGAAGAAACCAACTCTCTAGCTATTGTCACTCCGGAGCTATAATTCGAAAACTCCGAGCAATACCTAAAAAACCCTCAAAATTGACCACTTTTCTACATGCCACGGCTTTTCCAGAATTATCCCGGAAAAGCAGCCTATGAAATTTTTCATTTGGGGCCGAGACTGACGTTCTCTGAAAATTTCAGGAAGATCGGCTGTCTAGTTCTCGAGATCGAAAATTATTAACAGATAGATAGAAACCGACAGATCAGAAAAAAAGTTTCCATAATGATGAGAACAATAGAAAAATCCATGGCCCATAGAAAAATGTCATTTTCAAACCTCGATATCTCAGCCAATTCCCAAACGATTTTTTAAAAATAATTTGGAAGGGGAGGGGGGCGAGGGGAAAAAACTCTAAAGATCGCGTATATATGGCTCCTTGTCTCAAAGGTTTTTGTTTGGAGTTTTTTGGGTTTGTGGACGTTATTTTGGGGTGTGGGGACTGCGTCACGCACTCTCCTACCGGTCCGGGCATGAACCTAGATGAGAATTTATGTACAGTAAATGATTTCAAACTTTGCTGCTATTACGGCATGCTTTCTCTATTCTACACTCTACCGATGGAATCACAAATTTCTTATTGTTTCGTCGTCAGAGAAATGATAAGTTGGTACACCTGTGCCGAGGTAGAGCGCTTATGTGAATGACAACTGGGTTTTATGGGAGAGAATTACGTACAAAATTGGGCTGGTTCTCTCCCATACAGTCAAGCTGTCTTTCACATAAGCGTTCTACCTCGGCACAGGTGTGCCAACTTATCATTTCTCTGTTCGTCGTATAATTTACAGTGTCAATGCAATCAAAATTGTAAACCATGCGGTAGAGTATAGAATTGAGAAAGCATGCCGTAATAGAGCTACTGAAAGACGGAATTTCAGATTGAGTAAACTGTGCCCCTACCTGACCTCATTATGTCGCTTGTTGCAGTTTTCCCCGTTCTGCATATAAACTTTGCTCTCTATTCTATTTTCTATGCATGAAATGCCCATAGCATTTTTTCTTAAATTTTGTATACTAGTTAGCTGCATACATTCCAAATAACCACGAAAACATTACACAATGCAACGTAGATTTCAATGGAAATTCATTATATTATTTCCTACCTATTTCTATTAAACGAATTCCACAATTTTTAAATCCACATTGTAAACACATGAATCAAACCACATGTTGCAAATTTATATACAAAGTTCATTTATTTTAATTACATTTTAGCTGATCCTAACTTTGGTTACTGGAAAGAATGTTCTTACACTGCTCTAGGTTCCATTCAGCGACGAATCGTAACTTCCAGCGCCCTTTATCGAGACAGTCTTTAAATGAACTGCCATACGCATAGTTGAGATAAAATAGCGCGATGATAGTCCATGTAACCCGTGTATTTACATTTCTTCCTTATTTATTGTCTGCAGGTCCTTCGACTAATTATACGTGGGTGGGTAGAAATATTAAGTTAAAATAATATTCTACTTGTCGCTTTAACTACCTCATACTCTAAACTAAAAAATTCGATACAGTTAACGGAGTTTACCTATGCATCATTTTAAGTTCATTGTTTACTTGAATTTCAGTTTTTAATTTTAGATTCTCATTTCCTTCAACTACTCAGAAATTAATTCATGTGTTGAAGAGCCATCGTAAAACTCGCAGTTATCTAGAAAATGCACGGCGAAAAAATTCACAATCTCGTCAATAATTTTATAAAAAGTACTTGAAACTTTTAATAAGCTCTTGAAGCAGCGAATAATGCTTTTCAGAAGTATTGTGTATACTGAAAGAAAAGAGACCTTATTAAAAAAAGGATTTTCCTTCACTAACCGAGAAAGCGCTGAAAGACACGGTGTATATGTTATAACGCTTGTGTCGTCTTACATTTAATTCTTCGACGTGTTTTTCTTTTACATTTGTACAGCAGAACTCTAGATGTTCTTGTTCGTTTCAAGCTTCTTATGCTGCCTTTTTAGTTCTCAAGATCTTGTTTCATATTTGTTAGAAGTGCTATTTTTATTTGCAATAACTATGTGTTATTATTGTAGAAAACGGACTTCTTGATACGAATGGTTGACTGTCGAAGTAGCTGACGAATCTTTCACGATTTTCTAGTACGAATAGTGAAAAAGAAATTGTTTAGGTAGATACTGAGATTAGATACGAATAGTTATAGCCAAACCCAATCCCTGCGAAATTATACAAATCGAACATTGTGTAACGTCCACCCAAGCTTCATAAATTGGGTAGTTGCTGTGGAAGAACGAAAAGTATCAAAAAAATGTTCATATGTGACTTCGCAAGCATAACAACGGCGATGGTCCAAGCGGAGGGCGCACCCCAAAAAAGAAGTCCACAAACTCAGAAAACCCCATACAAAAACCTTGCCATATATACACGAACTTTTGAGTTTTTTTCCCTCGCGCCCCTCCCCCTATAAATTATGTAAAAAAACTACGTCACAACGTAGCTTTCCAACGAGCCGGACTCATCAAAATCGGTTGGAAATTGGCTGAGATATCGAAGTTTGAAAATGACATTTTTCTATGGGCCATGGATTTTTCTATTGTTCTCATTATTATGAAAACGTTTTTTTTCTGATCTGTCGGTTTCTGTGTTCTATATGTCTATCACCTATCATTAATAATTTTCGATCTCGAGAACTCGATAGCCAATTTTAATGAAATTTTCAGGAAGCGTCAATTTCGGCCCCAAATGAAAAATTTCATATGCCGCTTTTCCGGGAAAAGTCGTGCCATCTGAAGTGGTCAATTTTGAGGGTCTTTCACGTAGTGCTTGGAGTTTTCGAATTTTAGCTCCAGAATGACAGTACTTAGAGAGTTGGTTTCTTCTAGAAAGTTACAGAGTTTGATCAGGAGAATTTTTTGTGATCTTATGAAAATGTCTCCCAGCTGTCAAAGCGGCACCATCTTGGATTTTGTGAATACCCAAAAATTCTATCTGCTGAATTAGAATAACTAACTGTCTTCGGGAAAGTGCGAAAAAACTTTTTCAGAGAAAATGCTTTAAAATTTTTTTTTCGGAGAAAGTTTTCAGAGAAAAAATTTTTTGGAGAAAGATTTTTTTCAGAGAAAATAGTTTTTGGAAAAACTTTTTTTCGGAGGGAAAGTTTTTCGGAAGGAAAATTTTTTTGGTAGAAAAATTTTTTTTTCGGAGAAAGTATTTTTTTCAGAGGAAAAATTTTTTTGGAGAAAAATTTTTTTGGTGAACAATTGTTTCGGAGAAAATCTTTTTGGCGAGAAACAAATTTTTTTGGAGAGAAATTTTTTTTTTCGGAAGAAAAATTTTTTTCGTAGAAAAGATTTTTTTAGAGAAACAACTTTTGGAGAAAAACTTTTTTCGGAGAAAAAAAAATTATTTGTTCGAAGAAAAGATTTTTTTTTCAGAGAAAAAATTTATGGAGAAAGATTTTTTCAAAGAAAAAAGTTTAGAGAAAACTTGTTTTGGAGAAACTTTTTTTCAAAGAAAAAATTTTTTGGGGAAATTTTTTTCGGGAAAAAGATTTTTTTCAGAGAAACAAATTTTTTGAGAAAAATTTTGTTGCGTGAACCCTTTTTTCGGAGAGAAAAATTTTTTCGGAGAAAGTTTTTTTTTCAGAGAAAAATTTTTGGGAGAAAGCTTTTTTCAGAGAAAAAAAGTTTTGGGAGAAAATTTTTTTTCTGAGAGAAGAACAATTTTTTTCGCGAAAGATTTTTTCAGAGAAAAAAATTTTTGTGAGAAAGGACAACTTTTTTTTCGGAGAAAATTTTTCGACGAAAAATTTTTTGGAGAAAATTTTTTTTCGGAGGAAAGTTTTTTTTTTTCAGAGAAAAAATTTTATTTTTCTAAGAGAACGATTTTTTTTCAGAGAAAAAATTTATGGAGAAAAAATTTTTTGGAGAAAAATTTTTTACGTAGAAAACAAAAGTTTTCTATTCCGCTGATAGGCAATTTTTTTTAACACAACGTAATTTTGTTTTGAAAAAAAGCGCTGAAATTTTTTCAGAAAATTAAAACTTTTAACTCGAGATTCCATTCAAAGGAACTGTTGCATATTATCAGCGATATCATTAATTTTGGAAGCGGACTTACGGACTGCGTCACACTTTACCTTTTAAGAGGCTTTTGTATGCGATCTAATTATTGTAGTTCAATCAAGCGACATCGACAATTGTCGGGAGCGTCGGTCGAGTACCAAAATATAAAAATTATGGCGCAAAGTCTTGCAGTTCTGCCGTAATTTGCATAAGATCCTGAGTGAATACTTTTTAAGAGAGAAAATATATGTAATTCTCTCTCAAAAAGTGATCAGTAAGTTTCTTATACAAATTGCGGCAGAGTTGTCGTAACATATTAGATCGGATAACGATAAAACTCAATGGGTTTAATATAATGAGTTTTATTGATAATAGTTATGCCATTGTGCGGCTTGTGTGATCTCATTCGATCTAATATGTTACGACAACTGCAAGACTTTGCGTCATTATTTATATTTTGGTACTCGACCGACGCTCCCGACAATTATCGATGTCGCTTGATTGAACTACAATAATTAGATATGACAAGATCGCTTATGATTTGAATATATGCGGAAATCGTTCCGATTCCTGTACAATTATGGAGTAAATTGAGGGGAACTTTTTTGTCCATTGAAGTATGTTTCCGAAACTTCTCTTCAGGGATCTGGCTCGGTTCTAAAGTTGGCCTCCCCCAAAAGTTTTTTTTTTCAAATACAATTTAATGTGGACGCGATTTCATGTGACATTTGTGCTCTTTGTCACATCTATTCTGACGCGTACGGGTCTCTTGCATATGTTTTTCAGTGTGGAGTTCAGTCGAGGGTTAGGTCTGAACTCGGTAGTAAGTTGAACTTAATTGCTCATGGAAAAGACAATGCCCTGAAGATCTTCTGCAATTAGAAGGACTAGGGATCGATATCCATAACAATTTTGCGCACGTTTCCTACTACAAATGTTTTTTATGCTTTACTCTAATCTTCCGCATTTTTGTGACATGAATGTAAAGTGAATAATCCTCTCCCAACGGCGAAAACAAAGTTTCTAGATTAGCTTCCTTGCAATTTAAAATTGCATTACTTGCTTTGGTGTTAAAAAATCATCATCAAGTCATCAAAGGTTTTATCTATATGTAAAAGTATGGAACAACCAAGACCATATTACTAGCGTAATCCTACGACACTACACACAGAGTTGATTTCATTAAAAAATCATGTTACGGTGTTAATGAAAATATGAAATGGTACCCAAGTGCGACAAAAAATCTGTTAATGAAAATGTCGCATGTATTTGGTTACATTACACCAAATAAAACCAGAAATATGTTAACTCAGTGGAAATTAACAGAAAAATGTGTTGTTCCCATGAGGAATAATAAAAATGTAAAATTTGTACGTGGGAATCAAAACGAAATGAAAACTTGGAGCAAATACCAGCAATGCGGATTTCATTTAAAATTATACTCATGTGCAAAGCGTGTTCTTTTTTAAGGTATTTTTTGAAACAATAATTAAGCGATTTTTTTTCGAATTCACTTTTCAATAATCTTTAAATTGTTGTCATGAATAAACATTCGGCATATTGACATATCAGCTTGGACCGAAAAAATCACATGCGCTTTGAATCCAATTCGTTCCACATGTGATATCATGCCTGTCATGCTTAATGGGTGTGGAGTGTGGATTGAAGTCGCATTAAAATGTTAAAGTTATTTTCGCTTCCATGTAGATAGTTTGCTGAAAAAATCTACTTCTACGACAATTATTTTGACCGTCTGCTAATGAGAGACAAAAATCTTTCATTGAATTGTTTTTGTCGAATCGTTCGATTTATTCATGGAAAATTCTTGTCTGTCATTGACTGCTGTAATTATTTATCAGCCAAGGGACTTGACCCACCCAAAAGGTGGGACCTAGTTCTTTATAGGGGTAATACAATTAAACGTTTTTATTTTGTTACACAATTACAAGATTTTAGTTTATTGTGGATCTTGTCAATTCCACAACTTTGATAGTAGAACCATAGACTTTTTTTGACCAGACGCACAGTGCTCATTTCGGTTATAGTGATCCTCATTTCATGGTGAACAACATTGTTGAAGACAAAAAATTTCTATCTCAAATTCCTGAGCAGTTATATAATGAGCACTGTGAGACGGGAATGTTAGCATGGCGCCAAATTTGAAATGAGAATTGCAGAAGCATAATAATTTGTCGTATTTTATGTTCTTCCAATGTTCCTTAAAATTTAGCAATTTTAGTTTTTTAGCCACATTTTTGAAAGTTCTCAAATTTCTAAATTTTTGTGAAATTTATTAAATTTACAAGAAATTTCAAATTTCTGAAAAGTTTACACGTTCATGGAAATCGGAATTTTGAAAAATAATGAAAATTATCAAATTTGGAAGAATTTTCATATAATAAAGAATTTCTATGAGTTTCAGATCATGCCCGCAGCGGTAGCGGAGGGCGTGACGCAGTCCACACACCCCAAAAAAAACGTCCAAAAACCTAAAAAAAACTCCATACAAAAACCTTTGGGACAAGGAGCCATAGCTTTCAAACAAGCCCTCACTCATCAAAATCGGTTGAAAATTGGCTGAGATATCGAGGTTTGAAAATGACACTTTTCTATGGAGAAGTAATTTTTCTATTGTTCTCATCATTGAGGAAACTTTTTTTCTGATCTGTCGGTTTCTATCTATCTATCTATCTATCTATCTATCTATTTATCTATTTATCTATCTATCTATCTATTAATAATTTTCGATATCGAGAACTAGACAGCCGATCTTCCTGAAATTTTCAGGGAACATCAGTCTTGGCCCCAAATGAAAAATTTCATATGCCGCTTTTCCGGGAAAATTCTGGAAAAGCCGTGGCATGGGAAAAAGTGGTCAATTTTGAGGGTTTTTTAGGTAATGCTCGGAGTTTTCGAATTTTAGCTCCGGAGTGACAATAGCTAGGGAGTTGGCTTCTTCGGGAAAGTTATAGAGTTTGATCAGGAGAATTTTTTGGGATTTTCAAAAATCTGCCAAAGTGACGCCATCTTGGATTTTTGTTAGGTATAAATTAGGCTTCTTTGGGTTTTCGAATTTTAGCTCCGGAATGATAACACTTAGAGAGTTGGTTTCTTCTAGAAAGTTATAGAGTTTCATCAGAAGAATTTTTTGGTATCATTAGAAAATGGTTGCCAACTGACATATCGGCGCCATCTTGGATTTTCGTTTATGCTTTTTCTGTTTTCGAATTTTAGCTCCGGAATGACACTACCTAGAGAGATGGTTTCTTCTAGAAAGTTATAGAGTTTCATCAGGAGAATTTTTTGATATCATTAGAAAATGGTTGCCAACTGTCATAGCGGCGCCATCTAGGATTTTCGTTTATGCTTCTACGATTTTCGAATTTTAGCTCCGGAATGACACTACTTAGAGAGATGGTATCATAAGAAAATTTCTGCCATCTGTTATAGCGGCGCCATCTTCGATTTTTTGCTAAATTCTGTATAATAATACATAGACAGTTGGTTTCTTCAGGAAAGTTATATGAATCAGTGGGAAGAATTCGTGACACGAAGTGTTCCGAAGGTAGCCGAAGGTGACACGATGTGTTCCGAAGGTAGCCGAAGCTGACAGGCAGTGTTCCGAACGTAGCCGAAGGTGACGCGAAGTGTTTCGAAGGTAGCCGAAAGTGACACGAAGTACTCCGAAGGCAGCCGAAGGTGACACGATGTGATCCGAAGGCAGCCTAGGGTAACACGAAGTGTTCCGAAGGCAGGCGAAAGTGCTACAAAATATTCCGAAGGTAGCCGAAGGTGATACGAAGTGTTCCGATGGTAGCCTAAGGTGTAGGAGAACAATTTTTTTCGGAAAGAAAATTTTTTTCGGAGAAATTTTTTTTTCTTAGAAAATTTTCTTTTCTGAAAATAGAAATAAGAAAATAGAATAAAGAATAGAAATAGAAAATTTTTCACATGAAGTTTGGTTATAACAACTGAAAACTTCCAAAACTACTGATATCGCATACAAAAACCTCTTAAAAGGTAGAGTGTGACGCAGTCCGTAAGTCCGCTTCCAAAATTAATGATATCGCTTGAGGTGACGCTTTCGCTGATAATACGCAGAGTTTGTTTGAAGGGAACCTTGTGTTCAAAGTTTTAATTTCCTGAAAAAATTACAGCTCTTTTTTTTAAAACAAAATTACGTTGTGTTAAAAAATTGCGTCATAAATGCCGGACCCACCAGCGGAATAATTTTTCTGCACTTTCAGTTTTCACACGCAAAAACTTAAATTTACCTTAAATAATCTACGCAATAGGAAACAAAAGTCAAATTTTTGTAGCGCAAAAACTGAAAGTACAGAAAAATTATTTCGTCGTTGCGTCCGGCATTTATGACGCAATTTTTTAACACAACGTAATTTTGTTTTAAAAAAAGCGCTGTAATTTTTTCAGGAAATTAAAACTTTGAACACAAGGTTCCCTTCAAACAAACTCTGCGTATTATCAGCGATAGCGTCACCTCAAGCGATATCATTCATTTTGGAAGCGGACTTACGGACTGCGTCACACTCTACCTTTTAACAGGTTTTTGCATGCTTTAACATTTTCTCAGAAATTTTGAGTTTAGTAACTTCTCTACACTTTTTAAACATTTATGAAAATTCATGAAATTTTAAAATTACTAAAATTTCAAATTTGAAAATATTTCATTACTTGCTATTAGTCATCAACTAGGTCTCAGGGGGGTACGACGCAAGGAAAAAAAGTCAAAACTCAGCTGTATATATGGTTCCGAAGTCTACGAAAAAAAATTTTCTGAATTTTTTTTTTCGTATGGGGACTTGCGTCACGGGCGCATCACTACCGCGCGCCCATGATAAACTAAAATCTTGTAATTGGGTAACAAAATAAAAACGTTTAAGCGTAAGGGGCCATCCATAAATTACGTCGCGGGGGAAAGCCGAAATGCACTGTCTATCTTTTAAAAAATGTTCGTTAAATTTTCCTGATTTTCTTGAATTTTTCGCGAATTTTTTTTTTAAGTTTATCAAACAAAATTTTCATGATTCGATCGAAATTAATGGGATTTCATCGAATTCCCAGCAAAAACATTTTTTCACGAAAATTTTCTAAAAGTGCGCAGTGCCGGATTGCTATAAACAAAATTTCTAACCAATTTGGAGTTACTGAATTTTGAGCTATTGACTTGGATAGCAAGAGTGACGAAATTTATGTATGTCCCATAATTGTCCCAGAATTTTCTATTAAAGTCAATATCTTTCACTAAAAGTTTATCGACCAAATGCAAAGCAAACTCCCGACATGATAACCACAAATTAAAAAGTTGGCGCATCATGTAATGAACTGCAAATAGAAGTCACAATCTGTACAAATAAACTGATATTTTTTTAACATCGATAAAGCTCAATAAACTATTCCATTTATGTCCAAAAGAACAGGTTTTGGCAAATGGAAAACTGTTTGCTTTATAAAATTGCATGCATAATATATCGTAACCAGAAGTGATAGCCGATAAAAAGATGTCGGCGGTGACTATGCTTAAAATCCTGTCTTCCTGTGATCATCTCTCTGAGGATACGGGTTAGCTCAGTGGTAACGTACTTGCGCTTTCCACAAAGAATGCCCGGGTTCAAACCCGAAGAAAATAAAATTCTGTAAAGGATTTTTCTTCAATTTGTAGCATGAAAGTAACGTTCTTAAGCATACCCAAGCTTCTAAAATGGTGTCCACAACGAACCGTACACAGAAGACATCAGATAACATCACCCATACACGATGAATTATGTGTACAAGATATCTGAGTCTATCTATGCTGCTACAATACATGGGCGTGGTCGGGCTTCCGAACCGAACCGAACCCAAGAACCTCGAGATTTTTGACATAAAGAACCGAACCGCAAAACCGAACCTAAACTTTAGAACCGAACCTTTACAATTCTTAGTTCGGAGAACCGAACCGAAGCTGAATTCGATCGGTTAAAAAAAATCAAATTAATTAATTTTTGATTTTTGTGTTTCAAACTTCGAAAACGAAAAGATGTTTGGGTCACATTCAATATCGTCGTGTCATTTCATTTTCATTTACTCAAACTCACAAACACAAATGTGTTTGCCAATTCGAATCAACTTATGTTACCACAGTATTTATAATTATAAAATTCAAAAGTTTGTCTGTTTGTCTGTCTGTCTGTTTGTCTGTTTGTCTGTTTGTCGGTCACAAATTCCCAGCGTGAACCAACACAGGTCCGACCTGCTTGAAGAGTTCCGAGGAACTGAAGCAAAAAGTCGTTTTGCATTGCCTTTTATAAGCCGAAAGTCAAAGAAAAGGCAATGCAATAGTAGATTCTTTTGCATTGCCTTATATGATTCAAAAAAAGGCAATGCAAAAGAAGATTCGCATGTGAATCTATCTACGTCCGACCTGCTTGAAGAGTTCCGTGGAACTAAAGCATAAAGTCGTTTTGCATTGCCTTTTATAAGCCGAAAGCCAAAGAAAAGGCTGTAGGGACCTGACTAATAAGAAATAAAATCTAGTACATTTACATCCGACATTGTGCTATACAAAGGAAATAAAATACCTATTGTAACGTTGCGGACATTGGCGTTTTTATTATATTTATTATAAACCGCAACAAGGCAATGCAATAGTAGATTCTTTTGCATTGCTGCCTTCTATTATTCAAAAAAAAGGCAATGCAAAAGAAGATTCCCATGTGAATCTATCTACGTCCGACCTGCTTGAAGAGTTCCGAGGAACTAAAGCAAAAAGTCGTTTTGCATTGCCTTATATGAATCAAAAAAAAGGCAACGCAAAAGCAGATTCGCATGTGCATCTATCTACGTCCGACCTGCTTGAAGAGGAACTAAACCCTTTTGCATTGCTCTTCTTAACCCAAAAAAGCAATGAAAACCTAATTTCGAAGTGGAAGAGAAAACCATAAGGGAAACCTAGAGACAGAGAACGAAATAAGTTCCTTTTGACCGCAATGAAGCAGTCCAACAAAAATAAAGCGCTCTTATTATGGGTACAGTCTCCCATAATAAGAACAGTATCGCACTCCGCACCTAGCATCGTTTTGCAAGGACGCTTAGCGCTGGACATCACCAACCGGCGATACTTTCAAGCGAATTGAAAAGTGGTATTTATACATTTAAAACTGAGTACTTTCTGTGAAGTATAAAATTTATACAACGAAAAATGATTAGAAATGAGAAATTTGTTCAAGTAATTTCAGGGAGAATATTTATGTTATGTGTGTGTGTGTACAAATGTTAAAAACAATAAACGAAAAAACTATTTTATGCACGTTGCTTCATTCACTAATATTATCAATGTATTTACGTTTGTTTATTAAGTGGCGTATTCAAGTATTTTTTTTTATTTGTATGAAATGAAGTCATGTGGCGTATTCAAATATTTTCTTTGTAAGGAATTATTTATTTGTATTGAACGAAATGATGCATTGATTTTCTTTATACATTTTTTTGGTTGGTGAAAATGTCGGGCAGTTGGACATTGGGCCAATTTTTATGTTTTTAAAAATATCTTGGAATGTATGGGAGTTGGGCGATAGGTTTCTTTGGCAAAGTGACGCCATCTTGGATTTTTGCTATTTTCTGAATTAGAATAGTTACGCGTTTGGTTTCTTCGGGAAAGTTGTTGACATTGATGAGTAGAATCTTTATGAATCCTAAGAAAATGACTGCCACCTGTGAAAGTGACGCCATCTTGGATTTTTGCTATTTTCTGAATTAGAATAGTTACGCGTTTGGTTTCTTCGGGAAAGTTGTTGATGTTGATGAGTAGCATCTTTATGAATCCTAAGAAAATGGCTGCCACCTGTGAAAGTGACGCCATCTTGGATTAGTCATACGATCATAACGTTTGTACGGGGAAATGGCAGTACGGGGGAAATGTTAGTACGGAGAAATGGCAGTACGGGGAAATTGTAGGACGGGAGAAACGGTTGTACGGAGAAAAAGTAGCACGGTGCTAACTTTTGTACGTGGAAACGGTAGTACGGAGAAAATTACACAGTCTTACATACATTTTAGTATTAATGTCCCAAATCTCCGACCTAGCGGACAAGAATGCTTAATGTCCGTGTAGCCCCTAGGGGCGGGGGTATTTACTAGTGTTATTCTATAGATCGAACACGTCCCGAATTATTAAAAATTTCGGAAATTGTGTTCGCAGTGCCAGCTATCCAAGTGACAGTCGAACGCGCATTTTCGACGCTCGATTTTGTATTTACTAAAAAAAGAGGCCGAACCAAGGCCGACATTTCAGAAAAACAGTTGATTATATGCCTAAATTCCTGTGCTAAGTACAAAAAAATACTTTATTTTTTCTTCGATTTTAAATGTCAATAAAATTCTCAATAAAATAATAAAACTAAATGAGGTTACAAATAACCGAACCGAAAACCGGTTTTGATTTGATTTAAGAACCAAAACCGGAACCGAACCTCTCACTTTTCTTTTTTAAAAACCGAACTTCGAACCGAACCGTTTTTTTATTTTCTTTAGAACCAGAATCGAGAACCGAACTTTTTTTCCACAGGCTCGGAAGCCCGGGCGTGGTTCGGAATACACGTTAGCATGTGGTCCAACAATAGTTATTTGGATCACAAGGAATGAAAGTATAAAAATTCAACCCTGTGCGAAAGTTGCTGCCCGCGCCGAAGGCAAGGGCTGAACCGCACAGGTCGAATTTTTATACGTCATCCCTTGTGACTCACGTAATTTTTCATCACGAGAAGCGCGGAAATGGTAACTTTTTACTTCCCAAACTCAAATTTTCAACACAACGAAATTGCTGTGCTGATGCATCAGTTACTTTCGGCTCTCTTTTAAGAACCGAAAATACTTTCGGCCCTCTTTAGAGAACCGAAAATATTTTCGCATCTTTTGGCTTACTGAGGTAAGTATTTTTTCATTTTCAGCTCCCATTTGGGAAGTGAAAATTACGATTTTCGTGGTTCGAGTGATGAAAACAGATTAATGGTTGCTTACACAAATGCCCTACAGAAAAGGTATTTCGGTTACGTGTGATACACTGCATTTACGGGGTTGTTTAGAGTAAGCATAGTTTCGACGGATGCTAGAAGATGTAATGTAATGTCCGGTCCCAAACAGCGAGATTCATTTGGCGTATACGGCTTGTGCCGGAGGCTAGAAGATGTATCGCAGTGCGTGTGCTCAGACGACGAGGCTCATTCGGCGTACCAGTTACAACTATGCATTCTGAAACTGGGAACATTTAATGTGGGAATCTAACTAAGACTAGGTGGAATGAGAGAAGAGTAATGGGGAGGGAACAAAGGAGTATAGTATCTGTGTTTCAAGGCCAGTTGGCCGCCTCGACCAGAAATCTCATCTACCATTTCTTCTGTGGTTCTTTGAGACATGAGATTACGCCTTCCGAGTCTTTAAGACTCGGGTGTTGATCTTATCGATGCCAATTTCTAACTCACCAAATGATTATCGGAGTTTTACTGAGAGATCTCCTCTAAAAAGCAATTATTCGACTCGTACGAAGTACAAAGGTCTTATACGTTTACTACAAACAATTTTATTGTAATTTGGGTAGATCGAGGTGGGAGTTGGGGGGATGCATCTATTATCGTCTAGAGATCGTCTAGACAAATCAGCAATAAAAAAGTGTCCGTCCGTCTCCACTTTTTTTTCCAAGCGGCTCAACCGATCGCCCTAAACTTCCTTTCCCCTGAAAGATACATGCCTCCCATGATTCAAGTTCGAAGATGAGCAAAATCGATCAAGTGGTTCCGGAGATATGGTCGAGGAAGTGACCAAAAACATGGTTTTTCGAGGGTCGGTGAAGCTTTTTCGCAAATATCTCAGCAAGTATAGCACGGAAATTGCTCATGTTGGTGTCAAATGAAAGGATTTAATGTCAGAAAATTGGGAAAAATTTTTGTGGGAATCGGGTCAGGGGTCGGGGCACCGGTACCAATGGAATGGACGAAATTGAGTTTCTTGGCTATATACGAAAACAGTTTTTCGTGTTTATTTCCTTAACTATGTAATATGGAGATTCATTGTCAAAGGCAAAGTTGTAGGGAATGAATTTTTAGGGTACACTCGTTCCAGGGTTTTAGTTAAAAATACTTCAATCCTGGGATATGACCACTTCCGCAGTTGGGCAGGATGACCAATTATCTCTAGAACTATTTGTGTTAGAAAGTTGTTTCCAAAGACGAAGTTGTAGAGAATTAAATTTAAGTGAACACATGTTTCAGGGTTTTGGGTAAAAATGCCACAATCCTGGGATATGACCACTTCTAGGATTGGGAGGGATGATCGATATCTCTAGAACTATAAGGGTTAGAAAGTTGCTTTCAAAGGCAAAGTTGTAGAAAATAAAATTTTAGAGAACACGTGACTCAGGGTTTTGGGTAAAAATGCCTCAATCCTGGGATATGAACACTTCTAGAACTGGGAGGGATGATCCATATTTCTAGAACTATAAGAGGTAGAAAGTTGCTTCCAAACGCAAAATTGAAGAGAATAAAATTTTAGCGAACGCGTGTCTCAGGTTTTTGGGTAGAATTGGCCCAATGCTGGGATATGACCACTTCTAGAATTGGGAGTGATGATCCATATCTCTAGAACTATAAGAGATACCAAATTTCATCCAAAGGCAAAGTTGTAGAGCATAACATTTTAGCGAACACGTGTCACAGGGCTTTGGGTAAAAATGCCAGAATCCTGGGATATGACCACTTCTAGAATTGGAAAGGATGACCCATATCTCTAGAACTGTAAGAGATATAAGATTGCTTCCTAAGGCAAAGTCGTATAGAACAAAATTTTAGAGAACACGTGTTTCAGTGTTTTAGATGAAAATGGCCCAATCCTTGGATATAACCATTTCTAGATTTGAATGGTCTGAAATGTACTTCGGTACGGCCTTTGACATTACCTTGGACAATTTCTATGGATCTTTGAAATTCTTATAGTTATAAAAGAGCGCAAAACATTGAATTGTTTGCTCATTTCTTGTATTTAGATACGTTCGAGTCTTTTTGCAACATCTTTTTTATACGTACGGGTCTTTGGTTATGTATTACTTTGCGTTTTGTATTAACGTATATGGAGTACTCATGTCATGTAATAGAAACAAGAAGCTGAATGAAAATAACAATCACTTTTTATTTTGTACATATTTACATACCACAAATAATATTTTTGCCATTCGAGAGTAATTCCATTTCTGAATTTCAATAACTTCAAAAACGAAATAATTTGAAATTACTTTTTGATTGCGAAAAGTTTGTGTTCCATTTGTATCCCACACAGGGATGATAATAAATGAATTAATAAAAAAAGTATATTTCAGAAAATAGATAACAAGAACTCAAAGTACTCCTGCATAAAATAATTTAGTCATTTGTGTACTTAGCAGATACCCCGGCATCGGGAGCAAATGACGGAAATTGTAAAACTTTTCGAATATTCAAACTACACCACTGCAGCGATGTCAAGTAATAACTTTTTATGGAAGTCATACCTTAAAAGTTACAATTTATCCAACAAAAAATTTTCGGCTTTCGGATGGTCAGTATGATGATGATAAGCCAGAAAAGTGCACACTTCTTATAGACTCCTTTACCTTGGGTAGGGTTATTTCAGATTGTGGTTCAATACCATTGTGGGCATATAACAATGACTATCGAAAACGATGTATCCGATTTTGATAGGTTGCTTTTCAACCAAATCCTTCTTTATCAATTTTGATCTGACTATATAATTTGCACATCCAGTCTCACTATGTTGGTGTCAGCAGAGTTACTTCGTATCGTTATAATTATATTATGCAGCGTTATGTTACGGAAACGTGTTATAAATAACGTTACAATTTCATAACAAAAAACGATGAAATTGTGACGTTATTGTATACGTGACGATAAGTCTCACATTAATCGCAATTTTTTAAGATGGTCAAAAGAATTTATTGCATTTTTTCTCAGTATTTTTCCTTCTAAATCCGAATAATTCCACTGTCTAGGAAGATAAACAACCAGCAAGACTACAAATATTAAATTACAAAAAATCGGCTGAGACTCGAACACGGCACATCCCGTGTTTCAATCAACGAAGATAACCACTAAACCCCAGAATCTTCGAATATTGTATAAATACATGAATTGTCAATTGTAAATATTCTCGCAGCTAATGTAATTCAATTTAAATGTCACATAAAATGTGCTCACTATATGTGTGCGTGTATTAATATATGTAAATCCATTCATTTCGTTTAGGACGTTAAAAATAGTTAACTTTTCACCAAACGAATTTAGATCAAACAAAATGCATGTATAGTGCCTCATCTGAGGATTTTTGTAAAGTAATTAATTTCTCGATCGGACTCAAAGTGACTGTCAAAGTGACAGATGTCAAAGTGACAGATGTCAAAATAACAGATGTCAAAATGACAGATGTCACTCTGACAGATGTCAAAATGACAGCTGTCAGAGTGACATCCGAGCTGGCAGCTGTCAGAGTGACATCCGAGCTGACAGCTGTCAGAGTGACATCCGAGCTGACAGCTGTCAGATTGACACTCTGACATTCGTTTTTTCGCAGAGCTAGACTTAAGAGCGTGTCAGATATTTTGACAGTTCTATATTTTGCGATGTTTTTTCATTGCATATTTCTAAGGCAGTGATCATCAATTTTAAATTCCGAAACATCTACTGTTTGCATAACACATCCCTTTATAGATTCAGAATATATAATTATTGAGTCTTAGTGTCAAAATTTGATCTGAAAAAACATCGCAAAAACTCGGCGAATGCGATGTTTTTTCAGATCAAATTTTGACACTAAGACTCAATAATTATATATTCTGATTCATAGAATCTATAAAGAGATGTCTTATGCAAACAGTAGATGTTTTGGAATTTAAAATTAATGATCATTGTCTTAGAAATATGCAATGAAAAAACATCGCAAAACATAGAACTGTCAAAATATCTGACACGCTCTTAATGACTTCAGACATGCTTAGCTCTCCGTGTATATGTTGACGTTCCGTCTCATTTAGCTCAACACAAGCCTTAATTATCCCGAAGGTCTCAGCTTGGGTTATAGATGCATACTTACCAAGCGAGTACGACTCCCGTACTAAGGGATTGCTGGAAAAAATTCCTGCGCCCGTCCCATTGTTTATCTTCGATCCGTCCGTGAATATATTCACGTCATTCGGATCCAAAGTTTTTCTTCCATTTTCCCACTCTTCTCTGCTTGGGACCATGACTTGAAAATTCTTATCGAAGAAATATTGTGGACTACATTGATCTGTGTCCATCAAAGCCATTCTTTGAACGTACTCTAATTCATCCTTTACTGCTTTGATTCTTACTCTGTAATGCCACACATGACATCCGCAACTTAGTATAAGCCTGATTATGGCGGGATTCCACTCGAATTAGGAAAACAAAAATCAGGAAAAACAAAAATTATGAAACAAATTAGGAAACCTAAAATTAGGAAAAAAAATTATTTGCCAAAAATAAGGAAAAACAAAAATCAGGAAAAACCTAGAAAAAACAAAAATTAGGAATGAATTAAATTAGGAAAAACCAAAATTAGGAAACCGGCAATCAGGAAAAACCAAAAGCAGGAAAATAAATTTTGAGAAAATGCGCCGGAGGCCGTGATAAATCCTTAAAAAAAAGCGGGGTCAAGGGGCGGCAGCTCCCGCGTAGGGGAGTCAAGGGGGAAATATCCTTCCTTGCGGGAACTAAGGGGCAGAGCCCCTAGCGGGGTTTAGGCAGACTCGTCAAGTCGACATATTTGTTATGCTTATTTCGTTCGGCATTGTCAGCAGCTGAACCGCTGAGCACTGACGTCCACTTCAAATAGCTTGCCGCGACCGTATCCGCTACCGTTACATCCCACAATAAAGATTTGCCACAGATCCACGGGTAGCTTGTTAAACCGTCGGGACGCTTGCCATCTCGTCGACACAGTCCGGGTGGCTCCACTTTATTTGAAAAGCCTGCTGCACTGAGCGCTGACGAGAAAACCTTGTTAATTTATGAGTGTCTGGCATACCTAACTTTTGACAGGTTGCATGGCTGCAATATATCTTCCCGAATTCCTGTCAGATTGGAAGCCTAAGCTTTGTTTCATCAAACTATCAATCGAAATCTCATTTTGGAATTGGGTGTTTTTAAGAAATTCCACAAAGTGGAACCGCTTGCAGCCACTTTGATGATTGTTTGAATTTCAATAGTATTCGATTAGATAGGTCCTGTGACTGATGAACAGAGGCGAAATAAGCTGGGTGCGCTAAATCCACCAGCTTTCTAATTCTCAAACCGGCAGACGTCACTGGCAGCGTTGCTTGAGCCCAAGATATGTTGCTTAGTTCGTTGTTTGTGATAGTTTCCAAAGTGTCACGATAGAAATCATCAATTTCGGACAACTGCTGCATACACATGAACGTTGAGGTAGACCTTAACAAATGGACAAATCGTGGTGAGGAAAGAGAACAGCAGATCAGAATTAGGGCTGGATGCACGTCCATCAGTGCCAGACGCTTGCATAATGTTTTCACCACGTTCTTACCAGCGGTCAAAGCAGATGGGATGGCTTCTTCCGTGATTGGCGCGCCGAGTAGATGGAAGATGGAACGATGATTTTTCCAGCACTTTAATGCCCGGTAGCATTTGATTTAATTTTTTTAGTGTTGCGGCCAGTACATCCGATGGGATGTTGATGAAGAACACTTCACATTTCGTTGGGTTCAAAGTTAATCCAGAGATACTTGAAAACTCCAACACCTCAACCGCATCATCCAAAATCGTCTGCAAGGAATCGCCAATAGTTCCGTCGTCCAAGTACCAAGCGTTCAACTTAGACTGAAGAGAATGAGTTAGTTTCTTGATTGCCAAGCAGAAGCCAACTAGGGCGCATGGGTCACCTTGCTGAGTACCCCTCTTTGAATCGATTATGACGTCACCGAAGAAGAGGCTTGATGGGCATGCATAGGCTTGACGTAGCATTGGGTACAGCGATGGGGCGTTTTCTGCGACTTCACTTAACAATAATCTTCTAAATAATTCATTAAATGCAGTCTTGAAGTCGAACTTAACGATCGCCGATGGTGTAGAATGTTGAGCCCGATAGAAAGTTCGGACAGCATGCACAATCGCTTCCGCACCACCCTTGACGCCGACTCCGTTTAGTATGGGAGCTAAAATTTCTTCCACCGAGTCTATGACCGAAAAAACCGCGATTTTGCCAGCCAAACTTCTCCATTACAAAAAGGCCACGTACAACTATTGTCATGGACGAAAAGTGGAGCAAACAGATATATCCCAAATCCAAGAACCTTGGGTTAGAGGAAATAAAATACATGGTTTTGGCAAACTACATAACAGTCTTTTCTACAACAAGAACGGCACCAGACCGAGAGCGGCCATTCACGTCTCGGAAAATCTAAATGCTATGATACTGAATCAATTCTCGAGTGATGATTAGTGGTGGAAATGAAGAGGATGGAGATTACATAGTAGTATCAGTATACATGCCCTATGACCCTAAGATTGCACCTCCGGGTCCCCATCTGGCCAAGGAATGGAAGATTGGAATGGAAGGTATTCCCATCATTGTAGGTGCGGACTCTAATGCACACCATACTATATGGGGCAGTAAGAACTCAAACAGCAGAGGGGAAGAGCTAGTTAATTACCTAGTGACGACTGACCTAGTGATAGTAAATAAAGGAAAAATACCAACTTTTGTCAACTCGGCTAGAAAGGAATGCATAGATGTCACTATGGTATCCTGTAGCCTGGCGGAAAGAATTCACTCATGGAAGGTGGCTGATGAAGAAACTTATTCAGATCACAAGCTTATTAAGTTTTGTCTCAGCGGCACTTTCCCGGGCAGAAAACCGTACAGGAACCCGAGAAGAACAAATTGGGACTCCTATAGAAAGGCGCTCAACGCAGAATTAGATAGAAAGATCTTCTACGAACGTTACACAACAGTGGAAGAGCTTGAAGAAGCAAATCAAGGGCTCACCTCAGCTATACTGAAAGCCTATCACTCTGCATGCCCCCTATCTTATCCTAGGCCCCTCTATAAGAACCACAACTGGAGTAAAGCTATAGAGGCAAAAAAGCAGGAACTTAGAAAGGCATGGAATAGGGCAGGGAGGGGACCTAATCAAGAAGAAAACAGGGCCACATACAAGACCCTCCTAAAAGAGTACAAGGAAACCCTAGTTCAGCACAAGGAAAAAACCAAAGAAAAATTCTTTGAGGAAGCCAATTCGATACCAGTATATGCGCGTGTCCATAAAATTTTAGCGAAGGACCCAGGTTCTTTGCTCAAACCAGATGGAAATTACACCACAAACGGTAAAGAAACAGCTGAGCACCTTCTAGAAACTCACTTCCCAGGTAGCACCAAGAGTAAAAGAGAACCTGATCCTGAACCTTTAAATAGGGGTACACCAAGTAGGGGCAATTGGAAGTTCGCTGAAAAGATATCAAAGAAAGGAAAAGTGAAATTTGCGATTCACAAATTTTACTCTTTCAAATCAGCGGGACCAGATGGCATCTTTCCAGCCTTACTGAAGGAAGCAATGGAACCACTTCTACACCGATTGGTTGGTATTTTCATGAGTTCCATCGCACTGACCTATATACCCAAGGATTGGGAAAGGGTCAGAGTAGCCTTCATACCTAAACCTGGGAGAACGAGCCACTGCGAAGCTAAGGACTTCAGGCCCATTAGCCTTATGTCCTTTCTGCTAAAGTCAGCCGAAAGGCTTCTCGACTTTTACCTGAGGAAAGAAGTCCTAAGGAATTTCTCACTCCATGCAAACCAGCATGCTTATCAGACGGGAAAATCTACGGATACGGCACTTCACCAGATGACCCAAAAAATTGAAAGCATGCTGGGTAATAATCAAGTGGCCTTGGGCTGTTTCATGGACATAGAAGGGGCTTTTGATAACACAGGCTTCGATGTAATAGAGAAAGCTGTCAGAGAAAGGCAAACAGAGGACATAGCGGTAAGATGGATTGTCAGTATGCTGGGTTGCAGAACTGTGGAAGCAAGTATTTGCGGAACCACAACCAGTCTGGGAGTGACCAGGGGATGCCCTCAAGGAGGGATTTTATCACCTATACTTTGGTGTATGGTAATAGATTCTCTATTGGTCAGGCTCAATCATTCTGGGATTTTCACCCAAGGTTATTCTGATGATGTCTCTGTCCTCATTGGGGGAATTTGCCCTACAACACTGGGGGACCTGATGAGAGAGGCGTTGAAAATAGTAGAAGGATGGTGTAGGGAAAAAGAACTCCGAGTAAACCCAGGAAAAACAAAATTAATTCTTTTCAAAAGAAAACATAAGACTAATGAACTGGAGTTAGGAAGTTTCAGCCTCTTTAGGGAAACTATCAACCTACGGGTGATGGTAAAATACCTAGGGGTTACCTTCGACCATAGGATGACATGGATAATGCATCTAAATGACAGGCTAGATAAGGCAATAGGAATCTTCTGGATGTGCAGAAATGTCTTTGGAAGTACCTGGGGCCTATCTCCAAGAGCTATATGTTGGATTTATACAGCTGTCATAAGGCCAATGTTTTGTCATGGGTGTATTGTTTGGTGGCCCAGGGTGGAGCTAGGAACTACGAAAAAGAGATTAGACAAACTCCAGAGATTAGCATGTTTGTGCATGACTGGAGTGAAAGTTACCACGGCCACAAGAGCCCTTGAAGCACTTCTATCGATCCCACCACTAGACCTTTACGTAAAATCCACAGCCTTTAGCTCAGCACTCAATATCCAATGCAATGGCTGTTGGGCACCGATCTCGACTAAGGGGCACATGGAAATAATGAACCTAATAAAGGATGAAACTCTTCTGATGAGGAGTGACCAGATCTCGACTATCTTGATGCTGGATGATAACTTCAGGTGTGTTATACCGAGTAGGGAAAAATGGTTAGGGGGGGGATAAAATCTATCCTCCCGAAGATGGTCTAGTGAGCTATACAGATGGATCCAAGAAAGAAGGACTGTCTAGGGCTGGCTACATCAGTGAACAAGCAGGAATCGAAAGTTCTATACCACTGGGATACTTCACTACTGTAATGCAAGCTGAGCTCATAGCAATACTTGAACTAATTGGTACCGAGACTTTCAAAGAGCTTCAGCACAGAAGACTTTATATCTGCTCGGATAGCCAGGCTTCAATTGAAGCTCTGGAATCCCCCATCGTCAGATCGGCAACGGTGCGCCAATGCAAAGAAGCTCTCAATGAGCTGGGAAACAAGAACAACGAATGACAATCCTGTGGGTTCCGGGTCATTCTGGTATTCAGGGCAACGAGAAAGCTGACGAATTAGCAGACAAGGGAGCCAATGAGCGTCCGATAGGGCCAGAACCCTTCTGCGGTATATCGATATCAGAGAGAAAACGCATCATCAAAAGCTGGCTAGGTAAACAGCATGGGATTGCGTGGGAGAGGTACGAAGGGGGGAAGCACACAAAAATCTTTTGTCAGAAACCTCTAAAGGAGTTCAGTGATTGCTTACTGAACCTTGACAGACCTAACATCAATAGAGTTGTTGAAGTTCTGACAGGACACTGCGGACTCAACAAATATCTCAATGTTATAGGATATGCAGAGGACCCTAAATGTTCCTGCAGACACGGCGAAGAAACTGGTTTCCACATCATTAGTGATTGCCCAAGATACAGAAGCCACAGACAACGGATCTTGGGTAAACCAGAATTAGGCCTATCAGAACTGATCATCGATAAATTAAAATTTCATGACCTGGCTCTCTTCCTCAAAAAGACAGGTAGGCTGGAATGGTAATAGACTGGCACAAAGGTTCAAACACGGATATGGATATGGACATAACACAATACAACATATACAACAATACACATATATTTTAACACTGATGCGACAATCACACAACTTTTCAAATTTTAAATTTATCTTTGCTTGGTCTAATGTTTCTTTCTTTGTACAACTACAATTTATTTGTTCAATAAACGAAGAAAGGAGGGGGTACGGGAACAAAGGACAATTTGTCTAGGTTTCTGTCAAATTTGAATAATTTGACCCCCTCACACCTTCAATCTATCTATCTATCGCTTCCGCACCACCCTTGACGCCGACTCCGTTTAGTATGGGAGCTAAAATTTCTTCCACCGAGTCTATGACCGAAAAAACCGCGATTTTGCCAGCCAAACTTCTCCAAGTCAAACCAATTGCTATTAGTCTGATGTCACCGTTTTTTTTCACCACGGCAATCAAATCAGACCGGACAGATTTTTGCGTAGATTTTGCCAGAGCGGATCAAGTTTACGAGCTTGGCTATGGCCGCTAGGTAAAAACCTAGAAACTTTGCATGATCCTTCAAATCCAGTCCCTTCGTCCCAGTCGCAGCGTTCCTTCGAATTCACCTATTAATAAAGTAACCACATCGTCTGCAAAGCCTTCTGTATTATATCCAGCTTCATTCATTAGTTACTCAAACTCAGAAACTTATTACAGTTGCTCGTTTAGGCTAAAAATTATTTACTTCACTCCGAGATTTGCCGACATGTAAGTCTTGCCGGTCTTGTTCATGTTGATACTTATTTTCATCTGCAATGTTTCACTGACAGATAAATTTTGAAAGAATTGGTTAGAGAAGCATTTTCTGGATATTTCTTTCTTTTCTACTGTGCGGTATTGTTCCCATTTTCTTGGAACGAATTTCAAATATTTGCGAATCGCTTATCATGGGCGCGCGGTAGCAATGCGCCCGTGACGCAAGTCCC
Source organism: Pseudolycoriella hygida (assembly GCA_029228625.1). Classification (NCBI taxonomy): domain Eukaryota; kingdom Metazoa; phylum Arthropoda; class Insecta; order Diptera; family Sciaridae; genus Pseudolycoriella; species Pseudolycoriella hygida. Next base: position 175,196,799 of record CM055403.1, on the reverse strand, counting down.
CACGAGCAAAAAATTCAGAAAATTTTTTTTCGTAGACTTCGGAACCATATATACAGCTAGATTTTGACTTTTTTGCCTTGCGTCGTATCTTTCTGAGCCCTAGTTTTTCAGATTCTACGTAAAATTCTGATTAAAATCGATTTTTTAATCAAAAAAATCGGTCCAGTGGATCCGGAGATATGACCTTTAGAAAATCGTCATTTTCCATACAAAATGTGCACTTTCATAGAATCCAAAGTTAATGGAAACATCCTACGTTAGTTACTTAGTTAGTTAGTTAGTTAGTTAGTTAGTTCCAGAGCCATTTGTATGAAAACCCACTTTTTTGGAGTTTTCTCGAAAACGGCTCGATATCTTTTCTTGAAATTTTGCAGGGACCTTCGGCTGGGCATTCTACGCCATATGAGATTTTAAAAAAGGGGGGGTACCGGCCTCGTTTGGGCGCCAGGGCTCTTAGAAGGCGCCCTATAAAGCCCATATGTATGTGTTTGTGTGTGT